>JAWZYV010000935.1:0-472125 GCA_038373885.1 Cheiracanthium punctorium | reverse complement strand
ATTAGAAATTATATAAAAAAATTTTTCCTCTGTTACACATAACAAATATTACACATACACACACAGAAAAGAAAAGGGGGTTCTGATATGTAATTAACATTTCTAATAAATTCTGATTTTAGTTTGCTTTAAATTTTCAAGGTGTCCACCATGTCACAGCCACAGAAATGATTGCTTTAGTAGCTTCAAGGTACAAAATAGTAGCCTGATAATAGCCTCCAAGTTACAAAATACAAGTCAGCCTTTATGGTAAAAACTTTGCCCTCTTTAACAATCTAAACAGACTGAAATATTCTAAACAAAGATACTCATTATATTAAAAAAAGTTTTAAAAAATACATAAAACACATTTTTGTTTTCTGGAAGTTCATACAACATTTATGAAAGCTGCCAGATTAAATCCTGAAAAATCAGGTTGAGAATCTAAAAGACTTTGGGAATGCTGTACATTTTGATCAGGCTCTGAAGGAGGAATATCCTGGTAGTCTTCATTGAAAGGAAAAGGCGGAAAAATCAAACGGCTAGGTATTTTTGAAAGGCGATCAACATGTACTACCTGAATTTTTTTGGGTCATTCACATTTAAAATTTCATAATTCGCATTACTTAGTTGATTTTTGACTCTATAAATGCCTTTATGCATTTTCTACTGTAATGCCCTACTTTCTGACAATTAAAACAAACCACTTGCTTATACCTTCTGTTTCAGGGATGAGATTGGCAAAAGAGCTGAAATCATACGAGAGCAAAAATTTGTACATGTGATATTTATATCTAATTACTGTGAAAGAAGTTTTAAGAGAAGAAAACATTGGAACATGCTAGAAGATAAAAATATCACATAGTTAACTAATAACTACAATCAGGAATTCACAGAAAAAACAGAATTTTCAGAGAAAAAAGACAAAAAAGTGATTTCCTCTTTATTCACAAAAAGCTGAAGAATCTCATCCCTGCAGTTTCCATCTTGTACTAACACCCTTAACTCTTTTAATTCTTTTTCTAATTCCATTAATTTACGATTGTTTTCAAGGGTTACCGATTGTAATAAACCTTTAATTTCCTGGAGATCCTTCTCCAAACCGTGGGCTATACTGCTATCGGTCACGGCCTAATTTTTCTGTGCTGGATTGCTTTCAAGAGCAGCACACTCCTCCCCCATTAAAACTAGCTTCCAAATTTCTTCGTAAGTGGTTGGTCTTTGTGCCACAACAAATCGACGCACCCGTGGTTGCAAACCCGCTAAACATTGGTTCACAAGAAGTTTCTTGCAGCGTTCCTCTTTATCTTTAAAACACTTGTGCAATAGTCCTAAAATGCGAGCTAGAAACTTTCGCGCTGACTCTCCAACTTGCTGAGTTGCCATCGTAAAATCAAACAACTCGGATGACGGGGAAGTTTTGTGCACGAATCTGTTTTTTTTTTACGGCATTTTTAAAATTGTCTAGAGAGGCCGCCTGTCCCACCAATTTTGTTTTAAAAACAAACATCACGTGTTCGTCCTCCCATCCAGCGAGACTGGCTAACTCAGTGATTCTATCAATGAAATCAAACACCGTCCAATCGGGATTTGGCAAGTTGTTCTTAATGATTGCTTTTAGTGTAATCATTACATGGCCTTTCTACTTCAGACTATTTATAGTTATTACAGATATTTACTAAACATTAGAGAATTACGGATTCATTTCAAAATGCAAAACGACTTATTGCGAGTTAGAAAGTTTGCGCGATTTCGAAACATGAATTGGTGTGAATTTATGTCTGTCTTTAGGAATAAGATTTAGAACTAAGTTAATCATTTTGAGATTGCATCAAACAATTTCTGAACATTTACTATATGGTGCAAAAATGTGCCAGTTTGGAAAACAAAGTGCTTTCTTTAAATCCCCTCCCAACCTGGCTGCAATTTTTACATACGCCACTGGCTTTATTTATGAAGAACGTTGTAATTTTCCGAGAATGACAGCTGTCATCACCTTTTTTTCTGGCAATGAGCCTTATTATAGTGGAATAAGTCTTGATGTTTAATTTTTGGCATAAACACAACTCACATGAAAGGAATTAATAAATGAGCGCTCGCTACTAGTCTGATTTTTATTCCCAGAAAGAGAGCTCCGACATAGCAGGTGGAGGGAACTTAGGAGGAAGAACAAACAAGTGGAGGCGTCTGCTTCAAACTGCAATCGTAGGCGGTGTAATAGCCCTCCGTTTGCAAATTTGTAGAACAGATTGTCACTTTCGCTTATTATTGGTCAAATCGTACTAATCCCTTTGTACCAATGATCCAGCCCCACCGCTCCCCCTCCCACATGACGAAATCAATCTTTGGAGTTCTGTTACTTCCTCTCAAGAACAGTAATTGAATGTATCAGGTTTCTAATTTATTTTCACTTCATAAAATCTTTAATCCTGGCTTAGGGTCTCCAGTCAATCTACCTCCCGTCATCATCATCAACGTTATTTACATTTAGGCCAAGATATTATTGGGAGAAGATCGGCGATCGCTGAATGATAATTCCTAAACTCAATTGAAAAGTGCAATAGTTATTTTGTGAAAGGGCCGTTTTGGTCAAACTGAATTTTGTGAAGGGTCCATTTTCGGACCCGATTTCTACCTGGACAGACCCCTGGTTAAACATAAAATGCAAAACATAGACTCTTTCAAAACTACATGCAGCAGGATCAAGAAATATGCAGAATAGAGAATTTTAGGTCATGGCGTTAATATAATTTGGTACTTATGTATTATCCTGGAGATCTGGCAAGATAAATGCCATACATATGAAATTATTGATGGTTCTAAAAACCATAGGCAACAGCTTGCCAGCACATTTTACGAAAACATAATTTGGGGGAATGACAGCCGAGGTAATACATAAGTACACATAATTTTTTTATAAAATTATTACATGCATTAAAAAGAAATTAATACCCAAATAAAAAGTTTGACACTTTTAATTATCACATAGGAAAACATAAAGGCTAGCGATTTTTCGTTTTCCAAATAATGCTGATATTGCTTGGCTGGGTAAAGTTTCGGGGAATTGTTTGTACCAATTTTGGTGATATATTCCAAAAACTTGTAGAGATTGGCGACATCTGGTGCAATTTTTTTTAAAAAGGAGCTTGCAATGTTTGCTGCCCCACATAGCAATACACACAATCAGTATAACGTAAATAATAGAGGATTTACTAGAGATATAATGAACCAGAAAAGTCCCCAAAAGGTATAAATACAGGAGTAGGTCATCTCACTAAATTAGTCTTGAACTATCTCTTGTGCCGAATGCTAGGCATTGAGACCAATATTGCTTTGCATAATTTTGCTCATAGAACCATTGTTGTTCTGCCCATGTTGCGAAGCTGTTTATGAATTTGGTATTACTGTAAATTGTGGAGCAATAAAGGGTTCTGCTTGAGATCTTAGGGAAGAGCAATTTTATTGTAAATTGTAGTATTTGAGGAAGTTGCTCTGATTGGCGGCCTGTTATTTATAGAATTATTGCTTGTGAACAGTAAATTGTGCATTGAGGATTATTTCACGAATTTCTGGAAATAATTAAGTTTATGTTTTGTTCTGACATCTCAAGTAGTTCCTGAAACTTTCTACACACCCCAGATGTTCAAGCAAATGCTCCAATATGAAGTGAGAATACAGCAGAGTTTCTGTAATAATATGAATATACCATTGTGCCATTCCGAAAACTGGCAGCATTATGTTTTTGGGGAGTTTTGAGCTTTTTTCAACTATTAAAAGACATCTTTTACTACAGTAAACTACATTGGAACAACACAGACGGTATGAATCCAACTTATCTGTTCATGCAAGATATTCATAAATCTCTGGTCAGACCCTGTTGTGCTATGCTTAGTGACTATCATGGTGTTGGTAGTGTGGTTACATGCCCTAAACTGAAAAGTTTTAGGGAAAAACAGAAATGGCATCGATGCTCCTTGGAAAACAGTAGCCATTTTCCTCAAAATAGTCATTTTTTTTAGCTGGTTTTACAAGAAAATAGTATCTACTATAATCGAGAATAGGCCATAGTTGCCCATTTTCGATTATAGAAGCAAAATTGCCTGAAAGGATCCTGATTTTTTTAAAAATTTGATTCAGTATAAGGTATAAAATGAGCAAATTTAGTTAACCTATTTAAAAGTTCTAGTTTTATTAATTTATATCTAATGTTAAGAAACTATTTCTTTTTTTTTTCCAGCATGAAAAATATTAAAATACACGGGAAACACAATACGCAATTATAACAAATGAATGTTTACAAAAAAGAAAATTTTGTTTTCAATTTAGATGCAATACTTCAATTTATATACAGAGCTAACCTCTTTGTGAAATTAACATATTAAAAACAAATGATCATAATTCATAAATATATATCAATAATAAAATCTAAACAGAAATTTGAGATCCATTACTTTTTATCCAAGACACACATGGGCGTCGGCAGCATAGGGCAAGGGGGGCAATGCCCCCCCTGGATTTTTGTATGCAGTGTTTTTTCTTGCTTTTTTGCTCTTTCCAACATGGTAACCATATGTTAAAGTAGTCTTTGCCCCCCCCCCCCCTGGGACTGGGAAATATTCTGCGGGCGCCCATGAAGACATGTACTGAAATGTGTAAAAACTTGGAAAAGGCAATTACAGTAGTTAAAACACATTTTCACCAAAACATTCAGCATTCCTCCCCCCCCCCCCCCCCAACTTTGGTCTGACTGAAAAATTTGTGGAAAAAACAGCTTTTTTAAAAAATCCATAAACTAAAACCTTGCTATTGATTATATTACTGAGGATATATGCATAACTGAAAATTTGAAGTTTTCTTAAATCCTAATTTAGCAAAAGTTAGAAATTAAGGAAGTTTTCATTTTTAATATAATAGTAATAAATGAATACATAAAAAACCCATTTAAAATCTGTGTTTAAAAAGCAAATACTTTCGGTGCAGGGTTGCCAGATCAAATTTACCACAAATTAGACCAAATGTCCAAAAATATGAGGCCAAAAATAAAAAATTTATTAAATGATGCCATGCAAAAAAATAAATAAAATAAAAAATTCTGATGTGGACACCAGATGACTTCCTGGTAGTCTATTAAATCATAAATGTTTTCGGTGCACTTGATCTCAACTTATTTCATTTGAAGGAGATGCAATACTGCAATAATATTAATGGTATTTAAGATATTGCAAAGTTGGTTTAGTTTGAAAGATTTATTTTCGGCATGTAATTTGGCAATGTTTTGCCAAAAGCTGCCAAGCTTGAGAAAATTTGCAAAATTTTGGGCATAGTCAAAAGAGTGATTGATCACAGACTTAATGAATAGAAGGTATCTACAGATCTCAATGTATTGAAAATCACTTGGGTGACCCAATGAATAAATTACCCAGTCAACTGCAATCAAAAAAGAGATGCACAATTACACATTACAATAGTTTTAAATACAAAATCTCAAACTCCACAGATAAGTTTTGGAGTGTTGCAAAATACACAATAACTTTTGATGCTAAATTTGGCAAAACTCAGCAAGGTCAATCACAGTTGACGAGAATTTGGTCATGGCTCAAATAATGACTGGCTATAGCCATAATATATAGAAGATGTCCATTGATGCTAATGCATTGAAATTCTTTTGGGAGGCCCTATTTATAAACTATCCAGTTGATTGAAACTAAAACAAGGGATGCATAACTAGATGTTACAACAATTCTACATGTAAAATTTCAACACTCTACAGCTAATAGTTTTCGAGATATGTGAGTTATGTACATGCATACGTACAAACGCCAGGAAAAAACTAGTCAAAATGGACTGTACATATATATGACCAGTGGCATAGGAAAGGGGTGCTTAGGGATCTATCAAAATAAAAGTTGTTGATTTTACTATGAAGTAGTTGTTTGTTATCTCCATCCTCGAAGCTGGTAATGACATAGCACCTGCACCAATCGATGAAAGATGGTACCACATGATGCTAGTCAAGAAGCAAGGCATCAGCAATGATGACGAGGAAACAAGACAGCAATCTGGCTATGAGAATGATCATGAGCAGTACTGAAAGGCACTCACTGAACAATTGTTTTTACTAGGTTCTTAATGGTATTCATTTCTAAGTTTGAGTGTTTTAGAATCTATATTCTTTTATTATCTTATTACAAACATTTTAAAAACTTACTATTTTGCACAAATATTCTTGAATCAGATAACTTGTAAAGAACTTTAGCTTAATAAATGCAATTTCATGAAGGATGTTAAGAGAGAGTTGTGATTCATTAAAAAAAATCACTGATCAAGCAGAGAATCCGAAATTTGACAACGGAAAAGAGTCTTGACTGTAAATTTCTTATCTAGAAGGTCGCAATAAACAGTAAATAAGTATCAAAACTAGTTCTTCAAGAGTTCTCTAATAACTGCGTATGAATGAAAACTCTTGGCATTTTTATATTTCTGGGTCTGTGACATTCTATAACTATATTTTAAGGCAATAACACAAAAGTTAGGAAAATTACAACATAATTACATAAAAATACATACCCTTTTCCCCACTTATCGTACTTTTCTTTATATTCCTTTTCTTTCTTATTTTCTTCCTCTTTAGCTTCTATTTCTTTACTAAAATCTTTTTTTAATCCAGTTTTCCGATCTCTAATAACAGTACCGGCATTTCTACCAGATATCTTGTCATCAAGCTAAACAAAAAATAATAAGCAACATTAAAAGAATTTCTAAAAGAGATTGAAACGGCACAATTGCATAATTTTGATAAAAAACACAAATAGGTAGTAGAACCTTAGCCTACAATTCCACATGACCAAAATAATTAAATGAAAAAAATATTTTCTAAACCATAAGGCTAGTACACTTTAAATATACAGACTGATGTATTTGAAAGTTACCCGGAAACAAGCTTTAAAATTCTAGCCCCTGTACTTTATTCTACACTGATGCTATTCAAATCAGTGATTCAGTGTTATTGTTGGCCCAGTACTTAATTCACTTATATTTTTATTTCCAGTTTACAGAACTGTTAATTTTAGCTAAGTACAGGTTTTAAGCAGAGCCTGATTATGACCAACAGGGGCCCGGACATTGATGAATTTGGGGGCCCCTATCCAAGAAATTTGTTTTATTTTTCATAAAATTTTGATATGAAAAAGAATATTTCAGAAGAACATTTGAAATTGGGCACCCTGGGCAAAGTCCCGATTCGCCCATGCGATAATACGGCCCTGGTCTTAAGTTCTTCTCACCTTAATTCTATGTTTAAAAATTAAAACTCTTACTTACTTTCGTCTCAACTTAAAGTTATTTTTTGGCTCAACACAACTTGTTGAACTGGCCGTGGCCGCATGTGCTGCTAGCCCGTGATGTAATCCAGCAGTGACGTCATTTGACGCGTTCTGCATAAGTAGCATTGGTTTCACGAGATGCTGGCGAACGGATCTTAAATTGCTCTCTGGCGAATTGGCATGCATTTTTGCCGATTCCAACCGCTTGGGCCAATAGCTGCGTCTGCATATGCTCGTGGAGATTGAGAGAGCAGAACCAGCGAAGAGCTTAAAGGACAATACTGGTGCCATTTGTTCGTTCAAAATATAGTTAATTTATTATAGTGATTATCAATATGAATTATTCATTAAACTAGCAGCGTGGCCCGGCGTTGCCCGTGCAAGGGAAGAGAAATGCCCATTTCAGGCGCGGATCTAAGGGGAGGGCAGTGGGGGCGATCGCCCTCTCCTGGGCGAAGTCCAAAAATCTGTTAAAATATATTATGAAAGTATAACGAAAATTATGTAGCCTTTTTCTAAGGGGTGTATTGCAGGTACTACTACCTGTCCTTTTTAATCATCGTTCATATATAGATTTTATCAATAAAATAATTAATTACATTAATTGGTATAATTGATTATATTAATTAATTATAAAATGATTTTGTGCATTCTACCCCCCCCCCCCCGTGTTTCAGGTACAAAATTGCCCCCTTCTTGAGTAATTTCTAGATCCGCCCTGGCCCATTTATCTTATAGATTGTAAAGGGAAGGAATGTGAATCCTCCCGCTGCAATGAAAAACAAAAAGGGACACGGGATTTCCTGCTGCAACGAAAAAAAAAAAAGAACACGGCACCTGATAGAATACAGATGTTGCCAGGAATTGCACATGGCTAGGCTGGAACCCTCCCGCTGCAATGATAAAAAAAAAAAAAAAAAAAAAAAAAAAAAAAAAGACATGGGACTTCCTGCTGAAAAAAAAAAACAAAGCACCTGATAGCATAGAGGCAACGCCCCCTAGAGAGGAACGTTGGTAGAGGCTACCGGGAATTAGACATAGCTAGGCTTCTCCTCTTCTACCTGTCTGTGTTCTAAATGTCATTTATTGCTAATACCTACGCAACTACTAAAAACAAATAGAGCCCAGTCATCAGTATGAGATTGTAAAGGGAAGGTATGTGAATCCTCCCGCTGCAGCGATAAAAAATAATTGAAATCAAATTTTCACTTAGCTTCCAATCGTATACCACTTGTCTCTTCTGTTCCGTTCGCACTCGCGATGCGATCGCTCGATCATCAACACATCAACAGTACTGCCAATTGATAAAAAGAAATTGCAGAAGGTTGGAATTTCAAGACTCCTAGGGGGAATATGTACCTCTTTAGTTTTATTTTTAAAAAATTAAATGATTTATCTTGGGGGGGGGGGGATGTAAAAATTACAACGCATATCAAAACTGAGCTGTTTTCAGTGTTATCCTGTAAACATGAAATCATTTATTTTCTTCTTTTTATGTCATTCCAGATTATTTCGACGTGAAGTCAGCACAATTTTTTGTAGTTGTGACGTAGGGTGAAAAGGTCTCACCTCCACAGGACAGGGGAGTCTGTGAGGAGAATGATCACTACGTTCATTTGCGGAAATAGCAGTCCAGAGAGAATTTTAACCTGTGATCTTTTCGGAAAAAAAAATCTAATAAACATTTCTGCATGGTTCAAAGTTTAAAAGAGGGAGAAATAAATGTTTAATAAGCGGTAAAAAGATGGAAAATTTTTGCCTGTTAAGTTTTTCGATGCGACAGTTTAAAAATAGCATATTTTTAAAAACAGTAAATTTTCTTCGAAACAGGATTTCCTTTAAAAAATTCCCAAAAATCTTCAAATGTAAGTACGATTTTGTAACAAATTTTATTTGAAAAAGAAAACTGTAGTTTCCGATGATATAAAAAATATAGTGTTCGGACGAGAATTTAGCTTGTGATAACGTAAAATGCGAGAAAAATGGGCAAAAACCTTACAAAACATAAAATAACTCAAAAACTATTAATCCAATTAATTTCATTTTTATGGCATTAGCTTTCTCTTGTCCTATTTAGCCAGTGTGCCAAATTTGGTCTAGATCTGTCGAACGGTCTGAACGCATACAGCGAACAAACAAACAAACTTTTCTCTTTCATATATATAGATTAGATTATCTATTGTCTTCAATGAATATTTTTCAAAGCTCTTTTTAATGAAACATCATTTTAGTTGATGAACATTAGTTTATTTTATAATGATCTGACTAAAAATAAAATATATTGAAATGTTAATTTTATTACTAGATCTTCAATTTTGCTTTATCTGATGAAAAAAAAAAAAGCATAAAAATGTTAAATTATAAATTTAATTTACAAATGAAATATTTACATATGAAACACATGAATGTAAATTAAACCACTTTAATGTAAATCTCTAAATTTTTTAGCATTTTTCCTAAAACATTTAGAAATATTGTAAAGTGACTTTTTAAAAGTATATTTCATGAGAATAATTTAACCATGAAGTCTAAGTGACTTTTTACTGATATTTATTTTTATTTTATTAAGAAATATTTCTACAAAAAGAAAAAAAGAGATTATATGCAAAATAAATTAAAATTTTCAGATCTTGGCTCAGGGCCATTTTTAACCTCCCATCAATATATACCATCTTTTTAAAAAAAAATTTTGTGCCCTCAAATCTTTTGTGCCCTAAGCATGTGCCTATGCAGAAAAGTGACTAATATATATAAATGTATATTTGTGTTTATAGGGATGCACTGTGACCAGATATTTGATATCCAACTGATTTCTGAATATTCAAAATACCATTGGATACCCGAATTGAAATCACCAGAAATTCAATTTCTTTGACACATATCCAGTTCTCTACTGCATTGATTCTACCAATATGCAAATGTCAGGATGTCATTTCATTCGAATATCCTTAATAAAAGTTGAACATGAAGCAATACAAATTTTTTAAACTGATATGTCTTAACATAATCTGAAATGCAATATCATTCTATACTAATCTTTAATTGAGACTGCCAATAATGAATAGTATACAATTTTATGGCAGATTTTAAAAACTCAGTACAGCATGATAAACAATTACACTTTAATTGCCTTGAGATTCCAAGTTCTCATAAACGTAAGAAAATGAATCAAGAAAATTTTACATCATGCAAAATACATATTTATAAATTCTTTATTTAAATCATTAAAAATCCTCTTAAAATCTCCCAAATCACTGATTTTCTTTTTTTTTATACTGTTTGCTTTGCCGATATTATAACTTACAAGTACCTGCTTAGAAAACTGATGTAGAAAATGCAGAGCAATAACAACTTTTTTGCACAGTAATTATGTGAAATTGAGTGCTGTGTTCAGCCCAGCATCTAAATAAGAAAAGTCCTGTCCTACACAATTCCGGGTTTTACCAACTTTAAAAACAGAACACCTACAGCCAATACTCCAGAAGAATGGAAAATTTATGCTAAAAACCCTAATAAAATTCACACTGTTGGTGCAATCACAAGTGGGTGACATGCACACACATAGACAGAAAGAGAGAGGGTATAAATTTTTTTTTTCCTTTCTTGAAAAAAAAGAAAAAAAGAAAAAAAATCAATTTACTATTTTACCTGTTTTTAATTGAAACTGCTGCTTAAACATGAAAACTAACTTCTATATACAGACATCAGTTTTTTTTTTTTTTTTACTATAAGGGCATCAGGGCATGGCTGCCCACTGACAGCACCTAGAGCCTAAAGCCCTTAGAATGAGCCTTGACTATGAAAAACTACTACTGTCAAAGACTAAACCCACAGTTTAGTGAAACTAGCTTTACTTGTCTAAAAATAATTATTGAAACCTACTGAAGCATATGTGTAGTTTTCTTTAAACACACTTGATAGGTAACAATTTAAATATGTTAAAATGCTGATGAATACCTATTTACTCCGGAAGAAATATATTTGGACCGCCACCACAGTCATCTTCAGTCTCGTCCACTGCTCATCAGTAATGGCGTCGTACCTCATTGTTCTCTCTAGGGTTGCCAGATCAAAATTTATGAAAATAGCCAAAAACAGCCAAAATGGCAATTGCAGTGCCATTTTTAAAAATTTTTAATTACACTTTGCCAAATTTGAAATTGGAAGAGTATGGTTTCGCTTCCTTACATAAGGGAGGAGGGCGACTTTCTCTCAAAATCTTTTAAAACATTTGTTTAAAAATTCAAAGACAAAACATCTATTTTCTGCTCTTGAATTCTGTATATGCTCAACCCTCCAAGAAAAACAAAATAGGTCATAAGGGAAAAGAACAAAATAGGTACTTAATAATTTTATCAACAATCCCTCATACTGTACAATAAATACGTATGGACTGAGGAATTCTGTTTATATTAGCAACATAGACAGCATTTTATTTTGGAGGTGTGGATCTACAGTCCCTTCCAGTTGCGCAAGCAAGGGGGGGAGGAAGTGCCGGGGGTTCAGTTCCCACCCAAAACTAGAGAGATAGACATGGGTAAGGGCATTTTTTTCATTTTTTTTATTGTAATTGATATATAGAGGAAAACATTTTGGACCCCATCGTTCGGAAAGAAATCCTGGCAATGCCACGGGCCCTTCCACCAAAATTTGACCGCTCTCTTTTTTGGTAAACTAAATTTATCTTATTATTCTTGAATACTCTTACTTCGCTTAAAATTTTATATTCATCCCCCCACGACATAAAATCCCGGCTAAGCTACTAGCTAAGCAATGCAAAGTCGCTCGAACGATTGTGTATATAAACGCTTTGGGGTAGGATACTCACCATTCTATAAAAACAAAGAATTCGAATGCCTATGGTTCCCAGTCTACTTGCGTTCATTGTATACCGCTACAATACTATCACCATCCTTCCCAAAGCTCTGACCCCACCTCCCTCTTTCAGGCTCAGTGCTGCAGTTGGTTGAGGTAACTGACTTTTCCTTCCTGCTAAGGCTAAAAAAGTTAGACAATTTCTTCAAAAAACTTACCGAATCAAATATGCAAAAAAAAGTATAATAATAAAATTAGATAATATTACCGTTTCTAGCAACCATAATAAAAATAGCCAAGAATTAGTGAAAATCAGGTTGACTATTTGCTTTATGAATTTTCTAGCCAAGTGTGATCAAAAATAGCCAAATTTGGCAACCGTAGTTCTCTCTCCTCCTGTCAAATCTTTCGCGGTATGATGTCATCCCATGTGTCATCAATTGCCTGCGTGGCGATTTTATTGTTGAAGGGAGTATTAGATCTGAAGTTAACTATTGCAGTATTGCTGGTAGGTTTTCTGTAGACGGTAGTTTGTAGTTCGTTATGCTTATTTTTAATTATTTTAACATCGAGATAATTTAAGATATTGTTATTTTTTCTTTCATATGTGAATTTTATATTGGGGTCCAATTCATTTAATTTTTCTGAAAGGTTATTTTCTGTAAGAATAGCAAAGATATCGTCTACGTACCATAGCCAAATTTTTATAGTATTGTTATATTTCGTTTTGATTTTATTCTTGAGAAGTCGCATTTTCTAATCTGCCACGATTCCTGAAATGGGGGACCCATGGGGACTCCTGATCTTGTTGAAAGAATTTATTATCGTACTGAAAGTAGGAGTTACTGAAGATTAAGTTCATGGCACTGGTTAGGGTACTGATAATGTCGTCTTTTTAAAAGTCAAAGAGATTTGTTTATTGATGATTTGAATAACTTCTTTAATGTCTATGGAAGGGTACAGATTGACAGCGTCAAAACTAACCATCATTTTGTTTTCCTTAATTTTATAATCTTTGAGGTTTTGCAGGAAATTTTCCATTGAGTTTAGTACGCTATTGGAGGGAGAGATAATTTCTTGCAAGATGTTTTTCATTATTCCTCTAATGAGTAAGTTGGGCCATCACATTTACTAACTATAGGGCAGAGGGAAGGTGAGGTTTTATGGTTTTTGTATTTGGAGAAGGTGCAAGGAGCTATTTTAGCTGAATTGTCGCATGGGGAATAATTCCATCAGGCCAAGATCCATTTTTAATTAAAATTTTAAGTTTATTGTTTATTTTAGGAGTGAGGTCTTTTGCTAAGAGTTGAACAGAAAGGGTTTTGATACTTTGATCCATTTTTCTCGATAATCTGTTTTGTGAAGCATAACTATTTTTCCTGTTTTATCTGAACTTAAACATTTTTGGTCATTATTTCTAGCAGGAGTCAAAAGAGTTTTGTTTATCTTTTTTTGTGCGGGGAGTCTCATTTCTTGTCAAAATTGGGGAGAAAGTTTATTGAAGCTTTGATGTCATCAACGACATGGCTCATGCAGGCATTGACACATGGGATGACGTCATACAGCGGAAGATTTGACGGTAGGAGAGATAACGACACCATTACCAAAGAGCAGCGGACGAGACTGAAGGTGACCATGGCGGCAGTCGAAATATATTTCTTCTGGAGGAAATAGGCATTCATCTACGTTTTAACTATGAAAAATCCTCCATTTTTCATTTTAATCTTTTAATAATTTAAATATGTTTCTAATAAAATGATACTGTAATTTTGTAAAACAATAAAAACTTACTGATTCTAAAGCATTCTTTTCTTTTTTCTTTAATTCTTGTACTTCCTGTTGTAAAGATTTTGAGTTCTGAAGTCCAGCCTTTAAACCTGATAGTGTTTTCTTGAGTTTCTTATCTTTCTCTGAAACCCAACAATATATACAAGAATATTAACAAAAAATTACAAATATATTTTATACAGTTATTTTGAAAAAAAAAAAAGTTTTTATTCATCTTTTATGCATTAGAACAATTGAGTATTTTACACAATTCATTTCTTTCAATTTTGAACACTAACAACCATAGTTATAATTTGATTTCAAGATATCAGGAATTGATGCAGACGAAATTTGGGTCCGTTTTACAGGTCTTTCACAAAGTTCCAATAGATAATAGAACACCTTCACAAAATTATAATCAATTAAAACAGCCCCTTCACAAAAATACAATAGATTAAAACAACACTTCATTGACATTTTACCCTATATTTTAACATATTTTATCTTTCATTTGTTTTGAAATTTCATCTCATCAGATTTTATTCAGTTAAAAAACAAATAAAAAGTTAAATGTCACATTTTAGTATAAAATGATGCTTGCTTTACTAAGAAAATAAATGTATCATTAGTATTAGGCAATAAATTACAGCAGAGTGTGAAATTTACCATAAAAGAGAGAAAATATTTGACTAATACAGTGGACCCTCCGATAACACAGGTTCATACGAGACAGATAATATAACATGGCAGAAAAATTGACATGTTAGAAAAGAATGAGACAGATGTTTCTGTATTACCTGTTAACACTGCTGATGCTGATCATGCATTTTTTTGACACATACAACATGGATTCATATAACACAGAACGATATACCGAGTAATAAAGAGGTCTACTGTGCAAGGAACATTTGCACACCCAAGGGGAGGAGGTGTTAAAGGTTAGAACAACCCTCCAAAACTTGACACTTAGGAAGCTTTACATCAGAACTATTTTTATGTTTTATTTATAAATTTATTTAACTAACATTTATGATTAAAATAAAAATGATGATTAGCACTAACTACTGTTTAATTTAGCGACCTGTTGATGTGAGGATCAATAATCCCCCTCCCTTCCCCTTCCACACACACACACACACACAAAAAAGTTCTGGTATCACTACTGGTAAGGAAGAGAATATTTTGAAGCTATTTATAATAAGAGACATATGTGCACACACCCATGGAGGGGGGATATAGAGAGTAAAGCCCCTTCCTAAAGCTGAAGATTGAGATCTGAAAAGCTCCAAAAATTATCTTCAAATGTTTAAAAAATTGTCTTAAAATATTTTTAAAAGGGATGTTGGTTTTTAAATATTTGCAGTTAGTGTGACCTATGTACTACAGTAATGTTTTACAATAGTGTTTACAATAATACAGTAATTTTTTGGTTACAATGTCAGTGAAAATATCAGATAATTGTTTATGACTTTATAATAAGGTACGTTGATAGTGGGCTTGTGTTCCATGGGCAATTAATACAGAATATTTTGACGTTATTAAGGTAGTCATGTATAACTACCACTATAACCGAATTCAAAATATTGTTTTTCAATAAAGTATTTGTAGCTCTAGCCCCTCCTAAACCAAAATCCTGGGTGCGCCACTGATCAGAGATGTTTGGAATTTGTTTGTATTTGGCTTATGTGTTGCAAGTGCACACATGAGCCACTTAAGGCTACAACGGATTCATGTATTTAACTAGACTGCTATGTATACTCCCTCATTCCCATAACATACAGTAAGGAGATTAAAGAAAAAATAAAAATCTCCAATGGCAGCATTAAATAGAAAGCTGACACATTTTTGTAAAGACTATTTTGATAGGCGATCCTCTTTCTTATTAATGAATGCTTTGGATTTGCCTTAATTATAAAGCCAGCTTTATGTCCATATGCATTACTTAAGGATTTATGTCCAAGAAACAAAATCTGTTGCACATTTTGTCTACAAATTAAAATAAACTAATAGCAGTAGGGGAACGAAAAACTTCAGGTTGATTCCTTATACACTACTGGTCAAAAGTATTGCAAGTTTGAGAAATCTAACCATCGTTTCAAGAATAAGCACAGAAAAAATGAATAGGAAATTTGCTATATTTAATATTTTTGAGAACTTATGTAGTATAATAGGAAAGAATACATCTGAAAATCACCAAAAAACAAAATGAGAGCTCCTGGAACCCATCATTTAAGTTGGCACCATGAAACACTGAAGGAAGTGTTGTAAAACATTGTGGATTCCATATCTAAAAGAGTGGTTGTTGTGATCCAAGTCAAGGCTGCTCAGAAACATAATAAATGATCTTTAGTTAAATTTCATTTATTTATTATCCTCTTTTTGCAGAATAACCTTGAAATTAATGCTTTATTTAATTTTATTCCGGCTAGCCAAAATGGATTATGATTTCTATAAAAACCTATATATTTTTTCAATAAATTAAATAATTATTTTTCTTCTTTAACTCAATGCTATCTTGTCTTCAAAGTTATTAATTTAACATGCTGACATTAAAAATATCAATTATATTGTTTTTTAATTTTGATGGGGGAGAGGGGGCTTCATCTTGAAAAGGGTCAGATTTCTGAAACTTGCAATACTTTTGGCCAGTAGTGTAGGCTGCACTAGACATTGAAATCGGTGCCTTTTATGAAACTTTCAAAAAAAAAAAAAAAATTCTTAATCATCAAAATGCAAAGCAAACTTTTTCAAAGCATGACACATAAGGTAAAATTTTTCATTTTAAAGAGTTTTATCTAAAAATTTTGTAACTGATAGAGATTTATAATTTATTACACTGTATAATAAAGCCTGTAAAGAAATATCTTACATTTTCTCTTATGGACAACAATTGTCATAAGTGATACAAGTTTTATAAAATTAATAATTAATCATAAAATGTTTTAGATAGTTATATTGTGCATGGAATTGTTTTATAAAAGGATGTAAAACAAGATAATGTTAATCAATACTTCATATTTTAATGATGCCCTCATGAAAAATAACATTAAAACGTAAAAAAAAAAAAAAAAAAAAAAAGTGAAAAATGTTACACACATTACAGTGGAATTGCCCGTGTACATAAACAGACAAAGTTTGCAAACTGAATCATTTATCAAAAAAGCTACCTTTACTTAATTCTGAAGGAGAACGTGGTGGAGACAAGTCACTGTCAGAATTTCGATTTTTCTGTCTTTTGCTTTCAGAATAACCTCTGGAGTTCTGTTTAGATGAACTATCATGTCTTCTGGATAAAGTTTTCCTTTGGTCACTATGTTTATTTACAGAAGAGTGGCGAGGAGGGGAAACATCACTGTCCGAGTCATACCTTCTGGATGATCTTTTAACTGGACTATCACCCCTTTTTGCAGTCTGGTGACGAGGTGGAGAAATATCACTATCTGAATCATGTCTTCTGTATGAATTCTTAAACTGATGGTTCTGCTTTTTTGTAGTTGGATGGCGACGGGGTGAATTATCGTATTTACTTTTATGAGTTCGAGGAGGAGAAATATCACTGTCAAAGTCCCTTTTACTCTTATTTTGTTTAAGATCTTGTGACAATGAAACATTAACATCATCATCAGAGTCGTGCCGTTTTCTGGAATTTCTTTCACACGAAGTTTCCTGTGAGATGGACAAATCATGCCGAGATGATTCTGAAAGATAACAAACAGCTTTAAAAATAATTCTAAAATCAAACTCCGCAGCACAACAGCCAAGACCAAGGCAGGGTTTGAGCTGAGTTCAAAAGTTCTTTAGCATAAAAGATAAAATCAGGAAAAAAGCTTCAGCAAAATGCTAAAATACCGGTAAATACAAGTTCACATAGCATTTTCGATGCCTTAATAGCGTTTCATTTACATTTGTATATTAAATATTAAATGTAGGCGTGACACCTTTAAAGAATTAAGATATCATGCCGACATTTTCATGCTAAAATACCAATAGGTCTGAAAATACAAGCTCACATAGCATTTCCGATGACTTAATAGTGTTTCATTTACATTTGTAAATTAAATATCAAAATGTAGGAATCATATTTTAAAGAAGTAATACACAGCAGTAAAAAAATTTTAAAAAGTTGAAATGAAAATTAATAATTGTACTTATCATTAAGAGAAAACAAGTTTAATTTTAAGACAGTACAAGCCCAACATAACACATACTGAATTAATACTGAATATTGTTGAAATTTATAGTAAATTAAATGTCTTAGTTGTGATTTATATTCTTTTACAAGAAATATTATTTACTATATAAAACTGCATTATATCAAGCTTATACCATACTTTATCGGTTTTCCTATAGAAAAATTTCAAGAATAAAGAAAATAACAAATAAAATATGTTTTTATTATTATTCAAAACAAAGGCTTTAGCAAAATAGCGTAAATGTCTTGTTTCATTTTTGCATTTTTGTATAGTCTTTTCGCATTTTCCTAAAAATGCGACCGTAGTAGAAACCCTGGACCAAGGCCTGTGATACTCATCAGGGGCGGCAAAAAGGGGGTGCAATCGCATCCCCAAATTTAACAAACATTTTATTCACTCAATACTGAGGATCTTAATGCATCAAATCTCGCACCCCCAAATGAAAAGCCGAAATGTCCCCCATGATACCCATCCATGTCTTATAGGCTCTGGGATGCAGAAACGTATGACTAAGCCATTAGTCGGCCGGATGTAAGATCCTTTGAAAAAGATGCCATATTTCCACTCTAGTACCCGATAACTTATTTTAAGGTTTTTCTAGTTATGATAAAAGAACATGATTTGAAGGGGAAAAACACTCTTAAACAGTCAAAATAAATGTAGATATATAAAGTGGTAATATAATCTCTTGCAGAATTTGAAATACCTAACCTTTTATATAGTGCAGTGTTTCTGAAGAACTGGAAATGTTCGAAGCCAAAATTCCTAATAGCACGGAACGTCACAATGAGGTCGCTGTGACGTCACATTGGTGGCCATAAGTCATGTCAACTGGAAGTCACAGTGTGACTTGCCAGTAACTTCTTTGTGACGTGAACGTGACGGATCGTTTGTGACATCTTGCCAGATCTTGCGACTTTTTGCAATTTTTGCTGCTTTTGAGAAAACCATGCTAAATTTTATGACTTTGCGATATTGCTACTTTCTTGCTATTTTTTTTTTTTTGATTTTGTGAATTTTAAGCAATTTTGGGAATTTCTCAAAAAAAGTTTTTTTTTTCAGTTTTAATTCAGTGGAACGTTTAAGTCACAATGCTGTGAATGTGACGGCGCTGTAACGTCGCATTGAAGTCACAATGTCATGCACAAGTCACAGTGTGACTTCATGGTGACATTGCTGCAGAAGGACATTAGACAGTCAAGACGACTCATTTGTGACACCCCGTGACGGGCTTGCACATCGCATTTAGGCCACGGTGCTATTAGGGATGCTCTTAACTTTTTTGTCTAATGGCAACTGAAAGACTTTAGAAGCCAATTTATTAGTCTTCAATCAGTTCTCTACTAATCAGAAAATTTTTCTTATTTTCTACTAAAAATTAAATTATTTGACTTTGAAAGAATGGCACTGGAACATTCATTTTGTCAATTAGGAAACAATGTTGTGCAGTTTAATAAAGTCAGTTTTCATTGCTAAGTGACTTTATTGTTTTTTTGTGTAGAACAATTTAATAAATACAATAATAATCAGCTTTTAAATAAATAATATATATATACATTTTTTTACCATTAGCATCTAGTTTTTTCCAACGTGAAGATTCATATAATTCTTTAACTTTTACTTCTTCAGGACGTTCATCAATTATTTCTGCTACAAGTGGTGCTTCATCATCAGTGTCCTCGTCTGCTTTTTCACCGAAGCTTATGGATTTTAAATCAATATCTCTATCAACAATTTTTAAGCTGCAAGAATATATTAAAAAAAAAAACGTGAAATAACAAAACATAGTTATAACAAAAATTATATAAATACACAAAAACAATCAATCCATTATCTGTTATATCTTGAGTAAATAGGATAATTCATAGCTATATGAAGGTACACCATACCATACCATCAATCTTTTGGCTTAAATCAAGATAAACATTGAGGTAAACTAAGTCAAAGCCAATGTTGATTTAAATAATTTATTAACTCTATTAATGTATTTGAACTTAAGTTTAATTATAAAATTAAAGATTTCTTTAAAAATTTTAATTGCTACTATATAATTAGGATTTTTCACACGCAGTTAAATTTGGAAAAATGATAAACATTTAAAATTAAAATATATGTTTTATACAAGTCACGGAACACCTATAACATCTTCAATTTCTTTTACTTCCTCTATTGGTACTGGAAAATGACCCTAGCTATTAATTGGACTTCATGTTTTTTCGAGCTTATTTAGTCTTTTTTTCCCCTGAGATGTGTGGACAGGAAAACATGTTTTTGCCTAAAGGTTTCATAAAAGATAAATATATTTATCGCCAATGTCTTACACAACTATTGGCTACAAATAATTATTGTACATACTCAGGCTTTCGATTGATATACTCAGTTTGATTTTTTCAGTAACTCCGTCCATGCACCTGAGGTAGACTCTTTATCTTGTACAGGGCATAAAATCATTATATTTTGATAAGAAGAGCAAAAATGCTTCCGAAAGCCCAGACAATCTGAACCTGTTGTTTGGGCAAAATGCATGCTATGTATACTTGATATCAAAGAAGCACTTTATTGCGTTAGCACCTTGTTTGTTAAGTCAGTCACTTTCTTTTCTTAAAGTGCATCTAATCTTCTCTCTTCTGTGAGCTACCTTTTCTACATTTACTACACTAAAAGATTTTATATTAATTTTTCTAGTAAGAACCTAAAATGTTGTTAAAACATTTATAAAATGCTTTATAGCTTTTCTTAAAATTATTAACTACAACTCCTTAAGGGGAAAAAAAAAAAAAAAAAAAAAAAAAAAAAGCCTGCCTTCAGCAAGGTTCCCAATCAAATCAGGTAACAAAATTTTATCAACATTTTTGAATGGGTTTTTTAAGGCCATTTCAATAATTTTTAAGGATAGTAAACTGCTCCACGACTTTATCTTTTAAAAACATGCTGTGAAGTAATTACAAAAGGTACATACGTATAATCCCGACGGTCATTTTTGCCAAAGTATTTTTTTATTGAATGTGCTGGCAAACTGTTGCCAATTGTATTCCAAACCATTAATAATTTCATGTGTGCGACATTTATCTTGGCAAAAAATCACTCGTCTGGACGGACTGCCTGGATAATACATAAGCACCTTACAAAATATCAGACTATTAAAACCATTTAGAATAACAATAGCAAAAATAAAAATTAATAAATTTTGAAATATTATATTTTGAGTTTAATATAAATCAGAACGATAAATCATTCTATATTTCAAAAAGCAAGGTTACTATAGACCTTTAAATTCTGTGTGTGAATAAGTTTCCTAGCAAGTCTTTAAATAGAAAACACTTATGTTTAGAGAGAAAAAGAAAACAAAAAAGAACTTTACCAAGAAAGTGGGGTTAATATTTTATCTGTTGCAGACTTTCTACAATGGGTCATTCCATGTCAAATCAACACACTGATTCAAACTTGATGTCTCAGATTTTCATAATTTTTGGTATTCAGTAATATATCATTGACTTATGAAAAAATACCACAATTTCCGTTATGTAGCACAATTATTTTTGAAGTTATTAATTTTTAGATATTTAAATTTTTATGAAAAAAATTCATATTTTGGTATATTTAGATGCCTATAGGCTGGCAACTAGTGATGGTATAAAGCTGAGTGTGGTCTCATTTTAAAGCTGTTGAATGGGGCTTTAATATGATATGCTACAAGATAGGGGTTACAATTTTAAAATTTAAATTTCTCAAAAAGTGACAATTTTAAAAATTCTAAAATATTATCAAATATAGTTTGTAATGTCTTAATACATACAGCAAAATTCTATGATGGGATCAGGAGAAACTGTGCTTCAGAAATACACGTGTTGTGAAAAATACCAGAATTAGTATCGTTTCAGAAAATTTTGAATATTTCATTGAATGAAACAAGTAACACATTTCAATGAAACAAGCAAAACACAACATGTGTATTTCTGAAGCCCAGTATCTCCTGATCCCATTGAGATCCCATGATAGAATTTTGCTGTATGTATTAAGACATTACAAACTTTATTTGATAAAATTTTGGAATTTTTAAAATTGCCACTTTTTGAGAAATTTAAATTTTTAAAAATTGTAACCCCTATCTGGTGGCATATCATATTAAAGTCCCATTCAACAGCTTTAAAATGAGACCACTCTCAGCTTTATACAATCACTGGTTGCCAGCCTATAGGTATATAAAGGTGCCAAAATATGAATTTTTTCATAAAAATTTAAATCTTTAAAAATTGATAACTTCAAAAATAATTGTGTTATGAAGCTGAAATTTGGTATTTTTTCGTAAGTCTGCAATATATTGCTGCATACCAAAAATCATGAAAATCTTTCATGAAAATCTAAATAAAGAGACATCAATTCGAAAAATATACCGAAATTGTGTTGATTTGACATGGAATGACCCATATGCAAACTCTACAGAGGCTATAAACTGATATCCACTACTTATTTAATGCTTTAATCATTTTTAAAACTTTTTTTAAAAACTATTTGAGTTAAACACTTTAAAAAAAAAATATTTTAAACCACAAGATGACTTTGCTTGGTAGGATAATGAAACTACTTTAAAATTTCTTTTAGGACGATTAGAGAAGAAATAGTTCATTTTAAAAGCTTTTCGGCACAATTTAAGAACTTTTTACGGGCCCCCGCTAGATGAATTTTGAAATCTAAAGAGGTTTTAGGGTTTTAATAAGGCCTGCAAGAACCCTGTTCATGCCTGATTTATGTCCTAATTGTACAACTGAAATAATATGAAAAATGAAAATGTATTTTCGTAATTAATGGACTCGTTTGAAATTTCTTATTTTACGACATAGATTTAAGAGATACATACACATATTTTAGTTTTGCTCAAAATGCTAGTTCACTTTACAAGAAAAACGGCTAACAGAGAATTAAAAATTTACCACGGAACATCAGTCTTTGGCTTAAAGGGCTTTGGTTTTTTTTTACGCTTTCGTTCAGATTCACCTTCATTTTCTAGATATCGTTTTAAAAATTCTGTTTTAGATACCTCGTTACTCATTCTGAAAAGTAAAAACAGTTCTTTTTAAATGTACAAATGAAAAAAATAACGAAAATAAATACACAGAGCGACGAGATCAAATATAAACAAATACAAGAGTAAAGTTTAGGGTGTTTTGTTTCGTTAAATCAATTTTCGAAAAAAAAAATATAGAAAAGGCAACAAAATTAATTTTTGTATTTGGATGATAAAATTGTGAAATTAATACTTTCAGTCATATTATGTAGTTAAAAAAAAAAAAACTTCAGAATAATGAAACAGAGTATGGAACAGCAGCATAAGCTTGATGCTAGCAACTCAACTCATTTCTATGCGCGGGAAAGCGGGAATGTTTTTATTTTATTTTTATTTTGCGTACGATTTGAAGAGGCACTTTTGAAGACATTTAACTTTTCGTTGACCTAAACCAAAGACCATTTGACTGAGTGACTATGGCTGATATTGATGTTGATCAACATTTAAGAGATCTTCAGAAAGAGTACCTTGATTTTTTGGATGATGATGTAATTAATTTTAATTCTAGTACTTGAGTTCTTACTTTTACATTGTTCTTGTTTCGATATTTGTTTTCGTGACTTAAGTGACATTCTTATAATTCACTTAACCTAAATGTGTTTTTAATATTTCTTATTAAATGTGTTGTCCGTTTGCCATGAAGTTGAGATCTTGTTTTTAAAATGATTACTGTTCGGCGTCGGGATTTTAATAATTTTAGTTAAACCGGCGCGCGCGGCTGCTTGTAAGGCCCAGTGTTTAGTTTTAGTGTTTTCAGGGGCCGATCCAGGAATTTTTTTCCCAAGGTCCCATTTTAGAAAAAACTGTTATTTTTGCAAATTTCAGTATCTATTGTGTTTTCATATTGTATTTCAATATCGTCTGTTTTTGTGAATTTTTTTACAATTTTTTTTTGTGAAAAATCCCTTTTTTAAAATGATTCACAAAACAAGTTAAAGGTAAAATGTCAATGGAAGGTTGTTCTAATCGATAGTATTTTTGTGAAGGGACCGTTTCAATTGATTGTAATTTTGTGAAGGGTCCGTTTTAATCAATTGTATTTTTGTGAAGGGACCGTAAAATGGACCCAAATTTTGTCTGCGTCGAACCCTGGTCTTTAAAGCTTTTTGGCATTATCAGTTAAATAAATAATTCTTAAACTTATACTAAGGCATAAATTACATAATTATTAAACTCAGTCTGATTATAACGCTTTTGTGCGCTGGGCAATTTTGAAATGTTTTGCCCCCATATATAGCTCGCTCAATTTGTGTGCCTCTATGTGCAGCTCTAAACTCAGTTCTTGACCTATTTCTGTATGTGTGCCCAGGGCAAATACCTGTGCGTTAATCGGGGCCTGATGAAACTTACAACTGGTGTTGTACAAGTACAGTAGAACCTCGATCTATCATTTTCAAGGGGTGCGTAGTAAAGAATGATGCATGCGGGAAACGACGAATGCGGGTTAAAGTGCGAGATACAAAGAGAACAGTATTTATGAATGCACACAAACAGAATACGAAAAATACTAAATGTTTTACCAAACTGTAAATGAAACAAACTGATGTTGTGTAGAGATTAAGTGATACTTATTTTTAAAAAATCAGTAATTTTACACTCGGTTTTTCATTAATCTTTTAATTAAACAAAATTTTCAAGATTTACAATATTTTTCTAAAAATCTTTTTATGTGTATTCATGTTTGTATGTAAAAGTCATACAATTTCAAATACCGTTATTGCATACGATAAATTAGGCACTCGTGTTGGCTCAGTCTCATCGGCATGAATATTATTCTTATTATCTTCGCAATTATTTTCATTTTTTGCATCACATTTCTTCCATTCTAAGGATACCGCACATTGCTGCTTCTAAATCAATGGAAATATAATCACTCCATTTCACACCATACTCATCCATTGCTAGATGGAAGAACGTCCTGCAGTGGTCTGGGCACTAAACTCTGTTCCCATTAAAACACGGCAAGTGAAGCAGCAGGGTCATTCCATTTCAAATCAACCAGTAAATTCCAAAAATGTCACCCACCGTCTCGGATTTCTTTGAAAATTTTTATAAGTGTAGCCATTAGTGTTCTAACTAACAATATAAAATTTTACTTCAATATCTCTAATACTTTTTAAGATAAAAATTATTAAAATAATGGGAAAGTGACCATAAATGGCGTTTTTGCAAACAATTATTTTAATGGTGATTTTTCAGATAAAAAATCATAACTTTCTTTATTTTCAATATATTAAATCGAAATTTATACTAAAATGTTTACAAAGGTTTGGAGATTATAGAAAAAAATAATTTGATAGTCCTGTTTAGTACCGGAACCCCCCAAAAATTCATAAACTTTGTTTTTTTCAAAAAAATTTCATAAAAACAATAATTTTGCAAAAGCTGTTTCAGACAATGGTGTAGCTCTTAACAAAGCAAACTATTTTTTTACTTACACGTAAATGCATAAAGTAAGATAATTTAAAATAAAAACGGTGGGTATTTGAGTTCTAATAGGTTAATTTAATTGAAAACCAAATATTTTGAAGATTTTTCTTAAAATGTTATGCTTCATGCAGATGTTATTATAAAATAATTTTTTATTTATTTAATTTAAAAAGGTGCTGATTTTATTTAAAAGTTAATAATGAGTTAAAGTTATTTTACTTAAAATTTAAATTATTTTAAAATTTTTTAACAAAATTGGAAATACATATAGTTAACATGCATCAAAATTTTTCTAACTTTTTTTTATTGTCAAGTACAAATTGATACTTTAGTTAAAAAACAAACATTTTTCTTAAAAAATTTAGCTGTATGCTATTAAATGTGTAAAAGAAAGTATTTATTTAATTAATGCTTCCTTAATTTAAAAAATGTAGACAAAATTTGAACATTAATTAGAAAATATGTGCTGAAGATTTTTTGAACATTTCTTTGAATCACTGACGACAAATTAAATAAGAAACATACTAACTTGTTTTAGAATAAAATGAAAATATTAATTATTATGACTAATTGTGACACTTATGTTCAGTATTTTACCAGAAAAAAAAGTAGTCCCTTCCCTGAAAATACACACATAACGTATTTAACAAAGCTTTGATAAGTTTTCTTTTTTTTCTTTAGATATCATTCAAAGAATTTAACAAAGTACATTTTAAATTACATAAAACAAAAACTGTGAAGATTTTGCAGGGGTAGGGAGCAGTGACCATAATAACATGTACATTTTGATTCATGATCAATATTTTATACACTTGAATTGATTCTACAATACATTATAACAATTTAATTGCTTTGTTTTGAATTTAACATTCTAACCAGTAAGAGTTTGAAAATGAATGAATATTTATATATTAACAGATATGAATGAAATGATATCATTTAATAGGACATGCACTTTTTTAAAAATACAAGCAACAAGTATAGTCTTACTTAGAACTCAATTTTTTCCTCTACCTTTTAACTATGATGTGTTCTTTTTTTTAATATCTTTGTGTATTGCTGTTGGATAAAGTCGAGATCGCTCTTTAAAAAATAATACACTCTCCCAGATCCTTTTGTTGTTGGAGGATTTACACAAGCTATGATGCTGCATATTGGGACAAAACAAATGTCTTCTGTAGAAGGCCAGTAAAAAGATGTAGCTGGGCCAGGAGGATGTAAGAATTTGACTTTAATATCACCTTCATCTTCATGTTTAGATAGAACTAAAGCAAAAAACCATTGATTTTCATAAAAACAAGCAATATAATTTTGAATCCCAATACTTGACATTTTTACTAAGGGTTGCACGCCTGAAAAGTAAAAGATGGTGCAGAAATTTTCATCATGGCTTATTCTTTTTGTCCCTAAGGCATCTTCTGAAATGGGTACAAAATGATGAAAATTGCGTGTACCAGGGACTGTTTTTGCCCTAGAGAAACGATCTTCTAACTGCTGGCGTGCTTTTAAAAATACTTCTTTTGCAATAAACCAGAACCGAATGCTTTCAATTTTATTCTTGCAAAAAGATACTAATTTTTCTGCAGAATCAATCAAATCACCGGGACTCATTTGTAAGCTTGCTTTGGTAACTAAACGTTTAACAGTCCCACCAATACCATCGCAAGGAGACTTACCATGGCTAGTAGCAAAAAACGTCCAAGTTGCAGACAAATCGAAGTCAGTTTTATGGTGACAAAGATTAATAAAATTTTTGCAGTTTTTATATTGTGCTGCACATCCATCACTGAAATAGTTAATTTTTTTTACACTTGGATATGACGTTTTCAGAAAATCTATGATCACCTTTTGTATTTCATAAACAAATGCTGTATCATGTTCTAAATCATCAGATATTATGCATAAAGAAGTTACTATAAGATCTCCAGAAAGCCCATCCCGTGTATAAATTACTACTGGATGGAGAGAACAACTATTATGTGTCCAATGGTATGACTGAACTTCATCTTGTATCACATAAGAATAATTTTCACTAAAGTCTAGAAGAGCTACAGCAGTGTCATTTTTCAAATTTTCTTTAATATCTTTTAAATACTTGGCTTGTGCTTTTGTGACATATGAGTGAGGCAAAAGCACTTCTAAACTTTGCATTAATGTTGTTAAGTATTCTTCATAACTTACTGTGAACTGTACTTGTTGTGTTCTATCAGTTGATATCCAAGCGCTGTATGTAATTTCATCCATAGGATCCCACTCTTCAAATTTTCCAATTATGAAATTTTTGAGATTTTCACTTGATGGGCACTGAGAACAGTGACGAAGCATACAGTCTCTATTATGTCTAGAGCATACTAATTGATCCATTAGCTCATTATATGATTCTTCTATTGCGCATGCATGGAGCAATAGAATGACATTCTGATGAATACTGCAGACACAAACAGAATGTGTTCCAGAAGAGCCTGCAAGTACACACCATTTTGGTCTTAATATACAAAACTTGGAAAATCCTATTTTTAGATTAGAATATTCAGATTTAAAAGCTGAGTATAACTCATTTCAATTACCTAATATTAATCTTTTTTGCATATATTCATTTTTTGAAATGCTTATTTTATCTTTTGATCCTGGCATAATTCGGGAATACTCGTCACTTTGATAAAAGTTTTTAACGGTGGTAATAATATTCTCATCAAGTGGATGCCCTTTTCTAGGTTCAGGCAAAGCTATTATACCTTTGTCTCTAAGGAGTTCTCGAGCTTTTCGTACAGTGTAATCACTTACATTAAAGATATCACAATTTTTTTTTTTGCTCCATGAACCAGGAACGAGTGTTAAAACTTGTATTCTTTCTCTTTTTGTGATACATGTGTTAAGTTTCACTTTAATTAGTTCTATTAATTTATTCATATCATCAATCATCAGTGAAATATCTTTAGGAAGTTCAGGTGCATTCTTTTCAGGAATTTCCTGTTCTATTATCTTACTCATCTTCAATTTCAAAGTGCTGCACGCTGACTCAATTTTTCTTTTAGTATACACAGACTTGCTGTGTGAAGGTACTGCATGCAATTTCAATGGAGATTCACCTATGTTTTGTAATGATACATTAGCATCTTCTAAAGCTTTTTGTTTTGAAATTGACGATTTCAAATTTGTGACAGTTTCATCACTGCCAGCTGATACTTTGTCACTGGTATCACTGCCGGTTCATACTTTGTCACTGGTATCACTGCCAGTTGATACTTTGTCATCAAGCTCAGAAATAAGTTTGTTTACCTTCTTCCTACAAAAACTACATATTTTTTGTCCAGGAATCGATTTTTCACAGTTTGGCAATTTGTTAATTACCTTCGATAAATTTAAATTAATGGTTCTCAAACATTTTTTTATTTTTCTTTTATGGCACTTAAATGGGTCAAAACATGATGTTTGGAGCTTTTCAAATTTATCCAAATAAAATAATTTGTGTTCACAAATATTAAGTAAAAGCTCTGATTGTACATTACTTCTCAAACTTATTAAATTCAAGTCCGAAGGGCTTAATAATGCAGTACTTGATACAGTTTCTACTTGAGTATAAGTCTTTTTATGGCATTCAGTTCCATTTTCTTTTCCAATACTACAGCTCATTTGGGAATGTTCTGCTGCCATATTAAAAGGAACTGAACTGATATTCAGTAGTAGTGCAAAAAAAAACAACAACATTCTAATTTAAAGTCTTTCAATTAGATAAACAAAAATGAGCTTACATATCAAGCTGAATAATTTAGCTTTAGATTATTGGTTTAACTCTTTAAAATAACTTCAACAATCCCAGAGAACACCAAAAACAATTCCAAATTAATCAAAGAACATCTTCACTTAACCAAAGAAAGGCAAAACTGATTCCAATTCTCAAAGCATCTGACCAAGGAAGAGATATTCACACCTGCAAACAAGAGGATGACTCATTGGAAGAGGGAGTGGACCCCACCCCTTTACTATCCTACACTATTCAGTATCT
This sequence comes from Cheiracanthium punctorium, assembly GCA_038373885.1. NCBI lineage: Eukaryota > Metazoa > Arthropoda > Arachnida > Araneae > Cheiracanthiidae > Cheiracanthium > Cheiracanthium punctorium. The sequence goes on along the minus strand of JAWZYV010000935.1, from coordinate 442,548 downwards.
CCCCCCTGCATCTTCTCATATTACACCAGCTCCTTACCATACAACAAACAGAAAGCATGTGATCTGATCTAGTTACAGTCCATAAGCCTGTTGACTGAAAAGAGACTGTCATAGTTCTTTTAAACTGATGTAAAAATAAACAAAATTCTGATAAAAAACAAAACCTTTTTTTAAATTGTTTTAATTATAAATTAATAAATTTCATTTATAAATAAATAATTGTTTTATATATGAACAATACTATACAGATATGCCTTCTTCATGTCTCAGGCAATTTACCCCCCCCCCCCCCAAATATATATATATTACAAAATTGGCTGAGACAACATCTAAATTTGGAAATTTGCCAACCATACAGCACATGAATTTCACTAATTTTTTTTTTTTTTCTGCATGTTTCATTACTGTTACTAACCTTTCTTGAAAGTGCATAGTACAGCTTCTGAAGAGACATTCTAAAAAACTTTGAATCTCTAAATTAGGATAACTTAATTGCATAAAAATAACTTTAAAAGTTGCATCATTTCTGGAGAAAAACAAAAACAGCCTGTTTCCACTTTTTCTCCCCAACCCCCATTTTTTTATTATTTGTTATTGACACACTCTTTTTCCTTTTTGCTTAAACTGATTTTAAAAAATACTGATTTAAACATTAATAAACTATTTTATCTTGATTTCCAATGGCACATTAAAAAATTTTCAATTAAATATAAATAAATACCAAATTTTTACCTCACAGGTGAGGAGATTCCTATTATAAACAAAGCATTGTCTACATTAAAAAAGTAAAATTAAGTTATATTACTGCTCTAAAATAAGTCAATATGAGGGTAATTTAACTTGAAGTTGACAATTAAAAAAAAAAGGAAAACTTCCATGTTTTGACACATTTACTATATGTATATATTCAGATTTTGTTTAAAAAGTTTTATATTTTAAAAATAAAAAAAATTAAATTTTAAGTAAAATGACTTTGAATCTCTAAACAACACATTAACTTTTAAATTAAATAAGCACCTTTTTAACTTAAATAAATAAAAAATTATTTTATAATAACATTTGTATGCAGCATAACATTTTAAGAAAAATCTTCAAAATATTTGGTTTTTAATTAAATTAACCTATTAGGACTTAAATACCCACCGTTTTTATTTTAAATTATCTTACTTTATGCATTTACGTGTAAGTAAAAAAATAGTTTGCTTTGTTAAGAGCTACACCATTGTCTGAAACAGCTTTTGCAAAATTATTGTTTTTATGAAATTTTTTTGAAAAAAACAAAGTTTATGAATTTTTGGGGGGTTCCGGTACTAAACAGGACTATCAAATTATTTTTTTCTATAATCTCCAAACCTTTGTGAACATTTTAGTATAAATTTCGATTTAATATATTGAAAATAAAGAAAGTTATGATTTTTTATCTGAAAAACCACTATTAAAATAATTGTTTGCAAAAACGCCATTTATGGTCACTTTCCCATTATTTTAATAATTTTTATCTTAAAAAGTATTAGAGATATTGAAGTAAAATTTTATATTGTTAGTTAGAACACTAATGGCTACATTTATAAAAATTTTCAAAGAAATCTGAGACGGTGGGTGACATGGCCTGGTTGATTTGAAATGGAATGACCCAGCATCCGGCTTGGCCAGTGCTTGGGAGGGTCAACTACCTCTCGGCTCGACTGCTGTGGGACCGTGTACGCTAATGGGAGCTGGTGCATGTAAAATCAGTCGTGGCTCCAATGTCCTCCAAGTTGTTAAACGATACCTCTGGAGGTGCCGATTTCAGGGGGTTGGTCCCTCCTCTGGAACTGGTTCAAAATTAGGGGACCCCTGAGCTGAGTCGGACTTCCTAGCACTGGGGCTCGTTAAAATGGAAGCCACCCCTTCTGCCCATCGCCTATATGGGGAATCTGGCACTGCCGAGTGGTTGCCAGAGGGCATTAGCAACAACAACAGATATAAGAACTCTTCACCTATACCATCATCAATCCAAGATATCGTACCAGGAATTAGATTTGTAAGCCATATTGATCCACTTGATCTTCAATTTTATTTTGGTCAGAAGAAACATTTTACAACGATGAATGCAGGAAAGTGAATTTTTGACGAACGATACACAGGGATGAGATTCTTTAGCTTTTTAGCTGATTTCAGCTTTTTGTGAATAAAGAGGAAATCACTTTTTTGTCTTTTTTCTCTAAAAATTCTGTTTTTTCTATGAATTCCTGATTGTAGTCATTAGTTAACTGTGTGATATTTTTATCTTCTAGCATGTTCCAATGTTTTTCTTCTCTTAAAACTTCTTTCACATTAATTAGCTATAAACAGGGGCGTAGCCAGAAATTTTTCATGGGGGGGGGGCTTACGACTACTGCAACTCACACATATGCATACATGTGTGTGATAAGGGAGTGAAGAATATACATTTTGTATGGCAAAAATCCCCCCCCCCCCCCCCCCGTGGCTACGCCTCTGGCTATAAATATTTTAATGTACAAATTTTTGCTCTTGTATGAATTCAGCTTTTTTGCTTTTTTGCCAATTTCATCCCTGGATACATAACTATTGAAAGATTCTTTTCCAACTTTTATTAAAACTAAAAGCTGAAATAAACTGTCGACAAATACTTTTTCTAAACTAGTTTAGTGTTAAAACAACAAAAATTTAATTGTATAATACATATATTACTGAATTGGTTGAAATTTAACAGTGTTCTGCTTTTTAATGTAAATTTTTTTTTTTCTGTATTTCTAAATCATCATTACATTCATTTACAGCCTGCACAGTTCTTACACTCTGCAATTATGGGATTATCATATAATTCATTTAATTTCCTATTTACTTATTTTCTGCAAGAATTGTGTATAGTTTCATTTCTAATTTTGTCATAAAATTATTATTTTATAAGATGCATATTTTTATTATTATAATGCTTATATTATTACTTATTTAAAGGTGTTCAAATATAATATAAATAGCAATAGCTTTGATTTTTAACTAAAGTTTATTTTATGTATTTTAATTTGCCTGGGAAAATGAAAAAAGATGCAGTGAATCCTATTTTTGCTGAGACAGTTTTTACCAGGTTCTTTCTGCGTTTTTTTTCCACCTACGGCAGAAACTTGACAACCCTGTGGATAATAAAGGCTCAGCCTGCAGTCAGTTTCACATGTTTTTTCTCCTTGTTCTTAAAACCAGCTGTTTTGTTTTGCTATTAAAAAGTTATTGTGGTTTAGGGATTGTGCTGAAGTCTGTCAAAAGTTGGTCTCAAAGGACCATTATCTTGAGAAATATGGGTATTGTGTGCATATTTTTTTTGTATTAGTCAACAAAATTTGGATAAATCACTCAAAATTCTTAATTTTAATTAAATATTCATTTTGTTTGTAGGATGATCAAGGTGTTTATACTCAAGCTGTTAAAGATATGATCAACAAAAAAGGAAGCAGATTGATTGTAAATATAAATGACTTGCGACGAAAAAATAGTCAGCGCTGTCAAAGGTATTTTAAAATTTTCATAGTGATTAGTTTTTTTCCCCCCCCTATTAGAATTCTACTATTTTTATTGCTGTATTTTTATCTTCTGAATATGAGAATAGTTTTTATAAATGATAGGAAACTGTTTAGAGTTAAGCTTATATTTAATTTCTTAATTTGTGCTCAGAAAAAACACTGTCTCATGGTTCATCTGCTGAAAAACTTTTGGATTTTAATAGTAGAAAATAGGTTTTTAAACAAGCTTTAATTTTTTTCCACTGTGCTGTAATGTCCAGGAAATTGAAGTAAATTATACATTTTTCTCACTAAATCAGGGTAAATGCAAAGTTTTCTTTTATAAGTCAGGTTTATAAATTTGTTTTATACACTGGATTCTCTTTGCAATGTTTCAAAGTAACACAATATAAAAATAATGACAAAAAGCATTTTTTCAATATTTATTTTACCAATATGTAGCAGTCAAACTTCTCTAATAATTTTTACATCTGTTTTATATATTTACTTTTGAGCATTTGGAGTGGTATATGGGTGGATTAACGCAACAAAATCTATCCACCATTATTCTTTATTTAAGCATACTTATTTGCAGTTTTCTTTTACATGGTGTTGCATGGAATATCTTCACCATGTAAAAAGAGAATTCTGTGTATTATCAGATGGAAGCCTCTATGGGAAGTGAATTTTTTATAAATAAGAACACACTCTGTCAGGAAATATGCAGGAGAATACTGTAGGTGTTTTGAGATTGCATTGCATGAAGGGAAATAATAAACATAATTATAGGCAGGCTTGTTAAAAACCCGGGTTTTTTCAGGGTTTGGGGGGTTTTATCAGGGTTTTTTCAGAAGGGATGGGGTTTCATTATATTTGAAAAAAATTTGCTTATTACTGAATACAATTTTAAAGCAACTAATTGATTGCAAAAATCAATTATGAATAAAAAATGGTTAAATTAATAGTAATAACTAATTACAATTACAAATTATGCATGAAAAAATGTATAAATCGATAACAATAGCAACCACAACCATGGTTCACTCTTAGATAAATTGACTATTAGTAATAATTTTAACAGTGATATACTAGTGCTTAATTAGAACTTTTTAAACTAATGGTTTTTTATGGTTAAAAAATCCTCATTCATTTTAATACAGATAGAAATAAAAATTTACTCTAGAAAGTTTTTATGCCTATGTGAAGTCTTTCTATTTTTTTTTCCCTTAGGTAGTGGTGGGGGGAGGTAGGGAGCTGTTTATAAACTTTACAAGTGTTGTACTGATATTAAGAGATGGATTATCTACGTACTTAAAGTTGAAATTTTGAAAAAAACCAGTTGGGTTTTTTCTTGATTTTTTCAAGTGTTCTTTTTCGAAAAAACCCACCTGTTTTTTTTTTTTTTTTTTTTTTGGGTTATGCAAAATCATAACAGCCCTGATTATAGGTAGGTAATAGCTAACATAATGCATCTGACGACAAGAGGAAAGTTTTGATTTGTACACATGTGCTGGAGGGCTGTTTTGTGTTATTTTAGCAGCTGTGATTTTTGTTGTGTATGTTTGAAAAATTTTGGCAAGTAAAGGGTGATATGCATTCGCCTTTACTTTTAATAGCTTGTGTGTTTAAAAAAAAATTAGTAATGTATATATTTTTTTCTAGTTTGTTAGCATCCTGTTTTGAAGAACTTATTGCATTTCAACGAGCTTTGAAAGAGTTTGTTTCTGCTGCTGATCATAATTATTCTAAAGAGGTTGAAGATTTTTTTATTGGCTTAGAAGGAAGGTAATGTATTAATCCATTTGTACCTTCTTTTTTTGGCATTCAGGTTTTGTAACAGCCTTAAGATGTGTTTTATGTTTTTTTTTTTTTTTTTTTTTTTTTTTTTTTTTTTAGTTTTGGTTCAAGGCATGTTACTCCCAGAAGTCTAATTTCAAGTTATCTAGGGAATGTTGTATGTGTTGAAGGAATTGTTACTAAATGTGAGTAAAGTAGCTGTGATAAGTAGTTTATGTGAATAGATTTTATGCACAAGTCTTGTTTAAATAAAACTAAGCATAATCTGAAAAATGATAAATTTTTATAAATTTACAATATTACTACACGTGTGTTAGATGTAAAACCTTATGATCTAGTATGGTTTAATTTTGTATGAAGGAATTTGAAAATTTACAGTGATTATTATACATTGCATACCTGCCTACTCTACTGGGTTTTTCAGGAGACTACTGGATTTTGATGGTTTCTCCTGGTCTCCTGATTTTATATTAAAATCTCCTGGTTTTCTAACACTTTGAAGCTTTAATAATCGACACATTTATTTCCCCACCAATTCTGAAAGATTACTGCTCTGTGGGTCTATTAATTCTATATGGACCAATATACCATGGTATTTCGGTCCAATAATAAAGATCCGTGCTTATGTTGATTACTCATTTGTGAAGGATTCTTGAAAATTTCAGAATTAGATGTCAAACCGTTTAGTTGTAACATTTTATGAGAGTTTAAAGTCCCAAAATTTTACTACTTTTAGTCTAAAAAGTAGATATTTTGTAAAATTTCGAACATTTAAGAAAAAAACTTGTGACCGTAAAGAAGCATTGAAATTTTATTCATTTTATGTTAAAAGAATTCTTCTGTTTCTGAGCTCTTTTACAAATTCTATTTTTAATATCGCTTCCTTATGTGTGATTGAAATTTCAAACATAAATTGTTATAAGAAAGCAAACTTTTCATTTTAAAAATCATAACTGTGTCGTGTCATGTTAAATTATATTTTTAAAAAAATGATACATAGAATAGATGGCGAAATTTAACGTGTGAAAAAATTTCGAAGAGTATTTTGTGACTTAGATATGTAATTATGACTTTAATATTATGATATACCACATAAATCTACTGGAGTTTCTTCACTAGATGTTGGCAGGAATGGCATTGTATTCATTTTTATTCTGAAAATTTTACATTATTATAGGTTCCCTTGTCAGGCCAAAAGTTGTAAGAAGTGTCCACTATTGTCCTGCTACTACAAAGACAATTGAACGTCGATATACAGATCTGACAACGTATGAAGCCTTTCCCAGCAGTTCCGTTTATCCCACAAAGGCATGTTTCATTATTACTCTACAGATTTTTGCTTTCTTAGTGCTTCACCTGTATTCTGATATCATGCACTTCTTGATTATTTTTAGGGATGCACCGAATACCATATTTTGCCGAATACCGAATATTCAGTTAAAAATTCTAACCGAATATTCGGCCGAATACCGAATACTTGGTTAAAATTTATTAAACTTATTAAACCATTATTAAACTTAGATTATGCAATGATTAATTTAAAATGATCATGCAATGATTAATTTAATTAGTTTTTTCTTAAACAATATTTTGTATGGTGTAAAACTTAAAAAATTAAAATGCTGCAAAATTTAATATCCAAGTGTGTTTCCTTTATATATTATTAATAACTTTTTTAAATATTAGTGAAATGCTGGTAAATTTTTTACCTGCATATTTTATTTAAAAAATTAGCAGTTAATTGACTTTACATATTTATGAACACTTAATGTTATGAGTTTTTTTTTTCCTGGTTACTGTTTCAAATTTAAATCAGTTAGTAATAGCAAGGTTAATGTAATGTGGCATGAGATTTAAGAAAAATTGAAAAGCAACAAAATTCAAATTTAACATCCGAGTGTTTTCTCTTACATTAAAACTAATTTCATTGTGATATTAGTTTTTTGTATGATTGTGTAACGCTATGTTAGGGCTATCTGCCAAGGATGGGGGTGCCTTGGTAGGAGGACTTTCTGAGGGTTTCTAACGCTTATTCACATGTGATATTAGTAAGTAACAACTTGAATCAGTTTAGTACTATAGTACTATACCATATCTTTCATTCATGATATAAAAAATATGTATTTGTTTACCGATTGGTGAATACTTGAATTTGTTTACTATTTGGTTGCCGAATATTTAAGTATTCGGCCGAACCGAATATTCGGTTTGTCTGCCGAATAGGCAGTATACCGAATACCAACCGAATATTCGGTGCATCCCTAATTATTTTTTCTAGTGCCAATTTCAGGTGCTAGGTTTCTCATCTGATGATGTGGTTCAAAATTAGGCGACTACTTATAGGGGGGCAACATTGGTCTGCCTAATAGGCACCTCCATAATGAAGTGACCAACATCTGCGACCCTCAGTAGTGTCAAGTCTCAGTAGACTGCTGATTTGGCCATTAGAAAAAAAAAAAAAAATGTCGCATTAATTTTCTAATTTTTCTTTTTGACAGACTCAGACCATTATGCAAGTTAAAAATTATATTTCTTTACTTAAGACTTACTTAGCTAATTGAGTATAAATGCTACAATAGGGCTGTGAGACGGTATTAATTTTAAATAATTTATTCACTGAAAAAAATCTAGTTAATTTGAAATTCTCTAGAAATTAAATTTAAAGGCATCTCCCTGTTAGAAAACCTGTTACATACCACAAATTAAATAATTGTACGCATCAGTGTAACTAAAAATTGTGATAGTTTATGCCATGATTTATAAAATCCTATTTATATTTTAGTATATTTTTTCTGAAGCGTTAGAATTAAAAAAAAAGCATTTCCAATGTAGAATTTTATGACTTAACAATGTATAAAATCTCATCATGAAATTTCCTGCCTTACTTGGAAAATCTTGAAATGAGACCTGGAAAATTATTGGAAATCTCCATTTATAAACATTTTTCATTTGCTATTTGTGTGCGATGCTCCAAATATGACTTGCCATAGGTGTGCAAAAGGTTAATGCATGTATTGATATGTCAGTTATGAATTATAGTGAGCACTGTGTAATAATATAGTCTGGGAAAGTCTGGAAATTTTGTTTGAATTGAGTGGTAACCTTGATCTATTTATCATAATGATGGCAGTTACAAAACTTTTTATAACAACCTTACACATAATAATTAATACTTTTAGGATAAATAATAATAATTTGGGGGCTGATTGTCGGTCACCTACTTGTGCCCTTGTTTTCGCTAAACGACTGACACTTATTGACCTCTCTGCTTCATCCTAGCCCTGTTTGCCTCTTGAACACCATGTTGTTAAGCGGTTAGTCAAAGCTAAACTAAATTCTCTCAGATCTCATATTTTTTATAGAGTTATGCTGTTGTAGAAAGACTGGGGTTCCTTGCTGGATACTTGTATCCCACATGATTTGTGTAGGTGGGCATGAAAGTTTTCCATCTTTTGTCGGAATTCTGACTTTTTTAACCAGAGATCATCCTAGGATGAAAAAGGGGCAGGGTGCTAGTCCTTAAAAAAGGGCAATTTAAGCTTTCAAGGGCACGTCAGAATATAAAGAGGCACTATATGAATATATATATACACACTCAAGAACGTATTTAGGGGGGTCCAGGTCCCCCCCCCCCCCCCCGAAATTTTAATTTTTGTTACTATAATGAAAATGATAGTCTTTTTGTGAAAAATTCAACCTTTTTTACCGTTTGGACCCCCCCCCCCTCCAAACTGTTTTCTGGATACGTGCCTGTATATACTAAGCGAATATTGCCATTTACTTTTAGAAAAAAGGTCAGCCAACAATACAATGCTTTTTCATATTAAATCTGCATTTATCGTATCTAAAGTTTTTTTGTTTTTTTGAGGAGGATGGGGGGGGGTGAGGAGTCTACATATAAAATAATTGGCACTTAAAATTTTTCATGTATTGCTATATAGGCATAAAAAAAATGGTTAACTTACAAGAGGAGGTGATTAGAATAGTGTTGACTCTAGAAAAAAAGGGTCGACGGGGAGAAATTTCAAAAAGGGCACCCTGTTCTTAAAAAAGGCACATTGGGGTTCCACAAGAATGTACAGGTAGCTAACATATATAGACACTGGTTTGAAACTATCTGATCCCCGAAACTTTAACATGTAGAGTTGTAATATGTGTTCTGACTACAATGCATAGTTAGATTTTTTCCAATTTGTCTTAGTTTTTTCCCCTGATCTTTTGGAAAAAATATCCTGTAGAAGTAAGTGTAAGCGAAATAGGAAAAAGGATTTGTTGATAATATTTTGCTCTAAGCATGACATAAATATGTGAATTAAATCTGTAGATAACTAGAAGTTTTTGATTTAAAAAAAAATGAAGTTTTAATAAAAGTCATTTTGAATTTTCTGCTTTTTTTTTTTATGCTTGAAATTACATAACTTACATGTTTATTATTTATAAGAATAGTACATTTATTGAAGAAGGTTTCAGAAATTTTTAGCCAGACAGGATTTGTTAGACAGTAGGGGAAGGCAGAGGGACTGCTAATTTATGTTCTTCAATTTTATGACACTATCACTACTGGACCACAATTACTGGATCACATTCATATAGGATGTTTTACCTATATTGGTACAAACTTTTAAACAGAAAAGGACTGTCAGTGTAAGTGGATTAGGATAGATATGTTCAGCATGTAATAGAAATAATAAAATTTAATAATATAAATCAGAATTTAAATTCTTTTGTTCACAATAATTATTGAATGAGTACCAAGTAAAGATTTTCAGTTACCCTTATTACTATTAGACATTTAAAATTGGATCAAACAATTTAACTCATTCAGTGGCGGATCCAAAAATTTTTTTTTTGGGAGGGGCTAAATTTTTTAAAAAGCTTATTTCACCCAATTAAAATGTACTATAAATCAAAATTTTAGTCTAAACCAATGTATTAGGCTTTTGGGAGGGGCTAAGTAATAAAATATGATCATTTTAGCTATTTAAAGTGTATAATATAGCAGAATGTTACCCTTGAACAATCTCTTTTGGGGGGGGGGGGCTGAAGCCCCCTAGCCCCTCCCCTGGATCCGCTACTGAACTCATCCATCAATTGATAACTATAGAAATTGGGAAAATTGAATTCTGAACACAGAAGATTGCTAGAATAAATGACATTCATGCAAATTTTGTATTGCATCCAATGGTTGGAATGTACACCATATGAAATCAAATTACTGAAATATATTTGTTCTTCTCTTTCACTTCTAATTTAATGTTTGCTCATTCATGAAAAGTGAATATAAGTTTTTTAAAAAGCACTATTCTTTAAAATAAATATTTTTTTTTAACTCACAGAATTGTCCAAATGTGTGAAATCATATCCTGTAGAAAAAGGGATTAATTTAAATAATTTTATTTTAAGTTTATATTTTAAATAATTTATTTTTCATAGCTTTATTTTTAATTTTTTGTAGCATACTTAAAAAGTTCTCTTTAAAAACACTAAATTTTCGTCCTTCAACCTTGCTTTAATACTTTTAAAATATAAAAAGTATTAAATATTTTAACTATCAAATGTTTTTAATCAGCTTAAAATAATAAAAATAATTAACATCCTGTTGTCAAAAGTACTGAAACAAATTACATATTAAAAAAACTTCCAGAATCTTTTCGAATTTTTTTGTTTTTTAGTTTTTAAAAACTGAAAATAAGCTTAAATTGATGACAGTTTGTTTTATGAATAACTTAAGACACAATTTGTTTTCTTAAGACATTCTTTCCCAGAACTAGCTTTCTATTGCTTTTATTTATTTTATTTTTTTGCTTCATTCATTAAAATGTTGAGAACTTTTTAAAAATCGGAAGATACATAATATGAATAGTTAGAATACCAAATCATGTCAATAGTCTGATTTACTAAATTCTGCAGTTACTCCACTTTAGTACAATTAAAACTGTTGCGTAATAAAGGGGGGGGGGGTCCGCCCGGGCGGCAAGGTAAAAACAAAGATGGTGGCCGGCAAGACACCTAAAAATAATATGGTGGAAAACTAAAAGGCCGAAATGGGGGGCAGAATGCTGAAACTTAAAAAAGAATGGGGCGGCAAACTGAAGGACCGCACCGGGAGCCAATAACCCTGACGCTACACTGCAATACCAAAAGATCATTATTATGCTCTTAATTTGGCAAAAGCATAATGTGTTTCAATTGCTGTATTCGGAAATCGCTCGATTTTCAGACAGTAAATAACTGTTATACATTAAGAATAATATGTACTAAGAAAGCCGATTAAAAAGAGGAAATCGTTTAGGGGAGGAAATAAAAAATAAACTTGTTAGTGTGCAAAACTATTAAAAACATCGAGAAGAGCAACAGCTGGCGACGAACACTGGAATAATGATTGTTTGATAACTCGCAACTACATATTTATCAAACGTAACTACCAATATTTGAGGATTGACAAATGGAATCAGAAATGTTTAGATAACTATAAAATTTTGAATTTCCCAACCGTATTTTCTTCCTCCAACTCCCAACTGAAATGCCCACGTAGACGTAGTTCTGCCCTGCGATCGGGCTTCTCACTTGAGTCAGCAAAAACAAAACACTCTAGGGGCCTTTTCGGGGTACTCGCTCGCGCAAACGAAAACAGACAATGAAAAAGGCATTAACAGTATTTTGATCTGAAAGAATAGAATATTTGAAAAAGGCATTTTAATAAATTACACTTGTGGGAAAGATCCGATTTCATAGACTGTTTCTGTGAAAGGGCCGCTTTCATTCGAACCTATTTTTATGATTGGGTTATTGTACTCAATCGTATTTCTGTGAAGGGGCCATTTTATTTAACGTATTTTCGTGATGGGACGCAAATGGTATGTAGGAAAAAAAAAAGTAGTGATTGTTGACTAAGAATAATAAAAATTTAAAAGGAGGGGGGCAGAAAGAGGAGAAATTGGGCAGCTGGGCACTAAAAAGACGATGAAAGAGCCACCGGGCGCTGCGCCCTGCCAAATCAATCTAGACTCAGCACTAGAATCTGTGAAGGTGCTAACTAATGTCAGCAAAGAGGAAAGAGATGTCGCAACGCAATAAATGTAAACGGAGGGGAGAGGATGGCGCCATGAATGAAATCGGGGCTAGAAGAGCGGCAGGCAGGGCGCTGTTTTTGGGTGGCAATAGGGCGGCGATTTTTTTTGAAAGGGCAAGTAGGGCGGGATTTTTTGCTTTAAAGGGCGGGCAGGGCGCAGTGCCCTTCGAAAAACGTCTAGGATGAACACTGTTTTTAACTCCATGAAGGCTGTTTAAATATTAGTTAAATAATAAATGTATAAGGTATTAACAACCGGTTATGTATTAATTGTATGCTAAATTGATTGTTTTGTATCGCATGCAAAGCTCAGTCTTTTTTGCCAATTTCCACTTTCATGCCTGTGTAGGGTAGTGGGAGTTGCCTGCTTTCAGATTCTTACTGGACATGACCACTTAACATCTTTATTGTATAGGTCTGGCTAGCTCTCCACTCTGCCCTTTGGGTAATGCTGGTGTAATGACTAGCCCCTCATATGTACTCCTGTCAGGGATGCTGCGTTATTTGTGACAAGCTGAGACAAAATGACTGGCTGGCATCATTTAATGTGAATTCAAGCAAAGCTGCAACAAAACGGCGAATATTAGTCATCCCTGCATACGGAGGGAGAAAATTTCTTTCTTTTGTTCTATACTCACCAGACGTTCATGCCTTCTTAAGCCATCACTGAATGTTCAGAATTTTGCAAATCAACTATCAGAATGTTATATGGATGCTCCTGTATTTTTGAGAAATGTTCCTGTATTTTACAATTGAAGGTTGACTGCTCTGGTCTTTGTAATAGTGGTAGAATACCATGTGAATATGCTACGCTTAAAATACTTAATTTCCATGCTCAAATGTAATTGATAAAAATGAATATTTTCGAACCACTTACCTGATACTTTATATGTCTATTATATGAACTCTTGCTTGAGCCTTTTGTGGCTTGATCTATAAGGCACTTTCCTAGTTAGCAAATATATTTCCTAGTTTAAGTAAACTTCTCTTTTTAAACATACCTTTGTGAGATAATCAAAAAAAGAATAAGTAAGTTGTTTGAAAATTTATGTTAAAAACTTTTTAAATATAAAATTTGTAAAAATCAAATTAGATATTTTTTTTTTTTTTTTTTGCTTGTATAAAAATATATTGTTTAATTTGAATAAGATAGTTATTTCATATCGTCTGAGCTTCATTAAAAAAAAAAAACACTTTTAAATAATTATTTAAAATAATAATCTTTAGTGGTGATGTTGAAAACATTTTATAGACCCTCGCCCAACTTCTGTTCAACCTACTGAGAATGTTTATAGCTCCACAGTTTTAACATGTACTGCCTTTTTATTCACAGTGGTGGTTAGACAGGGTAAATTTAGAGACGTTTTACCTATATTGAGTCATATTTAGTCGGTCTATTTACCACAGCTCTAAAGCATGCATATTATTTAGATAAAGTAGTTAAAATTTTTTATTTGGGAATACCTTATTCCCCCGTACACGATATATATTTCGGTTACACACATAACCATCTTGAACTCACACTAATGTTTCTTGAACTCACACTAATGGCGGCTTCCTTTTTTATCTCTTCGTTCTTCTTCTTCCGGAAATTTCGATGAATGACGTCATCCCATGATTGGTCGATTGTATGAAGCGCATCGTTGATGCTGCCATCTGTCGTCATTATTTCTAAGCTACATTCGTGAGAGCTTAGAAATAATGACGACAGATGGCAGCATCAACGATGCGCTTCATACAATTGACCAATCATGGGATGACATCATTCATCGAAATTTCCGGAAGAAGAAGAACAAAGAGATAAAAAAGGAAGCCGCCATTAGTGTGAGTTCAAGAAACGACTGATGATGGTTATGTGTGTAACCGAAATATATATCGTGTACGGGGGAATAAGGTATTCCCAAATAAAAAATTTTAACTAATTAATCCGCCGTATTAAATAATGTTTTATATGTTTTTATTAGATAAAGTAGTTGGTGATGTGTTGGACACCAAAATCATGATTTTATAAATTATTGGCTTATTTGAAAACTTAGGATTGGGAAGGGAGAGGGTGAAATCTCATTCCTTGCTTACCCTGCAAGTCTCCAAGCCTTTGCGTTATGTATGTATTTTTTCTGAACCTGCATTGCAAAACTTCACATGTTGTTTGTATAACTGATTTGCATAAACTAATTATCGACCACATAAACTAAACTGTAGTTGTCTATTAAAATGTTTCAATGCACTTACATCTTTGTGTCTACATGCGTGCATTAGAGATGAGACGGGCTCAGCCCGAGCCCAGGTCCGAACCAGGCTCGGGCTCTGTAATTCACAATTGCGCTCGGGCTCATGAAAAATTTCTATTTTATTGAACAAACTCCTTGAAACATATTTTTAAAAAGTGATTCGTATGGAAAATAAAAGTACTTATAAAAAAAAAATAGCATCATGGGTGCCTAGAAGGCGCGTGAAGATCTTTGGGTATTTCAGAACGGCTGCTTATATTGCTTAGTTAGTCATGAGATCGGACATTCTTTCGTAAATATAAATATAAAGAATTAGAAATTGCATTAAAAATTTGTAGTTATATTTGTCTTTAATTTGCACAAACGGCAAAATTGTATTCTATCAAAGTTGATTATTCTATCAAAGTTGTAGTATATTGTATTCTATCAAAGAATTACTTCTTTGAATTTTATGAAATTTTACTGAATTTTATTTATCTTTAGCTGAAATTTCAGGCTCAGGCTTCAAAAAATGAGCCCGAACTCATCTCTAGCGTGCATGATTATGTCGTGTTGTAGAAATATTTTTACATTTCTGATGCTTGTTGCAGGAAACATGACAAATTTCTGCCACGCTGCAGGGTTTTTTTGCACTTGAACCTGTTGGAATTTAAAATTTGCAACACCATTGGTTCTGAATATTCTAAACTTAACGCGTCCTGGTGGAATAGATATGCCTGCTGAAGTTGCTTATATAAAACTTAAATGTGTATGTAATACTGCATGTTATATTTTATTTTCAGTGTGTTAAACCATGTTTATTATTTTAGGATGAAGACGGGAATCTTCTAGAGACTGAATATGGTTTATCTGTTTATAAAAATCACCAAACATTTTCTATTCAAGAAATGCCCGAGAAAGCTCCTGCCGGTCAGTTGCCTAGAACAGTAGATATTATTGCTGATAATGATTTAGTAGATGCATGTAAACCAGGAGACAGAGTGCAAGTCGTTGGAATGTTCCGATGCCTTCCTAATAAAAAAATGGGTTATACAACTGGTACCTTTCGGTATGAATTTAATTTATATGTAAATTTTTTCAGTGAAAAAACTATTTTCGCACAATTCTTTTGTTCTACATATTTTTCTTATGTGTTTTTGAACAATCCAGTTTTGAGTATTAAATTAGATACAGGATGTCCCCAAAACATTGACTGCTTTTATTCCTTAAATATTGATCTCAGACGTGAACAATAAATCACAAAGTTATATAAAAATAAGTACAGAATTTTATGGTATCAATTAAAATTTTCAGTTGATCCAATTAGAGTAAATACGAAATTCAATTTTATACAACCTCCATACAAAAAGAAATTCTTAGTTTGCAAAATGTTGTTGTTAATTCCACTAGGTCTAGTCAAAGGCTAGACCAAGTCCAAGAGGTCGCGGATCTTCAAAAGTCGTAAACCAGAAGAGGAGTGACTGTCAGATGTTCACGTGAAAGCCCCAAGCAGTTTAAAAGGAGAGGCTTAAGCTGAAGTTCATTTAGTGCAATTTAGAAAGAGATTCTCCTCGAGAAATAAGCAACAGTCTCCTATACAGTAAAATGTACCCGATATATTAATATTAGCTGATGGATAAAATTTCAGCCTTTTATCATAAAATGTCTCTGAGGTATAATTAAACAGAGTTGTTGAAAGGCTGTACACTACCAATAGTAACTAAAATACTATGTATTTATGCAATCATTGTCCCAGTGGCAAAAACAGGGCAACTCGATGACATTGTCGCAGAAACAGAACGATCCTCTGCAGACAAATTGTCATCGACAGAGTTGAAAATGCAGTGAAGACCACTTTCATGTAATTGTAATTTTGAATTAATATTGTTTAAATGAACTCACATCTTCATGTGTGCATGCATGCATGAATATATATATTGTGCTGCTGCAAAATTTTTGTATTTCTGCTGCTTGTTGCAGAAAGCATGACAAAATTCTGCCAGTCGGATCATTATTTTCTTTCGTAATTTATGTACGATCCCTGAAATGCAATCATCCAACATGATTTTTCCCCCTTTGAAAACCAGTAAAAAATATTTTAAGGCATGATATTTTTTTTTTTTTTCTGTACCCTCAATACTTTTCAGAATAAAATGCTCAAATTTTATACATCACCTAAAAAATGCATCGGTTATACAAGGGACATATATAAAAATTTAAACTTTGTGTTTGTGTAGATTAAATCTTTTGGGAAATTTTAATTGATACTGTAAAATCCTGTAACTGTATTTTTTTTTAAATTTAGCTTTGTAATTTATTGTATATGTCTAGACCCATATTTAAGGATTAAAAGCCTGGGTCAGTGTTTGTCAGACATGCTGTACACGATGGCCTTTATTAAAAAATAACTATACATCTTTCACAAATAAACATTTAACTGGTGACATTTTGCATGAAACAAATTAACCAGTAAAATTGTCTCAACAGCATCCCTTTATGGTTAATTCTTAGATCAACATTCATGAAGTCACATGGTAGAATAATTAAGTTCCAACTGGGTCATGTGAATCATACTACAGTATTATGGAACCTGTTATCTGGAGTGGTTGGGACCGAGTGTATTCTGGATAACTGGTTGGGGATTAACATGACAATCTACTGATTTGATTGGTAGCATAAATGTTACTCTCGATTTTTGATTAGAATTAAACATTAATTGTTAATATACTGGAAAAAGAATGTAAAAAAAAAATTTAATATGATCAAGATAAATAATAATCATTTACAGAAAAAGTAGTAAATGTATATCTTCTTCAAAACTAAAAAAATAAATAAAATACCTTACAAGATTGCTTACTTTATAAATTCTAGCTTTAGTACTCCAAATAAAAAAACAAAAACATATAAAATATAAGAACTCATTTTTGCTTTTCTTTTGGAAAAAATAGGAATTTAATCGATTGAAAAATGATTCTGGATAACTGGTTTCCGGATAAGAGGTTCCATACTGTATTTCTTTTTGAAAGGCTTATTGTAACATGGTACTAGAAATCTGCCTGAGAATGGAAATGTGGAATTATTATGAACCTGGACTTAGCATATGTTACTGGAGACATCAGAATTTTAAAAAGACTTGAGTGAGGCGTAAGGAAAAAAAAAAAAATAAATAAATAAAATAAAGGACTATATTCCGTATACGGTGCCTTGTTTACATGTCAATGTTTTGTTTACAAATCATTGGCGAACAATCTGACGCGAGAGTGAGCGATGCACCGCCAACTGCCGGTGGTAGTTGTGACTGGCAACCATAAAGAATACGTGTTTCGTCAGGTTTGGGAATTTGAAATTGTTTGTGTTATTGATGGAAGGGAATGAAATGTGTTATGTTAATATAAGAAAAGAATTTGTGGGTGTTTGTTAGAAATATAGTACGTTATAAGCCGGTGGGTGTTGGGGACATTTCTGAGCGGTTATTTACCAAAAAAATAGAGGTAAGTGTTCTTTTTTAACGAATCTTTCGATGTTTAAGGTTTTTAATGTGAATTTTAAATTGATATTTGAAGTGTTTATGTTTTCGTAAGTGCTATTTACGTGCTATTCTAATCATACTGACTTTATAAGAGGTGTACAACTAGGTTGTTTAATCCGCCGATGTTTTTTTGAGTTGAAAACGGGCCAGTGTTTGCCCAGTTTACATTAGCTGTACAACTAGGTTGCTTAGTTCACTGTTGTTGTTTTTTTTTAGTTAAAAACGGTCCACTGGTTGCGTAGTTTACATAGCTGTACAACTAGGTTGCTGAATCCACTGAGGTTTTTTTAGTTAAAAACGGGCCACTGGTTGCCTAGTTTAGATAGCTGTACAGCTAGGTTGCTGAATCCACTGAGGTTTTTTTAGTTAAAAACGGGCCACTGGTTGCCTAGTTTAGATAGCTGTACAGCTAGGTTGCTGAATCCACTGAGGTTTTTTTAGTTAAAAACGGGCCACTGGTTGCCTAGTTTAGATAGCTGTACAGCTAGGTTGCTGAATCCACTGAGGTTTTTTTAGTTAAAAACGGACCACTGGTTGCCTAGTTTAGATAGCTGTACAACTAGGTTGCTGAATCCACTGGGGTTTTTTTAGTTAAAAACGGACCACTGGTTGCCTAGAATGACTAGTAAACATGGCGACAGTCGCTGGAGCTTGGCGGTCGCCAAGCTCCAGCGACTGTCGCCATGTTTACATGGGGTGGGCACCGGCTTGTATGATTTTACCAAAATAAAATAAATCACTCTCTTGTGTTAAATTTTTCTCATTGTTCTTTGGTACCAAACTTAAATTACTTGATAAACTTAGTGAATTAAAATTGTACTTTTATGGACATGCACATCATTGCTTTTTTTTCAATGTACATTTCATTATGCTGACTATTCGAAAAATCAATTTTTATAGTCTTGTGTAATGTCATTATTTTTATTTTCCATAATGCTACCACAGAATTACACCTGCAAAAATGTGAGTTTTATTGTTAGGTAATGTGTCTGTCTTTTGAGTAAAATTATTGTTACAAACATGTCACTAAATTTTTCTGAAAATAGTGGCTATTCACATACTTGTCTGTTGAAAAACGTATTAAAATTTTATTTCTTAACTTTTTATGAATGTTTTTAACACTTTGCCTGTGATACCCAGACTCTGTTCCAGCATCACAGGCATGGTATGTATAAATGCTTTAAACATATTTGTTTTCAGTGTATATGAAATATAAATAAAAATGAGTGATCATATAATTTAGCCATATAAGATTTATTCTTTTTTAATTTGTGTATATGTTAATTTAAAAATGTGTTAAATAAAATTTATCCCTTTAAATGGTTTTTAAGAAACAAATATATATGTTTTTGAATTTATTAGCAACTTTTGAGAAAAAGAAAAAAAAAAGAGTTTTGATGAATGAAGGAGATACAATCATGGTTTGATCAGTTGTAAAAGTTTTCTTTAATTTTTTGCAAATTTTTAGAAGGAATTCTTCTAAATGTTGAGGTTCTTCCACCAAATAGTGATTAAAAGTCCTTACCTGCTCATAAAAATTTCGGTCTACTTGCCACAGTGGCGAGTGATGCTCAGCGGACTCGAAAATACTTTTAAAAAATCGAGTATTGTTTCAATAATGAGTTGTAGTTACTATTTGTGAATAAAATTACACTGAATACATAAAAAATTCTTAAATTTCTCTTGGTTTTTCTATTATGTTAGAAATATTTTCATTGTTTCCTTCCAATGAAAAAATAAGTTATTGCTTTATCCTTTATTGTGGACGTAGTTTGCAGATTCTTCTGAGTTGCTGGTAAATAATAAGTCTTTCCAGACACCATGATTTGGTGATAGAAATTTTTCATTTTGGATAGGGTTATTCAGAAGTTAATGCTTATGATTTGATGTATTTGTGCCTATTGTTTAAATATTTCATTTTTCTTTGTAGCACTGTTCTCATTGCTAACAATATCCAGCTTTTAAGCAAAGAAGTTTCTCCCACAATATCTGTTGATGATGTAAAGAAGTGTAAAAAGTTTTCTAAACAAAAAGTAAGTATTATGATTAAATGTAAATGAATGTCAAAAAAATTTCTGAGAATTTTCAATTTATTACAATTTTTTTTTTTTTTTTTGCTATGATAGATAGTGATTCTGTATGTGTATTGATTTATTTATTTTTCAGGATGTGTTTGAAATCTTAGCACATTCACTTGCTCCTTCAATTCACGGCAATGAATATATTAAGAAAGCAATTTTATGTCTGTTACTCGGAGGAGTAGAGAAAGTTCTACCAAATGGTACACGTTTGAGAGGGTAAGACTAAAATATAGTACTACAACCATCAGTTTTTAACACATAGAAATGTAAATATTCTTAAATCATTTTAGTTTTGCTACTTACAAGCAATTTGTCTATTGTTTAGTAAAATATATCTTTAATAGTCTGATATTCGCAGATTACACAAAGCCTAGAATTTTTCACTGTGTTATATGCACAAATTATGTTACTAGTGGGAATAGGAGAACAATCTAAAACATGTTATTTTTGTATTAAGATAGCAAAAGTATATTTAAAATTTTGTGTAAAATATATATAGGACCAGAATTAACATGGGTTGTTTAATGCTGAAAAAAAGGTTACTTTTTGCATGCTTAACTACTCATGCTTAATATATTAACATTAGTACATGCGTAGTGTATTTTGTACGACATCAAAAAAGCAAACGGAAATAAGTTAATTAAGAACAAATATTTATGCTAAAAGGTTTAATAATCATAACTTCTAATAAATAATCCTTGAATAGAAGCAAAATATGAAGTATAACATTACATAAAAAATGATCATATTAAACCACTGACCTTTTGAACTTCTAATGGTGCATTTTATACACCAGTGCCACATTAAGAAAAAAAAAAAAAAAGAATAATTTTTATATATCGGGTATAAGAAAACATGTTCTGTTTATTGGAGCAAATTTATCTGCATTACTTTCTAAATTTCATTCTGCTAATAACAGATTGTAATATTTTTCCTTTTTGACATTTAGAGATATCAATGTATTACTTCTTGGGGATCCTTCGGTTGCAAAATCTCAGTTATTGAGATATGTTCTTCAAACTGCACCTCGTGCTATTACTACAACTGGTCGAGGATCTTCTGGTGTAGGTTTAACTGCTGCTGTTACAACAGATCAAGAAACTGGTATAAATAATTTTGCATATTCTCCAAAAAATTTAAAAAAATATAATACTGCATTATTGTTTTCTTTTTAATTAGTTGTGTGCTTGTTTATTTGCATTTATTATTTTCCAAATATCACCAATTATTCCCTTTGTCAGGCATGAAAACAGCTGAAGAGCAAAAAAGAGGAAATACACGTGGACATATTTTCCAGCAAAAAATTGAAAAATTTACGTGCACGTATTTTCAGGCATATATAACAAGGTTGATAATCAGGGGCGTAGCCAGGGGGGGGGGGGGATATCGGGATATATCCCCCCCGAAATGTTTGGATTAGTGATGAAATTCCATCTATTTATACACATATAAGTTCATATCTCCCCCCGAAAAATTTTCCTGGCTACGCGCCTGTTGATAATGCAAAAACATGGAACTGGGGAATAATGTGTGAGCTTAAATTCAACCACTGTTAAACTAAATGGTGTACTAAACAATTTCTACCATTTAAATTTCAACCACAAACAAATTGACTGTGATCCTGAAGAAAATAATTATGCACTGTAAATGTTTAATAATCAGTTTTAGATATACAATATTTATTAAAAGAAAACAGGCTATAATTATTTAAAATAATTATCTTAAACGATATCGTAAAATCATAGATCAAAAGAAATCATAAGTCTCACATCCAAATTTCAGATTATTCTTTTGATATGAAAATAAAATAAAAAATTGATTCTCAAAAATTTTAAGACCAATCTTTTTTTTTTTTTTTTTTTTTTTTTTTTAATTTTGATCAGAAATGGAATGAAAAATTATACATATGGCATTGGCATTTTCTAAAATAAGCATTCAAATGATAGAATAAAAGTGAAGTTTTCTTGCTTTATTGGAAAAAGAATAATTCTTTAATAAATGTCTAAATATTTTCTCAGGTAAAATTTTAGAATCTTAGCAGTCTTGCAGCACATCAGCACATAGAAGTGGAACTTATGACAGGGACATATGTTCTGCTCCTTCCTATATTAGCTGCAAAATACCAACTCACAAGATTATGCTTTTTAAAATTAACTGTAAAAATAATTACCAAAGAAAAACCTGCACATGAGAATAAAACGAAATAGCGATTTTCCTGATTTTAAAATTGAAGTGAAAATGTTTCAGAAATCAATAAACATATTATGGGGAAAATAATACTTTTCTGTTGAGTTACTAAAATGCCTTAAATTTTAATTTAACAATAGAGTATTAAAAACTCTGTTTTACATCTTGTTTTTAAAATTATTCATTTACCAAAAGGCTGCAAATAGATTGAAGTTCAGTTGGCAAATATGGAACCCGGAGATCGGGGATAGTTATTTATCATAATTTCGCTAGTATAGTCCGCGGACTATGCATGTCAAAAAGGGATTTTTTTCCAGGACACGGACTATCTGGCTGAAATAAATTTCTTTTGCAAAAAAAATTTAGTATATTGATCTTGCTTTTTGATCTGTAGTTAGCGCGCAAGCTCCAGTGAAGCCGATGCTAACAAATTTATTTCTGTAGAAAATAAAGCACATAGATGTACTTGAAGTGACGGCACGTCGGCATGCAGGCGCAGGGAGCATTTTAATTCTCCCCCCCCCCCCCATTATGTCATTTAAAGCATCGACATAGTTACAGGTGCGGACAAGCTTCCTGAAACCATTTTAGAAACATTTCCGTCGGATATGCAGAAGAACCAAATTTTGAATGTGCTTAAAAAAAAAATAATAATTTATGTAATACGGGGGAAAACGGGCCTTCACAAACCGAGGTACCGACGCCGCGTCGACATCGAGAAGGTTGTTATTGTTTTGTCTTCACTCAGCCAGCTGGCTAATAAAGCAAGAGAGCGAATTCTGCTGAGACGTTAAAACATGACTTGTGTCGCCTAGTCGCCTCAATTTCTTTCTTTTTTTTTTTCCAATTGCGAACGCGAATTTTTAATAAAGAGCATTTTTAAATTTCATATTTCGTTAACTTTTAACCCAGAGAGAGTATCAATTGAATGTTGTTTAAAATTATGTGGATTGACCCATGAAAATTAGTAATGATCTTTTCTTTTCTTTTCTTTTTTTTTTTTTTTGCTTGGTTATGTACATTTTCATAAATGATTAATAAAAGTAATCTTTTTATTTATTTAAGGAGGCGATACGTCTTGCCTAAGGATGGATTAATGCAATTTTATGGTCGGTTAGTTGAAATTTGTCTAGTTTATGGAAGTAAAATAGAATTTCTTTTTCCTGTAGCGGAGGAGTAATCGCTCCCCCCCCCCCCAATCCCTTTAATCCGTCCGTGGTCTTACCATTAGTTAACTTTTCACGAAGTTACGGTACATATTTTTTAGTAAAATCCGCGTAACTGTTTAAAAAAAAAAAAAAAAAACTCTGAAAATTTTGGTTTTCTTTTTCTTACGGATTTCTTAACATTAACTCACATTTTAAAAAAGCATTATTCTTTTATTCAGCATAAAATTAAGACGTGTACGTTTTAATAGCTATAAATATCGAAGTATTTATTTATTGGAATTATTATTAATAATTTATTTATTTAAGAAAAGTATATTTAAACTACCATAAATTATTTTACTTCCTTTGCATGTTGAAGACCTAAAGGAATACGACAAGATTTTTATTTTAAATACCATTACTAAAAGCTGCACTTTTATACAAGTTTTATTTGTCGTGTAGACCATCAGTTTGCTTTATTTAAACAAAAATTCCAGTTTAGCATTCATAAAATGTCTGGAAGTTCTCGTTCGGCCGACGATTTTTCCAAAACCAAGCAAATTTTTGGATCCGAAAATGACCACAAACATTTCTTTTTCAATCCACGTTTTCTAATATATTCGATAAATCTGCCATTTTCTCAATAATCCACAATAGAAGTATCAGTTAAGCTGGTACGTGTCCGTGAAAAAAATTTATAGATTCATCAAGTGCGCAAAGCATCAATAAAAACACGTCGCGAGTAACAATAGCTCACCGACAACGGTTTTCCAGTGGCGAAAGGTCTCGATAGATAATTATTGTCGTGTAGTAGTTCGCCAAGTACATAATTATGTATCAGATGCCTTTCGAAACATCAAAGATCTAAAATAAGAATTTGCCCCTCTGAACTAAGTTTTGAATTTACCAACTCAGGAAATCAGTAACATTGCACTCTAGCTGACTTTAGTCTGGGCGCAGTGCGAGATGCAGTGAAAACGTACATCCCAGGCGTGCATTATCGTCCTCTTGTTACTCTGCTATGTCCGCTGTTTTGCTTTAGGTTCGGTAATCACTGTTTTTTTTTTAAAAAGCGGAAAGGTTTTAAAACATTTTCGGAAAGCGGAGGTCTTCCAAAAAAAACAAAAAAAGCGGAAATCTGCCGAAAGCGGAAGATTTTCATGCCTGCTTTGTATAAAAGAAAAAAAATCGTTACCGTATCTGCCTGTTGGTAGAAATTCTTTTGTCAAATATTTTATCATTTATGTAATTTATGTGAGTACATTTGACATCTTCATCAAAGACATTCTAATATATTGGTGTAGTTTGATATATTCGTATTGTGACAGATATCTACATATTTGCGTACACACATGTGTGTATCTGAGCATTTTGTTTTAAATTACTCTAAATTTAGTAGTGCTCTAAACTGTTAAATGTGGTCACCATAGTATATGACCTTTCTTGATAGATTCACAGTAATGCTTATTTGAATGTTGTGGTAGTAATATGACCGTTCTTGGGCAGTGTCTATTATTAAAAATTTCACTGCACATACAACCAACCTGTATTGCCTTAGGAATGACAAAAGGAATCATATTACTCATAGAATGAAGTGAACTTAGTTGTAATTAAAAAAAAAATTAAAACAATGGCACATAATTATGCAGGTTTTCCCCAAAACAATGGCCTAGGCTTTTATTCCTTAAATATTGATCGCAGACATCAAGGGCATATTTAGGGGAGAGGGCTCCAAAAATGTAAAGCAATTATTAAAAAACAGCTATTATATAAAATTCATATTAACTCTAGTAATAATAAGGTTTAAAATACCGAAATGTAAACCTATATACCCTACGGATATACAATAAATTATAAAGTTCTGTTATAACAGGTACAAAGCTTTTTGTGATATCTATTAAAATTTTCACCAGATTATACCTTAAAAAAATACAAAATTTTAATTTTTATACAGCAGCCCTTACCAAAAAAAAAAAAAAAAAAAAAAAAAAAAAAACCACCCTTAAATAGTAAAATGTTACCCATACATTAATTAGGTGATGCACAAAATTTCAGCTTTTCATAAAAAAAAAAGCTCAGAGGTGTATTTAAACAGAGTTGGTGAGAGGCTCTACAATATCAATATTAGCAAAAGTATTATATTTTTATCATTATTTTCCTTCGTTATACGACCCCTGAAACATGATCATTGGACAAGATTTTTTTTCTTTTGAGAGCCATTTGCTAAAAATAATTTAAATCGGCATATATTTATGTTCATATCGCTGGCACTTTTTTGAATAAAGATCTCAAATTTTGTACATTACCTGATTAATGCATGAGGCACATTTTACTAATGGAAATCTTTTGCATTTTTACTAATGGGAATTTTTGAGGCCTTATAAAAATTTAAATGTTGTACATATTTAATCTCTTGAAAATTTTAATCGATGCTGTACAGTTTTGTACCTTTTTGTGTGTAACTTTGTAATTTATTGTATATATCTGTGATCAATTTTCCCACCAGTGACTGAAAGGTTCTGCTCTCAAAACTGGAAGGCGATAGGTACCAGGTTCAAATCCAGGTCTCACGTGCCAACCTAGCTGTTCAGAGTTTTCCTTGGTTTTCTCTGAAACCTCGTGTATCCCTTAGAAATTCCCTCATGGATGGCATTCCCCTCATAGGCCTAGGACCATAGTGCAGTCTATCAGCCTTAATTCACAAACACAAAACACAATTAAGGAATAAAAGCCTCAGTCGTTGTTTTTGAGACACTGTTGCAACAGCAATTGTATCCCCCCTTCCCCTCAAAGAAATAAGTGTGTGTAATGTATGGACAAAATCTAAAATTCATTGTGAAATGTCAACGTTTCACAATGACTCCTCAGTTTAATCCTGTCATGCTTTTGATGCTAAATAATCTTAACGACAACATATAATGTTTCTAGAGAATAATAAGTTCAGTTTCTAATGTCTAGTGATGATAAGAACAAATTTTTAGTTTGTGGTATGATTGATGAACCCTGCATTTATATAAATTAAAGTATGCATTTTCATTTAACATTAAAATATTTGTAACTGCAAGTTCAGGTAAACTTCTACCGGGCCCTAAATTAACAGTGGTCCAAGGCTACTAAAATATATATTGGACCAGTAAAATACAAAATTTGTTGGTCTGTCAGACCAGTAGCATTGTATTTACATTTTTCTTTTTCAAACTTTCCTACTTTAATTCCACAATACATGCCGTATAATTTGATCTGTTTAATATTTTTGTGATAGATATTTACATTTCTTAATGGAAATTAATATATATTGCTCATAATTTCTTTTATTTTTCAATTTTTTTAAAATCATGTATGTGGACCAGGGAAGTTGGATGGGGTACGGAGATGGAGTAAAGGGTCTTTTGGACCAGTGATTAAATATTCTAATTTCTACTCCTCTTCTATTTCACTTTTCATTAATTCATAAAGCAACTTTTGTAAGAAATAAATTATGTTCATTGTAGGTGATAGAAGACTTGAAGCTGGTGCTATGGTGTTAGCTGACCGTGGGGTTGTTTGCATTGACGAATTCGATAAAATGTCTGACATTGATCGAACAGCCATTCATGAAGTTATGGAACAAGGTAGAGTGACCATTGCTAAAGCAGGTATTCAAGCAAAGCTCAATGCTCGCTGTAGTGTTCTTGCAGCTGCTAATCCAGTGTATGGAAAGGTATGCAGTAATTTGTACATTTGAATTTTATATCTGTTATTTATGATGTAACTTGTGTCCTACATAGTGCTCACATTTATTTTCAGAAGGATTATCAAAAGGTGCACTTTTTGTTAAGAGTAAGAGCCATTTCTGTTGAGAAAAGGGGCAATTTCCACAACATTGCACAACATTCTTTCTCTGTAGAGCTCTTTTAACCCTTTAACGTGCAGTGTTCACGCTCTGGGAACACCCAACTCTGACGTTTTTACTGTTGCCAGTCACGAAGAATAGATTTGATTTCTATAAAAATAATTGCATGTGACATAGCTCCACAAGAATCCTTTACTTTTTAGAACGTCCTTTCCCGTAAAAAAAATGGTCATGGTTATTTTTAACAGCACTAACATCTGCTGAAAAATGGAAGAATGCGAGAACAGCTGGATAGATTGTCCCATACTGAAAAAAGGGTAGCCGTTGCCATTGCTCGACTTAACTACCAGCAAGATGGCAGATGATCGAAACGTTCATCGCGTGCCACAGATCTAGAGACCCTTTTTTGATGCAGCTGGCTGTGCCGGCTGTCATCAAAAAAGGGTCTCTAGATCTGTGGCACGTGATGAATGTTTCGATCGTCCGCCATCTTGCTGGTAGTTAAGTCGAGCGATGGCAACGGCTGCCCTTTTTTCAGCGTTGGGAAGGGGTTGCGCCTCAAAGGGTTAAAAGGGCACTTTCCCTTAGTCCTTTGTATTTCTCCCTGAGTGCAACATTATGAATAGAATTATAAAGCAAACATACAGTAACATGTTGATTTTAGTGTAATTTATGAAAGTATTATTTTTTGCTACTAAATTTGCGCTATAGCTCATAACTAGTAGCAATTAATCTAAATGAGGTTATCATGGAAGTAATTAGTATTAATATAAAATAGGATGTCATATAACTACTTTAAACATTTTAATAATCGTCAACTGTTATTTATCTGCTAGAAAACAATTAATGATGAAAATAACCATCCATCTCTCACCCCATTATCCATTTGATCTCATCAGTTTCCACTCTCCCCCATCAATTCTTGACTCCGATTTAATATTTATGTTAATCTTTTTTCTCTAAGTCTCTGCCAATCGAAATCAGATAAAAACTTGGATTGAGTTCGTGTGCATGTGGATGTTCAAGGTGTAGTGGCTCACTCCGTATTAAAAATGATCAGAATTACATTTTTCCCTGAAAAAAAGCAATGCATTTTTATCATTTGATGAATACGTACCTGAAACAGAGGAAAGGTACATTTTTACTTCTTTAAAAGGGGTACACTGACACTGAAACAAAAAGCATAAAATAATGCATTGGTCATGAAAATAGGTGCTCAAGGCAAGGCACGACACCTTATTGAAAAATGCCAGACATAAACATTGCTCCATATATTACAGTTATTTCTTTTATTAAGACTTTTACTCTTCAGAAGGGTGTAAATAAAGGAATCTTTTGCCAAAAGCTTTTATTTATTTATTTTGTAGTGATGTCATGTAATGTGTATACTTAAAATAGTGTTAAAATTCAATAGAATTCCTTTTATTTTAAAATTAGGCAAAATATTTGTACTTTTATGAGGTTATAAAAATAAACAATGCGAAAAAGAATTTTTACATATTAGATATCACTGCATATTTAAATGGCCACTTTTTTACTTACTCCCTTGGTTTTATTTTTCTTCAAAATATTTTCATGTATGTTCTTATAAATTAAATCAAGACAGGTTTTTATAACAGTTATGATTTTTCTATTTTTGAATGTGTGGTACCAATGGGTTATCAGCATTGAGTTTTCTGATTCATTGAAAATTCATAGTGCTTTCCTCACATGAAATATTTGCGGATTAAAGTTATTCTAAATTTAATTATAAAAGCTAAGGTTAAAAATGGAAAAAATAAATCACAATACTGAGCTCTGAACGTTTGTAAAAAATCCTGATAAATATATAAATAATAAGGTTGTGCAACATAATGTGTACTATAGTATTATGTCAGCTATAGGCACATCTGCTTGAAGCTATACCTTTATTAAGTATAAAACTGAATAAGTGCCATTTTCATGCTAAAGTAATTTGTGCAGGAATGGTTTGGTTGTGAAACAAAACCAATTTTCTCCTAAACAGACCTCTGGTATTTGACTCTCTTGATTATTTTATGTATGAAAAATAACTTTAATTATTTTCATTTTGATTATTATTTTTCTAGTATGATCAATACAAGACACCTATGGAAAATATTGGGTTGCAGGATTCCCTTTTATCTCGATTCGATCTCTTATTTATTATGCTTGACAAGGTATGAGTTTGGTTAGTTGAATTATGAAAACTTCTTGTACTTCAGTTTTTTATATTTAGAAATCTCATAAAATGCATCTTTCTTTCAAGATGGATCCTGAAAGTGATAGGGAAATAGCTGATCATGTTGTTCGCATGCACAGATATAGAAAACCTGGTGAAATGGATGGTGAACGTAAATATCTTTTCTTTTCTTTCTTTTTATTTTACTGTATTATTTTAATGTTACTAAAAATATATAATATACTTGAAAATGTAACTTATTTCAATACTGAATAGCATGAAAATGTTTTTGGTGAACTTTAACAATATTTACGGACTTTTTTCTGTACCTGATTTCAGTTTTAATTTCCTATGATTTTCCTTGCTTCATTCAGCAGCTTGTATCTTACTTTCATTCAATATGAGGAATCAATTTCTGTTCATCATTGGTGCTGAATGAATATGGCATTAGTTGAACAAATTATATTTCTTGATCTTACCTTATTTACAATATGTTTAGCATATCTCAAAATTAGGCATCATGTTCACCTAACCTCTTAACTGCTGTAGGCGTATATATAGGCTTTGCACTGTCGATTCTTTTACCTGTCCTGTGGGTACAAGCATGCCTTTCTCAAAAAAATTTTCTCAGTAATTTATAGCAAGTAGTATACATACTCGTAAATTTTTATCATGAATGACTTCAATTTGAACAGAGGTTCGCTTAACATGCACTGATTTCTTTGATTCACAGTGGCAGATTTTCTGAAATGGCAGTTAAGGGGTTAAGTTAAAATATCTGAAGTGGTCACCACTTGACTTCCTTATAAGTTTGTCTGAGGCACTTCATTTAAACTTATTTCATTTAAAAGTTAGATATTATACTTCAATAATATTAAGATTCTGTGACTTTGTGCCAAGTATAAAATTTATTGCTAAGCTGGATTCAGAAATAGAAACTTATTTTCGGCATCAAATTTTGATATATTTTGCCCAACTTGGCAAGATTTAAGCATGGCCCAAACAATGATTGTCCATAGACCCAGGGTTTGAGCTGAGTTCAAAAGTTCTTTAGCATAAAAGCTAAAATCAGAAAAAAAGCTTCAGCAAAATGCTAAAATACCTGTAAATACAAGTTCACATAGCATTTTCGATGCCTTAATAGTGCTTCATTTACATTTGTATATTAAATATTAAATGTAGGTGTGACACCATTAAAGAATTAAGATATCATGCCGACATTTTCATGCTAAAATACCAATAGGTCTGTAAATACAAGCTCACATAGCATTTCCGATGACTTAATAGTGTTTCATTTATATTTGTAAATTAAATATCAAAATGTAGGAATCATATTTTAAAGAAGTAATACATAGCAGTAAAAAAACATTTTTTAAAATTGAAATGAAAATTAATAATTGTACTTATCATTAAGAGAAATCAAGTTTAATTTTAAGACAGTACAAGCCCAACATAACACATACTGAATTAATACTGAATATTGTTGAAATTTATAATAAATTAAATGTCTTAGTTGTGATTTATATTTTTTTACAAGAAATATTATTTTACTATATAAAACTGCATTATATCAAGCTTATACCATACTTTATTGGTTTTCCTATAGAAAAATTTCAAGAAAATACCAAATAAAATATGTTTTTATTATTATTTAAAACAAAGGCTTTAGCAAAGTAACAAAAATGTCTCGTTTCATTTTCGCATTTTTGTATAGTCTTTTCGCATTTTCCTAAAAATGCGACCATAGCGGAAACCCTGCATAGACCTTAAGTCTGGATTGACCCTGTAAATAAACTATACATTTGATTGCAGTGAGTAACTTAGGTGCACAACTAGGTGTTAAAGAGCCCTAAATATAAAATACCGTCATCATAGCTGCCAAGTGTTCCGATTTCGCTGGAGTTTCTCCGATATTTTTAATTTGCTCCGGAAATCCGGTAATAAACAAAAAACTGATTTTCCGGTCTTCAAAATTTATTTAGAGAGGCAGAGAGAAATTTACAATCTTTCTTCATCCTTCTTGTAAATGACTATCATTTACTGTGCATTTTTTTATTGAAGTCTTCAGTACCTAATAATTAAAAGTGAACCCTTATTTTGCAGTTTTATTTATTTATTTATTTTTATTCATTAATGTTATTTAAATTTACTTATGATTTCCTGCATGTTGCAATTGATTTTTAAGGTCAAATTCAAATCTGCTTAAAATATCTCCATTTGAAATGTGTTTGTGAAATATTTATTAATGAATTATAATATGGTTGCCTGTGCAGATGGTCATGTTATAGCATGTTGTTTCACCAAGGGCGGATTTAAAGGGGGGGCAGAGGGGGGTGACCCCCCCCCAACAAACTTGCTTTAATCCGCCACTGTGTTTCACTAGTTTAAAATAATTGTTTTTGTTACTACTGCAGTATTGTGTATGATAGTGTATGATTATCACTCAATGTATAAAGTAGCTTGACTAATCCTTTTTCTCTCTCTCTAAAAAAGTGAAAATTTCCCTACAATCAAACTAATGTTTGATTTTTTTAAAATGAAACTTAATTTTTCGCTTATGGCCCCATTATATGGATGCTCCTATATTTTACAATTGGAGGTTGGCAGCTCTGTGTCATTCTGCATCTTACCGTTTTTGAGTTATGCGATGTATGTACATACTTCATATCGGAGCTAGTCAAAATGGATTCAGCATTAGTCCAAATGAATTGCACGTACAATACATACATGCATTTGAGACTTTGATTCCTTAAAGTAAATTTTGAGATGGTCAAAATTAACTTTCCCCCCCCCCCCCCCCCCCATCAAAATTTAACTATCAAAATTTTTTGCAAATGCAATAATTCCATTATTTTATACTAGCAAGTAAAAAGTGGCCACAAAACTTACATCTTAGTTGGCATATGTCTAATCTAATAGGAGCATTAGACATCATATTAACGTAAATAGATAACCACTATAGTTAATTGTGAATGGTGGGCTGGTGCAAGCTACAAAAACCTATTAGCTTTGTATGTCAGGATGCTTTTAGCTTAACACATTTCATGGAATGATACCTAGCCTAAAAACATGTTAAGGATTGTTAATTGTGCTTTCTAAATTTAATTCCTTGTTTTTTGATCTTTTTCAGCTCTACCTATTCACACAGCTGCAGATTTCCTTTCAACTAAAGATCCTGAAGCTGAAGAAAAAGAAGAAGAAAACACTCCTATTTTTGAAAAATTTGATGCTTTGCTCCATGGCTCCAAAGCTAGATCTAGAATGTGAGTATTTTATGTTTTAATCTAATCTGATCAAACAACTACTGTTAAAATTAATTTTGTACCAGCTGAGCATGCTGTTTTTAAACATTACTTTGTTTTTATATGTATTGTATTAATTGTTGTATTTTAAGTGATACTGAAGCATTAAAAATATGTAGATGTATAAAAACTGTATTACTGTTTGAAAAAACAATTGTTGTATTTAAGGATTGAAGTACGAGAGCTGTCTGAAGAGTTTCAGACTTCATGTAGATGGCAGCACTTGTCAATAAAAGTTGGGGAACATTTTTGCATATGCTTTGATAAGTACACGGCAAAATTTGAGCCATTTTGGACGCGCAGTTGTTGTATGACATTCATTTGAGTGAGTTGATGTGTTTGTGTATGTAAAAATGGAAAAAATTCGAGTATCAAGCTGTTATCAAGTATTTGTTTTTGAAAGGCAATACACCTACACAAATTAAAGACCAGTTGGATTCTGTGTATGGAGAGTCTGCATCATCACTTACTACAGTGAAATTTTGGGCAACTGCATTCGAATGTGGCCTTACCAGCTTGGGTGATGATGAACGTTAGGGAAGGCCAAAATCTGCAACCACGGATGATAACATCGCCCAAGTTCATCAAATGGTGCTGGATGATCACCGAATAAAAGTTAGGGTGATAGCAGAATCTATGAATATGTCTAAAGAACATGTTTGTCTTATTCTAAAACAAGAATTAGGTATGAGAAAACTGGCCGCATTTGCTCACTTTGGACCAAAAATGAGTTTGAACGAACATTTCCAATGCTTCTTTGGCACACTTAGGCACAATAAATCAGAATTTCGGCTTATGGCATTAATTACCATAGATAAGATATGGATGTATCATTATACCCAAGAAACAAAAATGTAATCAGAACAGTGGACTTCAAAAGGGGAATCCACTCTAAAAAAGGCAAAGACTGTTCTTTCAGCTGGGAAAGTGATGGTGACTGTTTTCTGGGATAGCCATGGAGTTGTCTTAATCCATTATCTAGAAAAACGAAAAACTGTTATGCATCACTACTCAACAAGCTGAAGTCAGAAATTATGGAAAAACGGCCACATTTGCATAAAAAGAAAATCTTGTTTCACCAGGACAATGCTCCAGCTCATACTTCAGCAGTTGCCATGGCGAAAATTTAGGAATTACGGTTTGGACTGCTTGGCTATCCTCCTTACCAGATCCAGCCCCCAGTGACTTTTTTTTTTTTTTTTTTTTTTTTTCCCCTAATCTGAAAGTTGCCCTCGGAGGACAGAGATTTTTGACAAATGAAGCAGGTCATAACCTTCATCAACAACTATTTTGCAGAGAAAAAGACAAAGTTCTATTTGGACGGATTAAAAGAATGGGAGCATTCATGGGAGAAATGGACATACAAGGGGACTATGTAAAAAAAAAATATATATATATATATATATAAAAATTGAAGAAAATATTTCTTGTTTCTTTGTTAGGTCGGAAACATTTCATACAGCCCTCGTATATCAAATTTTAACTGATAGCCAATACTTATAATTTCATTTCTAAAAATAGCTGATACTTTTAAAGTTTTGTAATTCGCCAATGCAGATACTTTACACATCTTAGCATCATTGTAGCTATAGCTCAATTTATTCTGACCAACTTTAGTGGGTGAAAGTGCCCTGCTTGTCCTTTAAAAAAAAATGAATGACGCCTCGACTAATGCATAAAAAATGAGTGCCCAGTTAAAAAACATTAGAAACAAGTAATGAATGCAATAAAGTGATTCTGCAGTTGACTCGCATTACAACGCGACTATCTTATGCTAATGAATATTACTCCTAGCCCACAACACGAGATTTTTGGCCAACAGTAAGAAGCAGCAGCATTCAATTATGCATTAACTTATGTTTGTGATGATAATACATAGTTAGGGAATAGATTAAAACAATTAGAAGGGTTTATAAGTGTCTAAAGTATTTTTTTCTTGTGTGTGTTTCAAAAGGCAAGCAAAATTTTCACTTCGGGTAGGATTCTTGGAACACTTCCTTATGTAATTGAAGATTCCCCTTTGCTGCTTTTATTATTTTTCTTGTCTATAAAAATTGCTTTTAGCCAGCAACAACCAGATTTTTCTGACTCATTCAGTATATTATGTTTCAAGTCCTTACCTATTTGTTTTGTAAGACTAATAATTGCTGTACTTCTTGTTTTTGAACATCTAACTCTGCCATAATTAAATACTAAAGGTTTGCACGGTGCACCGGCCTATTACCTTTAAAATGTGAAAGTACCAGTACCATGAAAAAAAAATGAGCTATTGGTGCCGATTCTGTAAATCTATCCCTAGTTGTATTGTTTCTTCATTTCTTATTATGCTGATATTTTTTGTTTCATTTCTTATTATGTATGTTTTTTATTTATAAAAATGGATGTAAAATAAGTTTTTTTTTGTTTGTACGATTATTGCTATGTATTCAAATGCTTTAAACTGTGAGCACGAGCATGTCCCCAGAAAGAATTGCTCTAAAAAACAAAATATTACTGCTACTATTTGATTTTCTTTTGTAAATATTAATTGCACTAAAAGTTGTTTTTTCAAAAGAAGTAATGATTTTCTATATAAATTCAAGTGCAATGTAAGAAAATAAATTTTTATTTTCTTCTTTTTTTAAAGGGAAAAAGTTGTTAGTATTGACTTCATGAAAAAATACATTCATATGGCAAAAGCAGTGAAGCCAACTTTAACTCCTGAAGCATGTGAACGCCTCTCTGAAGAGTATGCTAAACTCCGTGCTTTTGACACTCAAAATACAGATATTGCTAGAGTATGTATATGTGTCCTTTCTTAACTTTTTGTTATGCTTAATTAAAATTGTTTAATAGGAAACTCTTGGTTTAAATGTACTTTTAATTTGCAACAATTTCAAATTGCTGTGATGGATACTCTTTAGACTCAGAATTTTTAAGAAAATCTTTTTGTGAAAACTAGCTTTTATTTATTAAAATGTCAAAATTTCATGAATCATGTAGTAGATGTAAAATATGAATGAATACTTTTGGATCTAAACCTTTACATATTTCAGATACTTAGTAGGAAAGTAGTTTAATTCACCCTAATAAAACAGATATGTTAAAAAATTCACAAAAACAATGTAATTACTATAAAACAGTGCATCTTAATTTTTTACTCTTATTATATTAACACTTTACGGTGGCCAAATCTATGTCTTTGCTCAGTTTCTGTTTTCTTTCATTTTTTTTTTTTTTTTTTTTTTTTGAAAAACAAAATTAGAAAGAAATATGAGAAATTATCAGGTTGTAACGAAAGTTTTCCGCCATATCTGCCTGAAAAACTAACTTCTAACTCCTTAGATACCTGTTTTTGAACTTTCGGTACCAAACCTGTACCGTGTCACATGATACAACAATAGTACTTAAAGCTGTACTCATATTTCGTTGATATTCTGTAGCTGACTTTTTGCAACAGAACTGGAAGTAAAGGATGGTTCTAATCCTCTAGAGTGATAGTTCCATTTGAGACACCTTGATCTTAATGATAACTATATTTTTTACAGATTTCACAAAACAGTGTCATAAAGCAAGTCTCTTTCTTTCAAGTGCCAAAAATCATTTGACAAAATATGAGCAAATACGCCAATGCGAACTGTGTGCTTCCGATGTTTGCGGAGGCGGGGAACTTTCGTTAAAACCTAACATTACTATTATTATATATCATGCAGGGTTCCCACCGTCGACTAAAAAGGCAACTTTTGCTACTAATTTAAAGATTAGGCAACTTTTTTGATCAAAAAATGTCATTTTCATGCAATTTTCAAGTTTTTGGCTACTTGTACCTTCAGAGTGTCTACCATCATGCAAAGGTCACGAAAGTCACGGAAAAGTCAAGAAATGGGAAAAAGGTCACGAAGTCAAGAAAAGGTCAAGAAATGAAGCACTAGGTCACGATTTGCGACTCAACTACGTTTTTTCCATTTCATTCAAATTCTTAGTTTCTAATTTTTTCTGCTCAGTCAGTCAGAGAAATTATTTTATGTATCTTTTCTTAACTTCCTTAATTTGTATTTTGATTTCAAGAGTGATTTCCTGGGAGAAAGGAAGTTGATTTGTTTATCCTCTTATCAATGGTGTGTGTGTGTGGAGGGGGGCGTCTGCTGAGTGTCCACTCTTCTCCCTCCCGACCTGAGGCAAGGATTAAAACCGTTCGCTGTAGCTTTTTTTCCTTTTTTGTTTAAGAAACATATATTAAGTGTGTTATGTAAATTTTATTATTTTATACTATTTAAACTATGCAAACAGAAGTTGGCAAGTATGTATCTTCAAACCTTGAAAAAAGTATATAAGTTATCCACCTTCCCTCCTCAAAAAAAGGTTAAAATTGTTGGATTTAAGAGTAATTTTTTTTCTCCCTTCATTCCCTGTTAAAATCAGTGTTTTGATTATTTTCCACATTTTCTTTTTTAAAAATAATAACTTGGATTCCAATTATAATTATCACTGATCCCCATGTGTTTCATAGCTAATAACTTCAATTTCCCCAAAGTTTTATGATATATTATAGACTTCCATAAGTTCTGTGTTACCATAGATGTAAAAAGATTTGCAATGTACAAGCTACATTGCAAATCTTTTTACGGCGATCAATGGTAAATCTTCTTTTTTTTAAATAGCAATTGGTCCAAGTTAACTGAAAGCAAACGGCTGATCAGTAAAAAAGTTGAAAAAAAAATTGCTTTAAAAATGGGCAGGGAAAAGAAAAACTCGAAGAATTTTTTAATTCATTCTTAAAATCAAAATCAGTTGTATATTTTCCTGCAAAATTTCCCCAGATGGCTAAAATTTCCTCCAATCGTACGATCCCTGGCTCGATGTATTTTTGATATTAATTTCGTATTTGTTATGGTCAAGAAAAGGTCAAGAAATCAAGATTAGTTTTTGTGGTAGACACCCTGACCTTTTTCCAGGCGACTTATTTAAAAGATTTTGATTTTTGTCAATTCTTTCCTTTTCTTTTCAATGTTGCTCTATTGGTCGTTCATCAACCATTCTAATCTATTTTTTTAATCGTGCTATAAAAATAAATGTACTACATGTTCTGCTATATAATGCATAAGTTTTTAATTTATCATTTCATTCATTCCTCTTCTTAACCCTTTATCTAGTGAATTAAGAATTGCCACGAATATCACCTTGAGTCTATTTGTTTTCTCTTGTTATAGTTAGGCAATGAATGATAAATAATGATTAATGCATTGAAAAAGAAAATTATGAAAAAATTAGTAAGCATAAGCGATATGTTGGATGACTGGTTTTATAAACAGTGAACGAGTCTTTTTCAAAAGTGTATGGGACCAACCCATCTGAAGGTGTCAAGTAATATTTCGATCGACACACTTTTAGGAAATCGAATCCTTTAATCGTAAAACAGACGTTTGGAAATTCACTTAGTGTTCTTTTTAGGGGAGGAGTTGGCTCGACCTGATTAGAAAATGAGCGGAAAGTTGTCTATTTATTTAAAACAATCTACTGTAATAGAACATGCAATCGTAATGTAAGCTGATTCAATGGAGTAATTGGTAGTGATTTTTCAAAGGAATGGTTACAATAAACAGTTTTTTTTTTTTTTTTTTTTTTTTTTTTACAATTTTAATTTAATGATACTTCTAAGTACCATCAGTAGATAAAAGGGTTTAATGAAGCTAAATGACATATGTATATTTCTCAACTCCAAATTCATGCAAAAATGCTACTATTTTTGCCAACTAAAATCAAGAAAATGGCTACTAAACTGGCGACTTTTATGTCGGTGAGGCTACTAATGATACTTTTTTTTTCATCCTGACATGGGTGGGCACCCTGATCATGTGATTCACTTTTACGTAGAACAATATTTTAAAAACTGACTGGAAATGTTACATTATACTTGAATATTTTTTTGAAAGGGTTGTATGGTTACAATAAGGTTTTTGAGAAGTGGTTCAGTTTAAACCAAAGGAAAATTCTGAGTTCTAAACCTAAGTATTTTGAATAAATAAATAATAATGTTTTTCAAAATTGTATTTTTACTTTTGTTCTCATATGTTTTTTCAAGTGGCATAAAAAATTCAATTATCATTAACTTTTAGTGGATGTGCCAAGTCTCAGGATTTTGTCTGAGTCTCGGGCATTTGTATCCTATTTTGGGTCTCAGGATTTTTCTTCATTTTCACAGGCTTTATAAAAGTTTATTCAGAAATTAAACTTCTTGCAATTTTCAGTATTTATTATTTTTCAGTCATTATTTATCTAGAAATGTGATAGAAATTTTAAAATTGTGTAAAATTAATAAAAGGATTTTTCTTTTGAACCTGTGTATTATTTCAGGTGCTATAAGATGTCGTAATATAATTTTTAGTTATGAATAGTTTCTCATATGTATTTTTAATGATGTTTTATATTTTCTGAAATTTCTTTTGACAAATTTCGAAATTTATTTAGGTTATACAATTCAAGAAATGGAATAGTGCTTCGTTTATTTTGACATCAATGACTTTTAAGAAGCAAAACTAATTATTATGTCTGCATTGTTTATATGTGCATTTTAATCAGAAAATATATGCACAAAAAATCTCAGGCTTTTTGATTTTGAAAACTGGGCATGTCTGTTTTAGTTAGTATATTGCCTAGCATTTTGCTAAAGCTTTCTTCTTCATTTTGCCCATTTACTCTGTGCTCTGAATTTTTCCTGTCAAAAGTTGGTTTTTCCTTTCAAAATTGCACTGCAACTGAAAAAACATGGAATTACCACTGTGCATTATTTAGCACACTTCTGTCATACCATTTTCCTGTAAATTGTATATCTTAATCTCTTAAAATTCTGCTATTGCTATAGCAGAAAATTGAAACTGTTACAAATAATTATGTTTTTCATTCTAGACTCAACCCGTTACTGCTCGTTCTCTTGAAACTTTAATTCGACTTTCTACTGCACATGCCAAAGCAAGAATGTCCAACACAGTCAATTTGAGAGATGCAGAAGCTGCAATTGATTTAGTACAGTTTGCTTACTTTAAAAAAGTCATGGAAAAAGAAAAGAAAAAGAGACGCCATGAGGATGACTCAAGTGATGATGATGCTGAAGATTCAAGTAAAAAAGCAAAGTAGGTTCATTTTGTTTGAATTCCTTAATTTTGTCATTCCTCTTACTTTTTATGTGCCCCCCCCTTTTTTTTAAATGTTAAGACAGAAATCTAAATTCCATTGAAATTTTTGTATGAATTTCAGTGTTTCATGCAAAGGAAATTATTTATTCACTGTAATGGAGAAAAATGCATTTGATTGAAAATGCTCAGGGAAAAAAAAAAAAAAAAATTAAAATAATGTTTATTATCAAAGTACATAAACAAAGCACTTAACCTTTGGAATTCATCAGATAATATTACTCAGAATTAGCTTTGCACCATTCTTCAATAAGTTTTTAGTCCCAAATGTATAATCTCAGTGATCCTACTTGGTCGCCTTTCTTGGTTTGTTTCTTTTAAAATTTTAATTATTAACAGTTAACCATTATTAACAGTGTTTATGTGCTTGTTCTCCTTGGTTCATCCTCATTAGAGATGTTCCACAGAATCCACCCAAGTTAAAGATTCGGAACGCATTAATCTGTTTACTTAAAATTCAAGCAAAAT
Organism: Cheiracanthium punctorium; assembly: GCA_038373885.1. NCBI lineage: Eukaryota > Metazoa > Arthropoda > Arachnida > Araneae > Cheiracanthiidae > Cheiracanthium > Cheiracanthium punctorium. The sequence goes on along the minus strand of JAWZYV010000935.1, from coordinate 402,074 downwards.
GCTCATAGATCAGAAAAACCACAGAAATTTGGAAATGTCAGGGAATTTTGGCAGTCGGGAAAAATCATGGAAATTCACTATAATTGATTTCTATTTACTGCCAGTAGATTGTGGAATTCACTGTTCCTGGAATGGAAAATCTATATCAAAGGGTGCCAATTTTCATATTATGTGCCATCCTGCTACAAAATTGGTAAAAATTTTAATTTTGTCCCATAAGCTTATCATTTTTGCCCCTGAAGTCACGGAAAAGTAAAAAAAAACCCTCAAGTATGAAAGACTTAAATGCAAAAATCTGCTTTTCTCAGTGCAAATGGCTTCATGCACAGAGAATTATGCTCGAGCAATAAAGTTTTAATCTTTTTCCATCTTTCTTCTAAATAACAACTTTTTTTCATTTATCTAAATCACCAATGCCAAGTTTAATTTTGGTGAGAGCCCTGTAATCTGCTTAAGCAGATTGTATTGTTAATGTGTAATGCATAGATGCTTATGCTCTGTTGTATATAAAACTTATTTCTCTTTTAAGGACATCAGAGAAGCCTCGTCCAAAACCTGGTGAAGAAGGGTATGATCCATATGATTTTGATGATGACACAGGTAATTGATATTTATAGGATTCAATGATATAATGTCAAAATGAATTAATAGTGAATGATTTTGAAAAGCTTTTCCATGAGATAAAAAGAGATTTTCAAGTGTTTAGTTGCTTTTGTAAATGTGAATAAACGGTGCTTAGGTAGGGTGGCCTCCAACTGTAAATTATCTGGAAATATCGGGGAAAAGTCTAGAAATTGAGTCAACTGATAAAAATAAAAAAAATTGACACTTTGAACATTTTGAATTGTTAAAGGAGGATCATCCCTTTTGCTGCTTGAAATATAGGTTTAAAAGTTTTTTAGCATACCAATAAATACTAGCGCCCTATGTTGGACACCCTGTAAAAGTAACCTTTGAATTTTTATTTAAGGTGGCGACATGAGCATGGCTACTTGCTTTTTATTTGGGATGGGGTTGTTTGTAGACCAAATTATTCTCTTTTCCCTTTTTTTAAAAATTAAACAAATAAAGCAAAATATTTGGGGGGGGGGGAAGCATGACCTCATAGGTTGCAATGCCCATTGGTGTTGATATGTCTTGTCATTAGTTAAGTTTCCATGCCAAAGCTCCTTAGAAAGGCCCGATTTTTCAGTAGCTGTGACAGAATAATTACCAGATCCTGATTATTGCATGTGCCCTGAGCACAGATACTGAAATAGCTCAAAAAAGTGACTTTAAAGTTGTATATAGGGGTACAAAAATTGAGACAGCTATATTATAGGGACTCAAAAATGTTATAGTCAGTCCCTGATGATCGTCATTAATAGTGGTATTATTGCATGCAAATAATGTTTAAAAACAATGCATTGACAATGATTAAGTAATTTGCTAGATAATATTTTAATAAATAACAGGCTTGTTTATATGCGATTATAATAAATTATAACCGATGAAAGTTTTAATAAATGATTTTTGGGCTGTGGACTATGTGATGGTGCAGACAACTAACATTTCCCCCCTTTGTATGTGTGTAAAATTCGGGTGCGGACTATGCAACAATGCAAACTGTAGGTGTGAAATGACTGTAGATATTTTTCTTCTTTTTTAAAATTACATTTGTGAGTTTAACCCTTTAACGTGCGGTGTCCTCGCCGTGAGGACACCAAACTCTGATGTTTTGACTGTTGCCAATCACAAAGACTAGATTTGATTTCGATAAAAATAGTTGCAGGTGACATAGCTCCACGAGAATCCTTTACTTTTTAGCACGTAAATTTCCTGTCAAAAAATTGTCATGATTCTTTTTAGCAGCACTGACCTCTGCTGAAAAATGGGAGAACGCGAGAACAGCCGGAAAGATTGCCCCATGCTGAAGAAAGGGCAGCCGTTGCCATCGCTCGACTTAACGAACAGCAAGATGGTGGATGATCGAAACGTTCATCGCGTGCCACAGATCTAGAGACCCCTTTTTTGATGCAGCTGGCTGTGCGCGAGCACAGCCAGCTGTCGTCAAAAAAGGGTCCAAAACAAAAAAAATGTCGTAAAAAAACGTCCGCCATCTTGCTGGTAGTTAAGTCGAGCGATTTCAACGGCTGCCCTTTTTTCAGCTTTGGGAAAGGGTTAAAGATCTTCATTAGTCTATTTATAATAATAATAATTGAAGAGTGTCGATACCAAACTGATTTTGTCCACCTATAAAGTTAGTCCTTAGCTGCTACTGGGTGCCCAATGGTAACTGAAAAGGAGACTTTAGCTGCTAAGTTAAAGATTGGGCAACTTGAAAATCACTTTTTTGGTTAAAAAATGTGATTTTCATACTATTTTTAAATATTTGGTGGCTTTTAATTTACTTTAGTCAACTAATTTGACAATCGGAAAATGATGAGTTATGGTCTTACTTTTTTCCTTTCCTTTCCAAGCTTTATCCGCTATCGGACTAATTCCTGGAAGTCTCCCAGGACTGTCTATTAGCATGTCAAAAAGCTATCCTGGGGTACTAAGCAGTGCTTTGGTCATCAGATTAAGTTTTGTATTCAGTAAAAGTTATATAAATGGAAGAAAACTAGAAAGTATTAATATGTTAAGGATATTTTTTTTTTTAAATTGTTCCATTTAGGGCTTTTTTTTTATTTAAAAATGTCACTAGAAATTTTCTGATTGTTACTTGTATTGAATCGGTGTGTGATGTATGAGAAGTGTGAGTATATGAGAGAACAAGAAAATATTTTGAGCAAATAAAATCAGTTTATTTCATCTAGTGTTATTTATTTATTTTTTTTATGCTGTGATGCCAATAATAAATTTTTGAGTTAAAAAAAAAAACTACTACTTTGGCTACAAAAATTAAGAAAAAATATACTTTTCATGTTTGGTGTGGCTACTAATGCTACCATTTTTGCTTCCTTACAGTGGCAGGCACCCTGTTCTTAGGAATATGCTAAACTTATTAACAAACATTATATATTGGAACATTTGTTTTGTGTGTGATACTTTTGTTTCCATAACAACTACGACACAGAGCTACTTGATAGCTACATAACTATTTTCACATAGTCCTAAATCTGTAATAATTCTGGTAAAGTTAGAATTTAAATATGGGAAATGTGAGTTTTGCAAAAGTGGAGAATGAGTTTTGCATCTATATCTTTCTTTCACTTATAAAAATCTTGATTATTTTATGTATTCTTTTGACAGTTACAGAAACGCCTCGTCCATCATCTTCATCACAGCCTGGAACATCTGCTCAGTCAGATTCCCAAAGTGGCATTCCAGAACCTAGGTAATTATGACATGCAGTTATGGCAAGCAGCACAGTTGCTAGCAGTTACGTAAACTAATTGGGTGGGGATATTTCCTTGGCAAAATACGTTGTTGCTTTGACTCTATTTAGAAACCTATTTTTTAACATAGGCCGGAAAAAAGTTATATCAGAAAATTTGATATCATTGAAAAAATATCTATTGGAGATAGACTATTTTCATGTTGTTATCTTTTTTCAATTATCATATATTTTACTAGAACTTAAGTTAGAAAGTATTTTTCAAATAACTGTTGTTTGTGCCAGTTAAAAATGCATATCTATTTTATTTTTTAAAAATAAGCACTAAATGAATGGGGTTGTTAATCTACAAAAGACAATTATTAGGTTATCTAAAAATCTTTTTTAGAAATTCCTAATGTAAATGATGTAGATTGATTAGATGCATTAAGTATCATGAGAATCTCGCATGTAGTATACCAATGATAGTTTTATTATCCTTTTGATTTCATCTCTGTCAACTTAAATGAGTCTGAGAAAGAGGTAAACATTACAGTGAGAAATTGTCATCACAAAACTTCAGAAATCCCTTCCAACAAGTTTAAGCAATCGTATCGTCTTCGTCACATCCTGGCAAATTTTATTGATTTCAGTTGTGCTTTTGTGTTTCTTGAAATAAAAAAAGTGTGATATAACATAAGTATTGCTTCTTGTTATCCCTCTTTAGTATTAAAAGAGTGTTGTAAATATCAAATAATTTTGTTAAAATTTATTTAGAACTAAAGCTTATTTACCTGTTATCGATTTATTTTTGATTCTCCCTCTCCCTTGCAATCCAAAATTTGTCTGCTTGTTTAAATTTCTATCAGGAATATGAACAAACTTTTTGGTTATTTCAATAATTAAGTGTTGAAAAGGTTTGAGTAGAACAATAGCTCAGTTTATAATGTTTACTAAAAAAAGATTAACAAAATTAAGTTGTTATGAAAACATATTTTAAATTAAAAAGATACTTTACTATAATCACATAGTTTTTTGACAAATGGAACAGTAAAAAAGTTATGTCTAATTGTTCGCTTTTGCTTGGTTAAAAATTTCCTTGAAAAACATCTCTGTATTTCTTCTTACTCCTGGATAAATGCAATTTCTTAATTTAAGTTTTAATAATATCTTCTTTGAAAGCTTAGTCAGGGTTCTCATTATGGGGAAAGAAATGGGTGAGAATTTCTCATTAGAAGTTGCATTTTGTCTGTATTTTTATTTTTAATAAATATTTTTGAAAGAGATATAAAATAGATTATAGTTTCATAACAATTCACTGAGTTTTAAAAATGTACACGAAAAAGTATGTTAACATTAAAATAAATTTGAATAAAATCTAGCATAAACTACTAAATAAGAGCAGGAAAAACCAAAAATACCAAACTTTGAACCCTACTTCTTGACCTATGAATTTTCCAATTTTGTTAAATATACTTGAAATCGTTTTATAAGTTAATCTGAGCTGTTCTTACTCCTTTCCGAATATTCTTTGATTCGTGTCAACAATAAAGCAAAATTTCTCAATAACAATATCGTGGAGGTAAAACAAATAAATGATTCTTCAGAGAATTATCAATGCCTAAGGAATCAATAAGTAAATAGTATTATTCTGAAAAAGTAATTTTGTTTTAAAATCTACATATCCCCAAAACTTGGCAAATCTACCATTCCAAAATTGAGCCCTTCTTTTATTTCACCAGACATATCCATAGCAATAGGAAATTAAAAATATATGTCCAGTTATAAAATGCATTAAAATTAGAATTATAGATGTCTACTTGTAGAAATGAAAACTTCTGATTGAAGTGCATTATCCTTGAGTGACTTTTGTCGTATAACCACATTCCTTAAAATTATATAAAACAACTCTTTTCCTTTTTGTATTTGTTATTAGATTGTGTCTTTTAAGTTTGCCTTTTAAACTCATAGTTTACTTCTTTTAATGCAGGTTAAAAGAATTCAGGAGTGTCCTTCTAAAACTTTTCAAGGAACGCCATGCTCAGTCAGTACCAATGCCTGATCTTGTTGATTTTATGGCTGAACAGAATTTGCCAGAGCCTTTCACGCCAGAAGAAATCAATGTGGCTCTAGATAAAATGTCGGATCTTAATCAAGTGATGGTCGCAAATGACATTGTTTTCCTTATATAAAAAAAAGACATTATGTAATAGGAATATCAAAATCGGATGTCAATTTTTGTAAATAAACCTGCTTACTGCTTTATTTTTAAAGCAGTTTTCAGGACTTGGCTTTTTTGTATATTACAATGCATTTTGATGAAATGAAAGCAATTTTAGTGTTTTATGAAATGTTTTTTGGATGTTCACTCATGTAAATTCAATGTCTCATGCTTGAAAATTCGTATTGTTTAGATAATTCTTGTAATTTATTTTTCATATGTTGCATTTTTATATATCAGCAGTTATTATAATGCAGTGTTTTTTTAATAAAAAGCTTGAGACAATGAAATTGTAAATAAATACAGTTGGCACCTTTTGTATTTAAATAATTAACTGGAAGTGAAATTTTTTTAAGAGTCTTCATTCTGTATTTTAATCATAATAAAGAATATTGTTCAACTATCCCTACTGTGTACATTTCTTTTTTGTATTTTTACTATAAAGAATTATTATAGGCACTTTAATTGGAATATTTTTATAGCTCCTTTATTTATAAAGTATGAATAATAAATTCATACTTTAGTGGGGGGGGGGGGGAGTGCAATTACCAAACATTTTAAAGTTTATTTAGAGAGAAAGAATTATTTTTTTAATTTAAATTAAAAATAGTTTATCTGAGGCCAAAATCAAAGAAAGATTTTTTGTGGGCTGTCAGATAAGACAACTTTTAGGCGATTCAACATTTATGGTTCACCTGAATTGCAAAGAAAATTTTTTTACAGTCATGGCTTGCATTCAGAAATGTGTGCTTGAAAGTTTTGAGTAGCTGTCAGTGTGCAAGACCAAGTGCTGTAACATGTTACTTAAAACTGAATTTCCTCTACTTACACTTGGACTTTTCCCCTGAAAATATATAGCTGTTTCAGATGAACTTGGGGGAAGAGTTCCATAAAGACATCACTTAGTTAAAAGCTGGAATAGGTAGAAAATGAATGAAAACGTGGAGAAGTATGAAACCCATGATTTTAATTGATTAAAAAAAAATAACTTTAGGTAAAATGAATGACTCCCTGCTGAGTCCATACATAAAAATCTTAGCCCAATAGAAAAGGGAAACAGAAAAAAAAAAAAAAAAAGCAATGAAAACAGTGAAGTGGTTCTACATCATTTTTGTCTTGTCTTTTCTATTAAAATCGTGCTGACTATTTCCGAGTGGATAAGATGTTGAACATTTGTAAGTATCTCAAGTGTGCAGGATTCTAGCCTCATGCTCTGGAGTTTTGGGCGGTTTTCTCCAGTGGAATATCCTCTTGCATATAGGTCTAGCGAGTTTTCTGACATTTTTTTTTCTCCACATTTTAAAGATTCAAGGGTGTTATCTGTGTACTGGTTTTAAAGGGGGAGGGGGGGGGGTTAGGGAAAAAATTGACACACACTTTCAACTTAGTGTCATTTTTTTACTGTGCGTTTAGACTAGAGTTGTAAAAGTACACAAAAATCGGAAAGTTGTATAAAATAAAATGCTGCAAAATAATCAAAGTTAATTATGTTATCTGTAACATAATAATTCAACAATGCCTAAAAGCAGCAGTGGTGTAGTCCTAAGGGGAAAAAAATGGGGGAATGCTAACTTGAAGTTTAGCCTAAATGTGGTAGTATCTTTTATTTAATTGTTGATAAAACAATAAATGAATTATAAGTTTTTGTGTGTGTGATTGTTAACTGATTAACATTCATTATATTTTCATACAATTAGCTGTTGATCATGTCATTTTGATCAAGAGCGGCTTCAAACTTAATTTTTCTATCTATGATCTTAAACAGTCAGTGTCGTATTGACAGGGATATTCTCTTAGATTTGTACTCTATACAAACCTTTCCCCTTTTTTTGTCGGTCTCTTTGAGAAGAAATCTTTTGACTGAGACTTCCAAATTATTGTATTCTTTTCTTATCCAAATTACCCAAATTTACTTTATCCAAATAAGTCTATTCTTTTTCCCAAGGATATGAATACATTATTTAGCCTTTATAAAAAGATTGTAAGTCTAAAGCTAGTTTCGATTTCCTTTCCAATACAGAATCTTAATATGAGAACTTCGTACATAAAAGAGGGTTTAAAGTGCTTGTTTTATGTAAAAAGAGTTTCTAGAATAAAATAAGAAGTGGGGGGGATGTGTAAGTGAAAATGTAAAAGGAGTTACATCACTGACTGAAAGTAAAGTATCAATGTCTAACAGCTGTACAAAATTTTAAACACTTGTGTTCCATGACTCACCAGTATCTTGCCCAAGCTAGATAACCACTGCCTTGCACCATGCATTTGCCTTGTGTTATTTGAACTGAAGCGTAGGCCCTATTAACGGTGCTGTTCGAAAAAATCATGTGATTTTGCTACATAATTACAAATAAACTAATTATGCCAGGACTTCAAAAATTTTGAAACTGTCTCTTTACAAGCTGTACTACATACTGAAATAAACGATCAATCTGTATCCGTTTCAAAACTTTCAGAAAAAATACTAAAAGGTTAAAATACACGATAAAATCCGACGGTAGCAGCTTTCAGTGGCGACCACCACCTTCTTCAGCCTCTGCTCCTGACTGCTTTACTCTCTTCCTCAAAACTTCGCTCCATCCCGGATCGATTTGCGCATGTGTCAGATCGTTTACAGCGCCATCTGTGGTTGTGATCTGCAGGGCCTCCATGTTAAGTGCAAACTATTTTCAAATGAATTCGCAGCGATAAAGACCCCACTATGCTAATGAAACTGCCGGTATATATAAAATAAACTTTAAATGTAATTATTCAAATAAATCAGGATGCTACATTGGAATGACTAAAAGAAAAGTTAAAGATAGAAAAAAGGAACACTACAACGATATTAAATTCAATAAACCCAGCACCGCACTTTCTAAAATAGCCCAAGAACACCCCATAGAAAGCAACTTTAATGAAAGCCAACCAATTATAAAAATAACAACTATGCACTTAACATGGAGGCCCTGCAGATCACAACCACAGATGGCACTGTAAACGATATGACACATGCGCAAATCGATCCAGGATGGAGCGAAGTTTGGAGGAAGAGAGTAAAGCAGTCAGGAGCAGAGGCTGAAGAAGGTGGTGGCCGCCACTGAAAGCTGCTACCGTCGGATTTTATCGTGTATTTTAACCTTTTAGTATTTTAATGCAAGTCCGTCCTTTTATTTTTAAGTAACTTTTAGGAAAAAAAATTTTAAATCGGAAATTTTTGCAAAGCATGTCACTCTTCGGAAAATCTTGCAGCTCAGATCCATGTTTAAGATTTTTTTCTGAAAATTTCACAAACGCCACAGCATTTTCGCTTATTGCAATGTGTAAAGCAGCTTATGATGAACCCTTTGGAACTTTTTGGAGACCATGGTGCTATTAGTTTATTTCAATTTGTGTACCAAGACTAAAAACAGAGTTCTTTTTTTTCGACATACACCCTTAAGGACATACTCAGAGATCTGGCTCAGGGAACCATACCCATCCTCCCCCAAGTAATTTTGATTTTTGTTAACAAAATGATAATGATAAGTCTTTTAGTGAAAAATTCTGCCTTATCCACTGTCTAGGACCCTCCTTGAAAATTACTCTTTTCAGAACAGCTCTGGGACCAGAGCATAAGTAACCATCTGTGTAGCCTAAGCAATTGAACTAAGGGTTTATTCATGCTTATCAAAATCAATTTTTCACAATCTTCTGAAATATCAAACATATTTTAGGAAAATATACCCATCCCCAATTTTGATATTGATATTTCTATTTTCAAGCCCAATGAAATGTTCTTGGGTTAACTTTTTCATTAAAAATTCAAAACATTTCTTGAAACATAAAATCGATATTGAATGAGAGTTAAAGGTTTTTTACACCCAGATTGTTCTGCATATTTTTCATACGAGTTCACAACACAGTGGCACTTGTTTATTGAAAAAATAATACAAAGGGAGGAAAAATGGATGACCAATCAGTTCAAAACCAACAGCTACTCCAAAATTGCTTGACTGAAGGGACACATCTCATTACCATAATAAAGATTCTAGTGTGGTGTTGCCCCTGCTTAATTTTTCTTTTAGTAGAGCTAAGTATCAGTTGAAAAGTATCTATAAAAACTGACGGATGTATTAGAAATAGATACTTTTCTGATACATTTAAAATGTGAAAGTACTGATACCTACCCCTCAAAAAATGAGATATTGGCATCAATATTACTGGTAGATCCCTACTTATTACTTAGCTAAGTGAGACATTGCTGCCAGCTTTTACTGATTTTCAACATTTCTTTATGCAAGTATAGTGTCCGAGGGTAGGTGGGAATGTGCCTACACCAACGTTGTTAAGAAAAACATTCATTGAAGAACTTTCTTTCAAAACCCGAAGAAACTTTGTTACTTTTACTCTATGTTATGTCACCCTTTTCCTAAATTTTGACTACGCTATGCCTAAGTTCTTGTGGAAAGATTAAATCTTTTTGGCTTCCTAGTATTTTTTTCGATATTTACAGTTAGGAAATAAATATATTTTCCCTTTTGTACTTTTTAGTTTACAAAGCATGGTGTATTTTATATTTAACTCAAATTTGGATACAGCTTTTTGTAACCCTTTAACGCTCAGTGTTCCCGCTCTGGGAACACCAAACTCTGACGTTTTGACTGTTGCCAATCAAGAAGAATAGATTTACCGTATATACTCGTGTATAAGCCCAATTTTTTTGGACAAAAATTTGGATTGAAAGTGGGGGGGTGGGCTTATACACGGGTAAAAAAAATTTCAAAATTTGATCATGGGAAATTCAATGTTCAGGGAGCAGTAAACATCTACACACATACGCGCAAATATGTATACTATGTACATGGGAAAACCATGGTCCCGGAAATTGGCATATCAATCCCCCCCCCTCCTTCCGGTGCCCATGCATTTGGGACAACCAATTTAACTTTATGGAAACAAAACTAAGATCTAGCACATTAAGTTTTTGTATTTTTTAGATTGCCTGTCTTTGTAGTCTGTACATTATCGGAAGCCATCCATTTGTTCCAGAAGTTTCGAAGCCGGTCTTTGAGTGCTATAAGGCGCCAATTATGTTGACCCTGCGTCGCAAAACAATCACGTGATCACCAAAATCCAGTCGAATTCTGGTAGGGGGAGTATTTTGTATTTGACGGACGCGTCCATTTTTAAAGTTAGGAGGGTGGGCTTATACACGGGTCAGTCATTTATGAAAGATTTTTGGGAGAAAACTGGGGGAGTGGACTTATACACGGGTGGGCTTATACACGAGTATATACGGTAATTTCTATAAAAATAGTTGTGGTTGACATAGCTCCACGAGAATCAAGAAGAATTGATTTGATTTCTATAAAAATAGTTGTGGGTGACATAGCTCCACGAGAATCCTTTACTTTTTAGCACGTCATTTTCCGTAAAAAAATGGTTACGATTATTTTTAACAGCACTGACACCTGCTGAAAAATGGAAGAATGCGAGAACAGCTGGATAGATGGCCCCATGCTGATAAAAGGGCAGCCGTTGGCATTGCTCGACTTATCTACCAGCAAGATGGCGGACGATCGAAACGTTCATCGCGTGCCACAGAGCTACAGCCAGCTGTCGTCAAAAAAGGGTCTCTAGATCTGTGGCACGTGATGAACGTTTCGATCGTCCGCCCTCTTGCTGGTAGTTAAGTCGCGCGATGGCAACGGCTGTCCTTTTTTCAGCATTGGGAAAAGGGTTGCGCCTCAAAGGGTTAACTTCTGCAGTCCCCATGTAGCCAGCTTTAGAAAATTTCTCTTTCCATTCAGAAAAGAAAGTGATACTGCTATCTTACATTTTCCTCCTTAAATGGTTTACTGTGTATCTAAATACGGTGCCACATATAAGAGTTGACCACAAATAGTCAACTCTATTTGTGGCACTACATAGATGCCGAATCTTAATGCTGTTCTTCCCACATAGAATTATACCTGATAGAGGGAATAGAATATTTTTCTCATTTTTACCAGTTTGTAGATGTAAAAAGGTTGGGAAGCACTGCTTTATACCGACTCTTTAGGAAAATGTGCTTCACTACTCGAATCTTGGGGGGGGGGGGGGGGGGGGGGAGATATTTAAAAAAAAAAAAAAAAAAAACTTCTGGAAGTGCTTTTATTTTTATGAAATAATCCAATAACAGTTTATGGTGCAAAAAAAAAAAAAAAATATTTGCATACACACACATAGATAAATTCTTTTTTAAATGGTGCAATTTTTTCTTTCTGCCCCCCCCCCCTTCCTTGAATAAACTTGTAATTATGTTTGCAAAAACTGCAGATGAAAGGCATTGTGCTCAATAGCTGATAGCGACCGTATGCTCCCATAAGGCTCAAGCACCCCACCCCCACCCCCCTTCCCCTAGCCCTATAGTGAACATTTTTAGTGACTAAACTCTTTTCTATTTGAAGTTATGGACCCCATGCTCACCAATGAGGTCCAGCCTATTCAGTGGCGCACCCAGAAGTTATTTTTGGGAGTGGCTGATTTTTGAACAAGAAAAAGCTCATTTGACCCACACAAAATGTACAAAGCAAAATGTTGCTCAAAATAAGTTTGAGGGTCATGGCAAAAAATGTTGTTAGTTTTTTTTTTTTTTTTTTTTTAAACTGGCAGCAAAAACTATCTACCTCACGGCAAAGTCTTTCAATTTTCGTGATAACGAACAGTTACAGTTTTTCTCGTCTTAAAAAGATTGAATTAATAATGCAATTAGAAGAACAACAACAAAAATCTTTACTTTTCTTGAAAATATTCCGCAGTCCCATGTAAAAATACATCGGAGATAGAACGAACAAATAGTTTTAAATACTCGCAGCTAAACTTTCCGTGAGAGCTGTCGATCTTCGCGGCTATTTAGGCTAATCTCGCAGCATTTGCCGTGGTTGCAGACTTATTTCGAGGCTTCGAACATTCATCTTACCTGCCCAATGTGAATAACTAATCCTTAACCCTTTAACGCGCAGTGTTCTCGCTCTGGGTACAGCAAACCCTGACGTTTTGACTGTTGCCAGTCACGAAAAATAGATTGGATTTCTATAAAAATAGTTGCGGGTGACATAGCTCCACGAGAATCCTTTACATTTTGGCACGTCATTTCCCGTCAAAAAATGGTCACAATTATTTTTAAAAGCACTGATATCTGCTGAAAAATGGAAGAATGCGAGAACAACTGGATAGATTGCTCGATGCTGAAGAAAGGGAGCCGTTGCCATCGCTCGACTTAACGACCAGCAAGATGGCGCGCGATGAACGTTTCGATCGTCCGCCATCTTGCTGGTAGTTAAATCGAGCGAGGGCAATGGCTGCCCTTTTTTCAGCATTGGGAAAGGGTTGCGCCTCAAAGGGTTAACCTTACCCTCTAACAACATCTTTTAAAGAGTTGAAGCCTTCTAGCCCCTCCCCTTTATCCGCCTCTATATTTCTAATATACTGTATGATAGACCTTTCATTTTGTTTTAACAGCAATTTCACCACAAGTTAGAATTTATAACAGACTACAATTTGGATTGAGGCTGTGAATGTAGTTGCCAGAAAATCCACGGGAAAGATAGATTTTTTCAGTGTTGATTTTTATAATTTGAAACTTATATCTATCCTTGAAAATAACTAGAAGAAAAAATGAGTTCAACCAACATGTTTTTCCTTCGGAAATGCTTAAAGAAATCGTATCAGTGGACCCTAAGATCGAAGATTGAGGACCGATCATCAAAATAAAGGCACTTATTTGAAGGAACAAACAGTATGCTAAGCTTGGAAAAAAAAAAAAAAAAAAAGTTGCTGAAAATGTAGAAGTATATTTCGTTTAAATTGCCTGTGCCTAGATAAAATATTCCCTTTTTCAATGGCAACATTATTTTTTGATAATAAGGAATTAAAATTGTCTGAATTTCAATATTATGCAGGTTAATTGCTAAGAGCAATGCGGACAAACTTGCGTCACTGTTGAGTCGTGATTTTTTTTCTCATTTTCTTCCTACAGCGTCTTCGTTAGAACACCTTAGAAAGTCCTCCTACCAAGGCACCTCCCCCATCTTTGTTAATAGTTAACTGGTTTGCGAAATAAAACAAATAAAACCTAAAACGACCTTGGTTAGTAATGTGCTGCTTGCATTAACTAGAAGATCACATTCGTGCATTCATTCCTGTTTAATTTTCAGGAAGTGGTCGAACAAGATATCAAGGTTTAACCGTTTAACGCGCAGTGTTCCCGCTCTGGGAACACCCAACTCTGACGTTTTGACTGTTGCCAATCACGAAGAATAGATTGGATTTCTATAAAAATAGTTGCGGGTGACACAGCTCCACGAGAATCCTTTACTTTTTAGCACGTCATTTCCCGTCAAAAAATGGGTCGCGATTCTGTTTAACAGCACTGACATCTGCTAAAAAATGGAAGAACGCGATAACATCTGGATAGATTTCCCAATGCTGAAAAAAGGGTAGCCGTTGCCATCGCTCGACTTAATTACCAGCAAGATATAGCGGACGATCGAAACGTTCATCGCGTGCCACAGATCGAGAGACCCTTTTTTGACGACAGCTGGCTGTGCCGCACAGTCAGCTGTCGTCAAAAAAGGGTCTCTCGATCTGTGGCACGCGATGAACGCTTCGATCGTCCACCCTCTTGCTGGTCGTTAAGTCGGGCGATGGCAACGGCTACCCTTTTTTCAGCATTGGGAAAGGGTTGCGCCTCAAAGGGTTAAAAGCTAAATGTTGTGTGCCTCTCGAAATAGAGCCAGATGAAGTTTTATTCTTTTAGTTTTAATCCATAGGCGTAACTTACTATGGGCAAGAGTGGGCAATTGCTCCCTAAAATTCAAAAATTTAAATTTTTTTTAATTTGTTCAATTCATTCCGAAAGGAGAGGGACTGTTTATTGTGAAGAAATTTAAGATTAGTCCGATTCTTAAAAGTTGAACGTAGCAGTCCCAGAGGAGAGAAAAAAAAAATTGCTTTACAGAGCGATTCCAATTTTTAAAACTCAAGGTCTCTAAAAATTTCGGAATGCATCCTCAAGTTCTGCTCGATACACACCTTAAACAAATTTTTTTTTTTTAATTGCGAAACCTTTTCTTAAAAAGAATAATATAGATCTGCAACTTAATTACATTCAAATTTTGGAATTCTAATTACTTAAATTTTGTAATTTACCTTCAGAAAAACGTGATCATATTTTATTTTTTTCAAAAATTTTGTAAGGAATTTACATTTAAAGCTTTATTCAACGTATATGCGCAACATGGGACCAATATGCTGTAATTTCATGCAATTCCGATTTAAAAAAAATTGAACTATACAAGATTTATAAGCATTAAAAACTTAAGAGAATGTAATGGGCAAGGATATATTTAAGGAGGGGTTCCGGAACCCCCCCGAAAATTTGATTGTTTGTTACTAAAATGATAGTGATGCAGTGAAAAATTCTGCGATTTTACCGTTTGGAGCCCCTCCTAAATGTTTTTCTGGATACGTACCTGGTAATGGACAAAAATCATTTTTCGGGGGGAGGGGACGTTTTGGAGAGAAAATTTTTGAAAAAAAAAATCTGACCACGTTTTTCTGAAGGTAAATTACAAAATTTAAGTAATTAGAATTCCAAAATTTGAATGTAATTAAGTTGCCGATCTTTATTATTCTTTTTAAGAAAAAGTTTCACAATTAAAGTTTTTTTTTTTTTTAAGGTGTGTATCGAGCAGAACTTGAGGATGCATTCCGAAATTTTTAGAGACCTTGAGTTTTAAAATTGGAATCGCTCTGTAAAGCATTTTTTTTTTCTCCTCTGGGACTGCTACGTTCAACTTTTAGTAATATAGCCTGTTTATAGGATAGTAAACATTTTCAACAAAAGAAGCTCCATTGAAACTCTAGAAGTCTAACAAGCACTGAGGATAGTCATCCGATATAGAGGTTTAATCTCTAAACTATGCTACCTTACTGCAAGCCAAACGATATCCCCCTTGTAAAACGATTAAAATGATGTATTAATTCACCTGGAAGATAATCCACAGCAGCTGCTTGTCAGTGTTGTTAGGCTAGAATGCCTTATTTCGCATTAACAGACGTATGATAGAGAATTTTATTCAAAATTAAAGTTTGAAAAAATTGTTAAACCATAAAGTTTCCTAGGAATACACAAATACCAGTGTTAGAAGACACTAGTTAAAAAAACCATGAGATTATGGTGCAATAATTCAAATAAACTAATTATGTCGTAGGCTAAAAATGTTCGAGGATGTCTATTTACAAGTTATAGTATACACTTGAACAACAAACTGATCAGTTAAGCTTTCCTCATATTACAAAATTTTCGATTTTAAAAGAACTTTTGGAACACTCGTCTGAAAATTTTTGATGGATTCCATGTTTTAGATTCCTTTCTTGCAATTTTATAAAACGCAGTTTTCCCCCTTTATTACAGTATGTAATGCAGCTTATGAAAAATATTTTTTTACTACCAAAAGCAATTTGAATTTGTGCATCAGGATCTTGAAAATCCGGTTATTTCTTCGAGCTACATTACAAAACATACATAATTTTAAGAAACAACCATTGGAAGATATTTCAAAAATGCAAAAACTGGAAGCAAAAGGATTCAGGAGTTGTGAATACCTCATTTACTGGATATTAACGTAAAATTCCGAACTCTTATTTCTTTTAGACATGTGTATAAAATTTGAAATGAATATCTGTATAAAAAAAACTTATTTTTCTGTTCAGGAGATCACTATCCAAAAAATACATAGAATTAGTCTTCAAGTATATTGTACTGTAATCATTTCCGACATGTTTTCAATTTCTTCAAAATAAGCATTAAACTACAGACGCTCAGTAATTAAGAAAAACGGAGGCTCATATCAATAAATTAATCTTTATTTTTTTTTAATGAAAAAACAAATTACGCTTATTTACTGAACAGACATTTTAACATGAATCTTAAAATTCCACATTTTGAAAAACAAAACTATTATTGCGAACATTCAGCCATGAATAATATCTGTTCTTTATACACATTAAATTAATAGAGCTTTACACTACTTATGCTAAAAATACAAACTCAGTACTCGTACTGAAGCTACTTACAATATATTCTAGATATTCCATTACAAATTGGCGTATTTATGATGTAAATCTGTACTATAAATAATGTTTGAAAATTGCACTATAGGAAACATTCAGTGAAAAGTAATATTGGGGACACATTATGCTTGTAAGAGATACAAGCCCACTTTGAAGATAATCCCATGAAAGGGAAAAGTATTAAACACCCATTCTCTGTTTATAAAGTATATGTACAAGACCACTTTTGAGATAATCGCATCTAAGGAGACTGACATACAATAGACATTAAAATTCATTATATGTAACCAAAACAATCACCACAATATACAATCACTTGTGACTCAAATAGACAAAGATAATCATTCTTCAAATACACTAACACTGAAACATTACAAACAAAAACTAGGGGAAAATAAAGTATATGTACAAGACCACTTTTGAGATAATCGCATCTAAGGAGACTGACATACAATAGACATAAAAATTCATTAGGTATAACACAACAATTACCACAATATACAATCACTTGTGACTAATAGACAAAGATAATCATTCTTCAAATACACTAACACAAACATTACAAACAAAAACCAGGAGAAAAATCTAGATAATTATATTGTTGAGAGTTGTGGCCACAACTTATTTTTAACTGTACATTATTAAGCATTTTGAATGTTTTAAATTACAAATACAATAAATGCTTTAAATTTGATATCAATAAGTATTTTTTTATAATAATTTATAGACGAGTTAATAAGTTCTAAGCATCAAAACAACTATCAAATAATTCATTTACAGATCAATCTACTTAAATCGTAATACTATTACTCCATTTAAGGAAACGTTTTAAAAGGTTACATTACAACCCCATGCATGCATACACCACTACATTCTTTAATGTGTCCTTATTAGTAGGAGCTTTGTTTAAAAGGAATTTAGTATTTTGATAGGAATAACAGAAATAGAAACATCCATCCATTATTGAACTACAGTAGATTATCAGCAATAAAACATTTCAAAACCCATTATATGCAAAATAACAGACACATGAAAAATTACGAATCAAGATGGATAACTAGGTACATTTTACTAAACAGATTTTTTTTTTTTTGAAACTTTAGTTTCTAAAGCAACTTTTGAGTTTTCTTACACTCAAAACTTTAAAAGATTCAAGGACTGCTTATTTCAGAAATTTTTATGTTTCATAAAAATTTCTAAATTGAAACTATTAAAGATTGATGAAAATAAATCAATGCCCAAATTAAAAGTAGATTAAAATGGACATTAATTTTTAATTTGGGCAATAGACTCCCACCTCACTGCAGAAATAACGTTATTTTTTAATGCTTAGATTAAAAATGAAAATTTAGATTTTAGGTATATCGCAGTTAAAGTTTTATTCATCGTCCCAGATATTTCTAAAATAAGAGATTTTAATATTACCAAATTGATAGAGACTTAAAAACTCAATGAAAACAGGAAAATGATGCAAAAATTAAATTGCGTTAGTTTTTAAATGCTATTAACTCTTCCAGACCAGACTTATTTCTTTCTAACAGATATGTACCACTATCTCAAAAAGGTATCAGAGTAGAAATCTGGCTTCCTACTTTGGTTTCGTATATTAAAAACCAATACATAAAGTATGAATTCGGTTATGCATAATTAATAAATTTCATATTTCTCAAGTCGTGCGATTTTCAAAATCTAATTATCCACAAAGCTGAAGAAAGACATTTCGCATATACTCTAGTACTTTTTTGAAAGAGTATGTATTAAGCATGCAATGATTACAGGAATTTATTAACAAACACATAATCTCCACGCCTTTATTGAATCAAGACCATAAGGACAGGAAAACGTTTAGTACAATCTTTCAGTCCAGCTAACAAGTGTCTTTTATTCACATTGGAATGCTCTTGTGCATTAAAAATTAAATTTGGAAAACCCCTTGTGTGCGCGTGGATGAAATAAAAACAAGTGATTTAGGATAACAAATACAGACAAAATTAGAGATTTATAGAGTACTTAGTTCAACAGTTTAATGATTTAAACGTGCTCTTTCATGAATATGAGAAGTACTTTTATACCACAAAGTGATTATCGCGAGTTAATAGCTTAATTTATGCCCAATATCCCTTTAGCCAATAGAAGTCTGGCGAGCAGCATCATAAAGCAGGCGCTAGACTCAGCTGCGAGTCTGACGTCTCCGCTTCCCGATATTAAATCAAAACTTAAAATTTAGAAAAAGAAATATGTTTGAAAAAGAGGTTTGAGAGTATACAGTCTGCCTATATACTGTAACAAACAATATAACAGATTAAAGTAACAAGCAAATCTTTGCCCGGTAAAAAACTCTGATGAGAGAAATACACAATAACAACCAAAATACTTGAACATTCAAAATTAAACTTAGTTTCTTAATTTCCTTCGAAAGGAGGTCTGGTGAACAGTGCTGCCACTATGGCCATCTCGTGACTGCACTGTGAGCCAGACTCACCAGGACTGAAAAAACAAAAGATAACACCCAGTTTAATAGCAGATGTTTAAATTTAGATCTCTAAAAAATTTGCATTTCTTTAATCAACTATTACACTATAACTTCGCTCAGGCAGACAACTTGCACATAAAAGAATGGCATGGTAGCGTAAAAATAAATAGAGTATTTCCATTTCATAACAAGTCTTTACTAATTATACATAAGCACTTAAAAGACTAAGTGATTTATGATATCAATTACTGGCAAATTTAGAGACTTATAAAATACTTAGTTTGACAGATTTTGAAGTGCTCTTATGTATATGAGAAATATCGTTTATACCGCGCGGTAAAGTGCATGAATTAAGCTATTAACCCGCGATAATCACATATGTACATAAAATTATTTTCTTTGTGTCTTCGATTATTGGCACCGTATCTGAAAGGGTTTAAAAAGTACATTCATTTGGAACTTAAGTTTATGAAATTTAAAGATAAGCTTTCCTGCGAATGCACTTGAGTTAATATTTTCATACTGCCACTTTTAATCAGCGACGTTCAGACTATTTTATTACATCCGTTAAAGCTTTAGATTTTTCAAGAAATGTTATTTAAAAAAAAAATTCAGTATTTATATTAATCCACCATCTTTAAAAATATATGTACTTATTCATTTACCCTATTTAAACTCGATAACGATTTTATTCAGTGGAAAATGTTTCTAACATTAAAGAAGGAGCAGATTACTAGATTCTCTCCTTTTCAACGAAACTTTATGAGAACATCTCTTACATGTCAAAATTTGAAATGAAATGGCTTTAAACTTATGTTTGGAATGAAACTAGTTCTATTAAAAAGGATTATTTTTGATAAAAATTCATTTCTAATAAACGTTTTTCCTACTTAATTTAACATTAAAAATTTGTTCTTTTGGCGAACTCTACAGCACCAATTAAAATCAAGAAAACTAATTTTTCACCTTCAAAATGATTATCAAACAAAATATAGCTTCACTATCATTAAAGACACGCATATAAAGAAAATTGTGTGTTTCAACGACTAACTCTTTGGAACTGAAAAATCAATGCCTAAATTAGCACAAGTAAACAACATTGAATACTTTCCTTCTACGGAAATGAACAATATTTAGGCATTAGAATATGAGGATACTTGTTAAATCCAACAAGTATCCTAAGAATTGTGTAATTTAGATCGATATAAAAAGACTAAAACGTTTCCGCGCTATTATGATTCAGTTGGCACCCTTGAGGTTACAGAGCAGTATTCCCAAAATTCAATGTTCACGCAATACGTTAACTTGCGAGAGGAAGGGAAAAAATTTCTCATCCTTTTTTTCATATACTCACCTACCACCATCTTAAATAACGGATCTCTTGGACTACCTCCCATTATGGACTACCTTCCCACCATAAGAGGTTGAAAATTTTAAATCACTTTAAAGCATATTAGAAACAAACTTAAATTTCCTCTTGCTCATTGTTAAATACGATGTTACAACAGATTCAACACTTATCTTTCCGGTAGCTTCTACAGCCCTCCCTCTTCTTCTAATCATCAAAATGGCAGGCAAATTCAATGCGCAATAATCTCAGGCTAATTCGACGGATAATGAATGAGGCACAGTAATAAGACATTTCAAAACATTTAATAGTATTTTACCAACCAACCAGTCTTCCCACTTCGAAGCCTCTCGCATAGTAATGCATCGTTTCCACCAGTCTTTCTGAAAAATAAAAAAAACTTACATTTTAATTTCTTGGATCCCATTTGCGAGAATCCTAACAAACGTCCATCCAATGAAAGCACCAACAAGACTTTAAAAGCGCATTAAAACAAATCTGCGATGATCGGTAAACTTCACCTTTCAATTGATGACCGATTCTACTCGTAGCTACCTCAGTACGAATCCAATTAAAATATTAATATTTCATCTTAAAAAAAAAAAAAAAAATTCACCATGGGTGGGAATTTATTGGTAGCAGTCAGTCATTTACGCAAACAACGAAACTTAACACAGTTATACAAAAATCTTAACACAAAACAGATATACAACGAAAAGCAATTTACAATTTTTTTGTTGTTGTAATAATGCGGTCGGTCAAAATAATCCACCCAATAAAATAGGTTTCAACAAAATTCCCCATGGCAAAAGGGAAATTAGATCGTAGTCTACCATGAGAGCCAATGTCTATAGACCAGTTGACACTTCCATCGAAACAAACCGACCTTCAGCTTAACCCATTTGTGCCCACAGATTTTTGCGACTTTCTTCAATTTTTGCTAATACCAGCAATACTAGATAAATTTCTGATGTCAACTTCTTGAACAAGGGATAATTTCTTTTAAAATCTTTATTCATAAAAATTGAAATGTCAACATCCTACTGGGTCAAGTTAAAATATTTTGTGGAGTTGAGGCTCAATACTCGTGAATAAAGGCTAAGAAAAATAAAAAACGTTTTCAACTGATAGCGAAAATGCCGTCCCGAAAAAGGGACGCTAGGCATAAATGGGTTAATGTTTTGTGCTGAAAAGAAAGCATATATGTATCTTTAAATACAATTATAATTCTTGAGGAATATTGCTTTGATTTCATCTTGCGCATTTAGCGAAATAGGACCTGAACACTGATATTGTTTTTAACCCCTTCAGGTAAAATTACAAGTATAGCTCGTCGTTGGTTTTTCATGCCATGCAGCACTATGATGATCCATATTAATCATGCACTCTTTAACCTTTGCAGAATACAATGAATCACTTTTGTAAAGAGTAATTTCAGTTTTAAAATGCAGCAACATTTCTAAGTTTTATACTCTAGTTTGTAAAATATTTACAAAAAGTGGCCGATTGTGTTGCGTAAGGTGAGAGACTGGTCATGTGACTAAAGTTACCGCTGAATACTATAGTAGATTTGGTTTAAAAATTCTAGTGTAGTGAACCAGCTGCACTTTTATTGATATAGTAGATCTCTACCACTTGTTTACGGTTAGAATTTCTTTGCACAAATCACTGTCAAATTGTTAATAATCGAAATCGCATTACAATTATATCCATATCAATAATAATTTCAATCAACAATGCCCAAGAATTATAAAAATGAAACGAGTTTTTTAAAATGCAAATTAAATTCACTATATTCGATCGCGTTTAATCTTATGGGAGTAGTTTAGAAAAGGTCCTAGTGATGCATTATGTTACCAACCTATATATTAACATTTTATTTTCTGAAGCTAGCAATCGTATCTTATTGCTCAATAAGAAGTGTGTGTAATCCATTTTCTAAAGTGTTTAATATTAACCTAAATATATAAATGATCCGGGAGTAGGAGACTAGGAAGTGTCGATTCTGATTACTATCCTGCCTATAAGTTTTTTCAACAAATCGAGAAAATACGTAGGGCCCGATTAGCGTAAAGACATAGGAAATTTGAGCTTCCCCTCAAAATTTTAAAAGGCCCCAAAAATGACTAAAAATCTGACTAAAAGATTAAAAATTCTAGTTTGTTATTAAATGCATTTTTTAAGTATT
The DNA here is from genome assembly GCA_038373885.1 of Cheiracanthium punctorium. NCBI lineage: Eukaryota > Metazoa > Arthropoda > Arachnida > Araneae > Cheiracanthiidae > Cheiracanthium > Cheiracanthium punctorium. The sequence continues at coordinate 379,470 of JAWZYV010000935.1, read as the reverse complement.
TATTTTTGTGAAAGTGTACTGAAGGAAGAAAAATTTTACTTTAGTAATGGTCTGTTGAACTAAAACATATGAACGTTTTTAATCCAAGTTTTTTTTTTTTTTTTTTTTTTTTTTAATTTATTAACAACCATTCATGTCATCCTGACACTAGTTTGAAACTGCTCTAATATCTGATGGAGATTTCGCCTAACTCTGTTACAATTTGCTTTTTATAACGTTTAATTCTGTGCACTTTCATACCATAAGTCAAATTCAACTAAAAACCGTAGAATTTTGATGTAACCGTATATAATGTACAACATTTTTTTCCATGACAATCAGTGTAAGAGGGGAAAGGATGAACTTCCACCTCAAATATGCTGCTCCACATTTAGAATATTTTAGTTTTCATGAATTTTGTTTCAATCTGTGCAAAATTTTGAAAGCTTTCCTGTAACAAGTGGAGGGGGCCTCAAAATGAGATTGAGCTTCCCCTCTTTTCAGAGGTTAACAAGGCCCTGCTGTATTGGGATCATATCGCCAATATTATTCGTAGCTAATTTGTTCTGCTGCCTCAATCAATAATTTAAGATTCTGCTTACTAATTTTGTAGTTCAGCAGATAACTACGGAGAACGGGAAAACTAATGATTCCTATTCGGAATTTACGTCTTTAGAGAAACTTTTTCAATGTCAGGCTTAAAATAGTTCAGGAGAATGTTGCAGTAAGATTCCACTGTGTAGTTCCCTCTAAGAAAATAGAAAGAATTATTAAAACATTACTTTAAAATATTAAAATAAATTGTTGCCGTTAGAACATTTGAAATTACATCTCTTTCATACGAGAGTTTTGAAATTTAAGAAACCTTAAATGTAATCAGATAACAGTTAATAAAGATTTATAAACTGATGTTATGACACAAGTGTGTTTTTGACAACTGTCCTTCTGCCCATTGTAGGAGAAACTAAAATTCGTAAAACTGACGTTTTAAGCCGAAGAATTTTTCTATAAAATAACCTTTCACCAGGAAAGATTTATTTGTTAACTCATGTAGCATAATATTGTTATGCTTCCGAATTCTATAAATTTAAACCCTCGTAATATAATGGATAAAGAAAAGCTTAAAAAGTAATTTATTTTTAACTGTTCAAATCTACCAAAGTATTAAGACTTCCTGAACGAAAACTTATCCATCTGCATACAATATTAATAGATCAAGTTTCTGCACCTTTTTCCCCCCCAATGACATTACTAAACTTTTTGCAGTTTATAAGTGTCACATTTTCAACATAACGAGGCATTGAAAGCCAAAGGATACGTATTTAAAACATCCTATGTTAATTTTGTAACACAATTATATTCAGAAAGTTTAAATATTATGTAATTAAAGCGATATTTACTATCATTTGAAGAAACGGGGAAGATGATTGATGTAGAAGATTTCAAATGAAGCCTCAAATGCATGTTTACCTTTAATAAGTCATTTGTTTTCAATGTTTTCTCTTAACCTCATCCGTTTGGTCTCGTATTTCTGCTCCAGGATTTAGCTATTAGTCAATCATTCAAAGGCATCTACATGAAGTTGCAAAAATCGCTTTCCTATTGAAGTACCACACTCTGATCAGATTGCACGTTAATCTGTCAGATTCAGATCATGATCCAGTCACTGAAAAACGGCATAGCTTGGTAAAATATTAATTGTGTAAAGTTATTTGTACCGTACCATTATATCTGAAATTTCATCAGATTTAAAAAAATACTCGCCACAATTGACGTGTTAACTAACACAAGCAGAGCCGGTTCTGGTGTGCACTGTGGGCTTAAAAACTTACTCGCTCCTTTTGCTTTAGTTTAATACTGTGTTACTAATATAACTAATTAAATCTGAACTTTTGTAATTTTATTAAACCCAATCTGTCTTTGAAGACTGGTTAGTGTAACGTCCAAGCATAATTGCATTTTCCTGCACTTCGATAGCATGAATTTATAGATAAACTTGCTCACAAATAAAGCACACCTAACTTTTCTTCTAGTAATACAATTTTTCTGCGAGAGTTCTCTTTCTTGCATGAACTTTTTGTAATATTCATGACTTACTATGTACTAGATAGAGGTGGCTAAAGAGCGACTTTATAGAAGCGACCAAGTATCCTAAATTGCGGTGCATATTTATCTAAATAGTTTCAGAAGGATGTTTTAACTAGAATCGAAAATGCGTACAAAAGCAGACTAAAGATTTACAGTAAAAATTTCACTAACAAACCGTTTTGAGCGAAACTTTCCTGTCCTGGCATTACCCTTTTTCTCAATAACTAGGAAGAGATTTTCTTGAATACACATACTATTATTTAACAATTGGACGTTTCCTTCCTGAAGGAAAAAAATGCCTTAAAATTAGTAGATTACTATCGAGGGAGGAAAATAACTACCTTAACCATTCTATGCATATGCATGAAATATTTCAATTATTAAGGTCACATAAATTGTACGCATGTTTATTCCTGTTGAATGGAAGTACACGAAATCAAGAAAATCTGAACAAATTTTTCTTCAGTGGATCCCGAGTCATTGCGTCATTTCCGGCAATGAACAAGCATGGTTTGTTGATGTTTATTAATGAATACTATAGAGACTAATTTTTACCTCTTATTTTTGAGCTGCTTCTCTACTAATATCCGAAATGCTGCAGACAGGTGTTGGATAAAAATTGATTATGCAAGACTTGTAGAAGTTATTCATAAACTCATTACCGATTTTTAAGATCATGGAAATCTTTCGAAACGGTACTACGTAAGTATTTTGGTTATTTTAAAGTAAATAACTTCAACATGACACTCTTTGGGAAGTCCTAAACTAAGGAAACTAATGGGTAGTTTGACTTGCGTAGACTCCACTCATTTAACTAGTGTAAAACACTCTTCTAGTGGTTGCACCTCATAACAAGAATGCTCTTAACATGAAATTTAATTCTTAGAGTTAGATATTGGTTAAAAATGTTAATTTTGTTACTTCATTATCCTTAAAAACTATTACAATAAATTATTATACATACTAAAATCATACTAATTATACTACAAACTACATACAATACTAAATTAATCTAGTATTACTATCAAAATTTAAAACTACATTTGACAGAATGGGGTGATCAAATCCATTCTAATTTTAAACTATTTTAAAAATTAGGAGTTAATATTAAAGAGTGTTAGAATATAAAATTAAATTTCACGTTAAGAGGAATTTAACTTTGGTAAATGTAGCCCATTCCAAAATTTTGATCAAAATTTGGAAAAAAAATAAGTACTACTCAAATGAAAGTCACAAAGTACTGTTTGACTACCGATTAGATAGAAACATAAACAACCGGTTTAGAAGCGGAGGCGGGCACATCCATTAGTTGTAGGGGGTGCTAGTCAGATGTACAATTGCAGCTAGAGTATTTAGACTCAGTTTTCAAGATATAACGATTCACCTTTTCTGACAGCTTGCCAAATGCAGTCAGACAGTAGTCTTCACTTTAGACATCCCTCCTCACGTATTTCAAGTAGTCCGAAGTACAAAAACGAAGAATTTCGTACGCCGGAAAGAATGCTTTCAGACAACATCCATGAAAAAACAGAATTCAAGATTTCAGAGAGCTGACAGCCGACCCAGTTAGGGTTTTAACGACCATACAGATCTCCAATCAACTTTTTCTAAGTAATCATGTTCAGCTAACGTACAAAAGCGAGTAACGCCAATAGATCGAGGCAGAGAATTCGGAATTTAATTTCTTTTTTCAAGAAAGATATTTCTTTTGTCTGAAGCAGTATTGGCTCCAAAGGATGCTCTTTAATTTTTCATTTTATTGTGAATAATTCTTTCAATATTTGTAAAGCTGGTGGAGAATCAAGTTGGGACATAAGATCCAGCTTTGGCAAGATTATGCTTGTTCATTGCCATAAATGTCACAATGACTCTGGATTCACCGAAAAGAAATTTGTTCCGTTTTTCTTTATTTCGTGTAATTTCATTCAATTCAAGCCGCTCGTATACAGTGCACACCAGAACCGGATCTGCCCGTGTTATTTGGCAAGTCAATTGTAGCGAGCATTTCTTAAATCGAATGAGATTTCGGATATAATGGTGCAAATAAAACTTTACACAGTTAATATTTTACTAAGATATGCAGTTTTTCAGTGACTGATTTTAACGTGCCATTTAATCCAACTTAAGTGTGGTAACTCAATCGGAAATAGATCTCTACAACTTCATGTAGATGCGATCGAATTGAATACTAGCTAAATCATGGCCAGAAAATAAGATCAAACAGAAAATCGAGAGAAATCGTTGAAAATGACTTATTAAAACATTCATTCGGGGCTTCATTTGAAATCTTCGACAAACACCATCTTCCCTGTTTCTTAAAATAACAATTTCTTAATACATACGTTGTAAATATTCATAAAGTTGCACTACCAAATTAAAATATGTATTTTAAGTATCTTTCGGCTTCCAATACTTCATTCTGATGTTAATGTGATGCAAAATATGCCATAGTCAGGAACGTAGCTAAGGTGTCAAATAAGGGGGCTAATTTATATTCTTTGGGTGGCCATGGAGGCCTGAGCACACCCGGAAATTTTAAATTTTTGTTAACCGGAATGTTAACGGAAATTTTTGTTAACCTATGTAATGTCAATAAATGTCCAGTAAATGTCAATAAATCTAGCGTTTTTGCAATTTGTAAGAATTGCTATCTTCAATTTTTAAGCCCCCCACCTCACCCCTCCAAAAGATATCTTGCTATTTTCCTGGCTAGTATTGTACCATATTTCATAATTTAGAAAAAATGCAAAGATTCGAGAAAATGCTAAAGTTTCAATTACCTTTGTTGCCGGGACGATTGTTTGAGTCTCAATGCTCTCCGAAGCAAGTCTGGCAAATCCAGTCTGTACAGTTAAATTTTATGACTTTATATACATATGTCATGTACATGTTCTCCAATCTCACAATGCGATAATTACACATCGAATTGTTACTGAGGAAATATGCTTATGGATTAAATTATTGCTACAGAATACTTTCGGCTCAAGTGCAAAACTTGTGAAGCGACTGCGCCTAACGAAAACAAGCTAAAAATACCGTTACGAAAACAAGCTAAAAATAGCGTTTGCCAATTACAGACTTATTTTCAAGTATAAAGTTAACTGCTTTTTAGAAGAAATGTGATCAGTCAATGTGATACGCACTTGTTTTAATGCTGAAGTAAAGTTTAAATGTAAAAGAGCTTTAAATTGCAAGAGACTGATAAGTTTGATCGTTATTATTCAACATGATATAGGGAACCACCCCTCCCGGATTCCCACTAAAGCTTCCTGATAGGAAAATCCAAAAGGTCCCCCTTGCAGCACAAACTTTGAGCAATTCTATTAAGTTAAGAGACCGAAGACAAATTCTTTCGATATTACGGCATTGAAAAGGAACTGACCAATTAAAAATTAAGAAAACACTGTCTATTATCGAATCGATTAAATGCGAAAATGGTAGAAGGAAACTGCCACCCTCAAGCTCAACGTCAATAAAAATAAAGTCTTAAAATATAGAAAATGTAGGTGTAGAAGCAATGCATTAGTAACGATATTTTACTGAGAAATCTAAATTTATGATTTAACTAAGTGTCTATCGTTTTAAAAGCCTCAATCATGACATTGTCAATTATGACAAGCCACCAAATTTTCGTCTGTTAATTTGTTCAAACAATACACCACTAGTAGTGGCCTATTATTAAGTTTTAGAAATTTGTATTTTGGTATACTGAATTAAAAAAAAATAGTTTCAAAAGGAACAAACTCAATAAGACTTCAGTTAGCTTAGAAGAATTCTATAACGTACATTTAATCATTAACACAGCCTTATAATTTTTTAATCTGGCAATTAATCTTTGTGTGTTCAGTTTTATTCTACACTTTATTACTTCAAGATAAAGAACCGAGTTTTTTGGGTAAAAGGCAATTGACTATACGCAATAGAAACTTAGTTGTTTAAATTGAGAAATTTAATGTGCTGGGTTATGTTTCTACATAAAATTGAGCATTTTAAAGTTCATTAATAAAAACTGAATTTTGATTTTTTTAATACACATTTTTCACAAACTGACGAATTTAACCACTCGGCTATTTCACTGAACAGAAGTCCCTCCCCCACCCCCCTTACCAGAATAAAGAACAAATCTATTAATGAAGAATTGGTTAAAGCGTTCGAGTAATTTTTAAAGCCTTTGTTAAGTAACTCTGTATCTGCACAGAAATAAGAATATTACAAAAGCATTCTTGATTTACTTTGCCTGCTGTTATCCCAATCCTCTGATTGAGGAGGTTACTTACGACTTATTTTTAATTTACTTTTAATTCCAGTTGCTAAGTCGCTTAAAGATCAATACATACCTTTTCAATGAAGTGATCTTTTCAAAGTAATTAACTTTCCCCTTCGGCTTTTGAACAGCCTACTTGTCTTCCCGTCAATTCTAGTGCTGCCAGTGAGCCATCTGAAAAACTTAGAACGCTGTTGCATTTTACAAAATGGTAAAATACTACTGTAATCTGAATAGTCTAATTAATGCAGAAACCAATTATTTTTTTGATACAATACAGCATCCTAAATCTTTATTCTTGCGAAAGGTATACATCTTACATTAAAAGAATTCTATATCTTACTTTGAATTTGCCTTGATAGTGACCAAAGACACCAATTGTAGCCTACAGTTTCCAGCGAAGAACATGAAACTGAACAAGCAAACATAAGAGCAAAGAAAATTTAAAGACACAGCTACGAAGTACTAATCCGTGCAAATAAAATTATGCGCTCTAAATGTATGTGATGATATGAAAAACTGATATTTGTCAACATATTTTCTAGAAGTGCCACGAAGAATAGTAACCGAGCCCGGAGTGGCAAAGATTGAATTAAGAGTTCAAGAAAAAGACCTCACTTAAACTATTTATAGAAAGAAATAAGGTCAGTGATAATTATGAAAACCTAGATGCGAAATAAAATTTTGGTACGATTTGAACCAGAAGGGAGGAGGGGCTATTTGGGATGTTGCAATATTCCAAGTCGTCACCCAGATATTGCAACACGGAATCGCAGGTCGTCACCCGCATTCCCACACGATTAGTCCCCCCTTCCCCATTTTAAATTTATACTTAACAACCAAAGTTAATCGAGCCAAAAATAGATATCCGACTTATTTCTTCCCAATACGATAGTTAACTATTATGACATTGAAATTGGATCAATGCAAAATTAGAGATAACATGCTTCATAATTGATAATAGCCTTCCTCTTGCCAACCGGAAATCTGCCAGATTTCATGTACAAAGAGAGTACTTATCTAGAACAGTTCCCGAAATTTATGACAGTTGTCAACATATCAAAGTAGCATTCAAATTTTTTTTTTGGCTTGGTCGACGGACAAGACCTGCGTTTGAACCAGGCACCTTTCGTCCCCCAATAGCGAGCTCAATTGTGCTCGCCCACTGGTGGGCCAAAAGTGAGAACAGGTGGAATAAGAGTTATATGTGGGGTGTATTTTTCTTTTGTTTGCTTTCGAAAATACATTTTTTGTACTATAATCAGCGAGTAAGAAGCAGAGAGAGTAATATTTCTTTGAAAATTAATATAGTCATTACGACGGGAGATGGAGGGATTCAATTCTGAAAGTAATTATTGAACCTTTTTATAAATAGAAAATGGACATAAATTGGTTTAGAAATTAACTGCCACACATTAGAATAACTTATTTTCTTATATTTGCATTTAGAGTACTTTGAAGTATTTGAAGTGGGAAGAGTATCCTTATACCAACTATTACATGACGTATAATCTGAGTTTGATAAGCTGACTGAGAATCTTGACAAATATCAAATTTCGCATTTTTATTAGCTTAGCTCTGGAATTTCGATCAGTCTTAACAGAATAAAAAGATATCTGAATATAAATCGGCAAAAAAAATTGCTTATACCATGCGCACTTCACCCACTGGATTAAGGTAGCCAATCTTTTTGGAATCCAGCATACTCCACTAACGTGTCCGAACAATAAAGATTGATTGAGTTTAATGGCACACGGTTAAAAAAAGACATACTGCGCCAGACTGACTAATGAGACACAGCTTCAAAATATCCATCAACCCGACCATACAGCTTAATTTAGTGATTCGCAGAGATTTATAAACTGAAGACCGTACAGAACTCTCAACATACCAAAAATCTTTCCGTTGAAAGACAAATGATTAAATCTTCTGGTTAAAACCCATGATTGAGAACATGTCTGGCGTCATTTTAAACAAAAATAAAATTCAGTGGATCCGACATTTCTCAGAACTGCCACTTCAAAATCCTCGGTCAGATCTTTTTAAAAAAATGAAACAAGTCCGTGAATGCAGTTGCACCCTTAAGACTACAAAACCCTCAGTAGTCCTTTTTTCATCAATAATTCAGTGGATCAGACATTTTGCTGAGCATTCATTCCAAACTTCAACTAATGATACTTTTTAAACAAGACATTTCAAGTGGCTATTTGAATTTGCGAGATTTACTGAAAATCCCCAACCAGTAGTCCCACATTGCAAAACCAACGACAAGCTCTTCCAAACTTAAGCTGTCGTTATGACGAGAGTTGTACACACAAAAATTAACAACCTTAGTGACCTGTATTTGGGAAAATTTATTCTAGAAGATCAAGTGTGCCAACTGAGACAAAGTGCAGTCGTTTTTATAAATAACAGCATATGGGAATTAATTGTTAAAACACTTTCCAGTACTTTTTTAAAAATTAAGATTGCCGTTAAAATAAAACATTAGTTGACATTTAAACTACAGTTAAACGCTACTTGGTATTTTATTTCAAGATGCCAAATTTCAACTTTTAAAAAATAAGTTTTAAATTTTAAAAAACAATCTTTGAAATAGCAAAAAAGCTGTTATCATACGGCGAAATAAAATACTCTGTTGTAATATTTCACTTATTCACGCTACATAATACAGCTTAAATATATAATGAATTTTTAACATAAATCTTTAATTGAAGTTTAATTTAATGCCATTTTAAGTTCACGTTTGTTGTCAATAGCAAAAGCTATTTCAAACTATTTTAACAGTATTTTTGTTAAAAAAAAAGTTATTTTACATTTAGTTTAAATTTAAAACAAATTATTTAATCCAACCAATAAGTAGCCCGAAACCATGGCATGTTGTAACGTTTCATGAAGTTAGAAAAACAGTTATTCAACATTCATTTTAACACATGATTTCAAAACTGCTCATAACTTTCAAATGAAGAAAACTGAAAATAAGTAAGCCACCAGAGAATACTACATTTAGGTACCTTCAAGGCCCGACAGTTTTGTGACAAAAGCATTTTAAGTTTCGGGCCTGGATACTTTACAACAAAACAGTCTTCAGACATAACATAATCCGTTACAGTACTTATCACCCTAGGGCAGATAAAAATGACATACAAACGCTGAAAAACGTAAAAATTATATTCTTCCAATAAATCATATTATTAATCATTAAATTTTATCATGCTTCTTTATGAAATTATAAGCATTATACGATATGCTACTTAAGATCACCGAAAAACTTGTTCTATATCCTCGTGTAAAATTAGAGCGACACCAGCACCTCTTGCTCATATTAAAGTGATGAGTGTGTTCACCTTAAGAAAAAAATAGTATTTAACACTACTACACTACTACAAAGTCAAACCATGGAATGACGACTGAGTGATGATTTGTACATGTTGGCGTGCCCTGGGCACTTTCGGCGGCTCTTCTTTTATTGTAGCATTGCACGAGTTGAGTTGTTAGGCTTGGGTAACTCGAGTTCCCCCCACATACCTCCTGAAATGCGCAGCAGATTTCACTAAAAAGTGAACACACACTAAAAGTTAGTAACTGCCTTTCAGGATCTTAAAATCGATAGAGCAACTCGATCGATTGTTCCACCAATAGCCATGGGCACACATCGCCCATATGATTTGTGAAGAGGGGGGAAGGCAACTCAAGGGTTCTGTCCCAGAAAGATACTAACGTAAAGTACGGCAAAAACACCCCCCCCCTTTTCTCATGCATTTCGTTTGCTCTTAAATTACCGAATAGAGCTGTTTGACCTACGGCATTACTATGGCACACCTTAGCAACCAACATTTTTTGGTCAACCATTCGTTCATTTGAGAATGGTCATTGGCAGATAATGTGACTTTGGCTGCATTCGTAAACGACAAACTCGTTGCACGAGTTTTCGTAAGAAAACTGGAATGCGTGTGTTGAGTGCTGTCAGTGGTTATCAGTTTCTTTTGCCTTTACGAACAACTTCAGTTTATTGAGTTTCGTCGCCTAGGAGACGTGTTTGTTTACAATTCACGAATACGTTAACTTTGCTGAGGAGAGATTTTAGCACATACTCAATATAAAATCAACAGGATTTTTAAAAGAAAGAATGGCCATCATTGAAGTGCACAGATTAAAATTTAGAAATTTCAACTTAAACTTCATTCTTTCAAAAGTATTTAGCCAGAGAAATTCAAATTTCGCAAATAACGGTTTAAATCAGCTTCAATCTCGACACTAAAACACGCATTTTTGAATTTACTAAAATGAAAACTACAAGAAAATGACTGCCTTTGAAAAAGTATGTACCTTCGTAGCAGTTTCTAACGTATGCCTCAATTTCCACCTCGAAAAACTAATATTTGCAGCTTCAGCAAACGTAAAATACTTTTCATAACATCATACTATTCCATAACAACGGACGCCACTTCTAAATAAAAACAACGCGCAGAAAGTAAAACTCAACGAACCTAATTCATTCTCAGTTTACTTCGTTTAAAACTAATTGCACCCAGTTTTGTATACGAACGCTCTAGTTTTTAAACTGAAAGCACTCAGTTTCCTTTACGAACACCTTAGATAGAAACTCGTTGCACGAGTGCAACTCGTTTGGCGTTTACGAATGCGGCCTTTGTATCAATAGATATCCGAGTTGACGGAAGAAAAAATTCAGTGACGTCACGTGAAAATAATATATAAAGGTGGATTCATACTGGTCGGATTTGTGAAGCGGCTAAGCGTACTGTCGTGTGTTCGATTCCCACTCATACCCTATTTGTAAAAATTGCCTTTCTCTGTGTTAGTAAAAACTTTCATCGTGATGCATCAGATGACACCAAAAAAATCACGACATATGCCAGCGTAGTATGACTTCAGAACAATGCTCTTTGCTTCGCTTTGCTGAGTGACGTCATCGCGGCGTCTTATCGGTACGGAACGGACAGTATGAATCCAGCTTCTCTTGAAGATAGATGGGGCGCTTGAGCGGTATATTTTTCCGATTTTTACCGTTTATCCGGCCCACGGAGGTATATTCTGTGGAGGGGAAACTAATGCTAGAATTTTGGCATATAAATTTCTCGTCCAATAGATGGCGCGCTTCGTCAAGAAGGTCCGGTAGGGAAGGGAAAATCAATGTTATCAAAGCGCGCTTCAATCCATTTTAAATATTTTTTCTTCTTGAAATATTTACGTTAAAAAATTCAAACATAGTAAAATTTTGTTCCTGAAAATCTCAACTACAACATATAATTTTTTTAAACTCGATGGTTATTTATCTTTCCTGAAATGGAATTTATTAGATCATCGAATGTTGATATTTTCCTTTTGCCTGGTGATGTGTCGGCGAGCAGCTTTCTGCTGGTTTCGTTTTCCTCGCCGATCCAGTCCGATCAGGACCCTCGGAGATCGGACTCTCTTAATCACAGTGCGCCCTCTATAATCTTTCAAATTTAGATGCCAAAATTGTGGCTTTCGACCATGGAAGCTTCCCCTCCACAGAATATACCTCCGTGATCCGGCCCCATAGATCGCGATTTTCCTTGAGGATGAGGGGGGGTGCTTTTCCGGTGTATTTTCGCAATGAACCACATGTAAGACCGCATTCATAAATGATAAACCAGTTCTCCTCGTCCTACGAGTTTCCATCTAAGGTGTTCGTAAACGAAACTGAGTGCATTTGGCTTATAAACTAGAGCGTCCGCATACAAAACTGAGTGCGGTTAGTTTATAACTAAGTAAACTGAATACGGAGCAGGTTTATCTAGTTTGTTGAGAAGATTTACTTGCTGCATGTTGTTGTTATGAAATGGCGTCTGAGTTTCAAGTATTTTACTTTGCTGAAGAAGCAAATATAATTTCTTCGAGGAGGAAATTCATGCACGCTCTAGAAACTGCAACAAAAGGACAAAAGTTTTCAAATGTAATCATTTCTTGTATTTTTCATTTTAGTAAATTCAAAATCGCATATTTTTAGCGTTGGGATTGATGTTGATTTAAATTTGAATTTCTCTTGCAGAATACTTTTTTAAAAATGCAAGTTTAAGCTGAAATTTCTAAATTTTGATCAGAAAAAAAATCAGATTTATATTGAGTGTGCACTAAAAATTCTAATCGACCAAAATAACAACAGACGCGAATAGTAAACAAAGACATCTCCAAGGCGAGGACACTGTTGTGTTGGAACATGTATTCGGATTTGTGTGCTTGGTCATGAGGAATCGCTTATCGCGACGACACTAAATAAACTGAAGTTGTTCTTAAAGTCAAAAGAAACTGATAGCACTAAACAAATGCATTCAGTATGGATCCAGCTTCACTTAAAGAATAATATTAAGGTTTAGTGATTACTACGTAAATATTTGAGATTTCGCCAAGCCGGATTCAGTTTGAAAGATTTGTTTTTGGCACTTAATTTGGTGACATGTTGCAAAAAGCCGACAAGCTTGAGATAGTTTGCGAGATTTCGGGGATAGCCAAAGTATTAATTGAGCACAGACTTTCAATGAATTGAATATATCCATACACTTTAATATAATGAAAGTCTTTTGGCTTACCCTGTAAATAAATTACCTAGTCGATTGCATCAAAAAAGAGTTGCACAACTGTATGTTACAATACATCTGAGTACAAAGTCTCAACATTCTAGACAACAGTTCCCAACATTTTTAGAGTTATACGAAATACGTAATCTTTTTTTGGTGCCAAATTTGGCGATATTTCGGGAAAACTCGCAAAGGTTAGTAATAGTTGGTGAGATTTTGGGCATGGCTTTAACAATGACTGACCACACACATAATACAGTGGAGATGTCCATACACATTAATGTATTGGAATTCTTTTGGGTGTTCCTGTAAATAAACTCACCAGTAGATTGGAACAAAAAATCGAGATGCACAACTAGATGTTACAACAGTCTTATTTATGTAATTTCAACAATCTACAACTAATAGTTTTTGAGATATACAAGTTACATGCATACATACGTTCATAAGTCGCCAAGCTTGGCGACTTTTGGCACAATTTTCGAGGGAGGCACATGACCGTCGTCGTACCATTACCTAACTATATGGTAGGAGGGTATTGTGCTTGAAATGAATAAATGTCTAAAAAACTCCCATTGATCGTAATGTATTCGAATTATTTTGAGTATTCCTGTAGAAGAACTATAAGTGATGGAGAGATTAATTTTGTAACCTTTAACAACATATATCACTTCTGAGTCGTTGAAATGAGTTAATATCTCTAAAATACGCTTTAATGAATTTCTGCCCATACAGAGCAATGTATTTAAAATCTTTTGGTTAGCCCTGTAAATAAACTATCCTGTCGATTTGAAACAAAAAGGGAGGTGCACAACCACATATTAGAACAATCCTAAATATATTGTTACGAATTTTGGGGGCAAACCGCTGTTCTGGGGTTTAAAATAGTTTAAAATTCGTATTCTGCGCGTCAAATAATTAAATTTTGCTTTTTGTTGCATCAAAATCGGTCAACTAGAACGCGAGATACGGAGTTTCGGGTTTCCCTATTGGTTTATATCCTAGTATTTACTAGAAATTTCGAGAAATATTGGTCCTAGGCCTTCGGTAACCTCAATCGAGTCAACTGGGGACTCATTTTTTGGCACCAAATTTGGCGATATTTCGCGAAAAGTCCGACATTTTGGTCATTTGGCGCGATTTTCCGAATGGGGCTTGTAAAGTTAGTTTTTCTGTATTAACATGCATAAAAACCCAATATTACTTTTCTCAGGGCCGGTTCCATAGGGGAGGGGGGTCTCACACTCATCGAACTTTACGAAAAAGTACTTTTGTCGACAAAATCGTCAGTTGCAAAGGACTGTCGGCAAATTTTGACTTTGCAACCCTCCTCCCCCCACCAACATTTTTACTGAAAACCGGCCCTGTCTTCTATTACGCAATCATAATCGAGTCTGTTCTAGTACATTCCAGGGATTGTTCTCTCTGGAACCTTCTACGGCAGCGGTTCTCAACCTTTTAACGTCGCGCCCCCCCAACAAAGGCTAACTTGCGGTGGCGCCCCCCCCCCTCACATTTTTCAGCATGCATTCAGTTTTTTAATCTTTAATAATGAACATTTAGTCGAATTTTCTACAAAAAAAATCTTATCAGTTCAAGTTTGAATGAACAAAGCGAAAATGGATATATTTTTGAGTAAAACTGAGAATAAATCAGGTGATTTTTTAAAAACGTGCATTATTACTTGCTATTTGGTTTTTTCTCGCACCCCTCCCTGCAAACGCTCCGCGCCTTCCTTGGGGGGGGCGCGCCCCACAGGTTGAGAAACACTGTTCTACGGTGTTCGTCGTAACCTATACAAGCCCACCTGGTTGCATATAACTGTGATCAGTATTTAAGGAATAAAAGCGTAGGTCAGTGCTTTCAGGACACCCTGTATATCGAATGTAACTAAGTCCCCCCCCCCCCCTCAGAAACAAAATGGCATAATATTCCTTAACCCTTTGAGGCGCAACCCTTTCCCAATGCTGAAAAAAGGGCAGCCGTTGCCATCGCTCGACTTAAGTACCGGCAAGATGGCGGACGATCGAAACGTTCATCGCGTGACATAGATCGAGAGACCCTTTTTTTGACGACAGCTGGCTGTGCGGCAGTGTTCCCAGAGCGGGGGGAGCGGGTTACGCAGTGTTCCCAGAGCGGGAACACTGCGCGTTAAAGGGTTAACATTGTTTTTTTCCGCACTGAATGCTTCACTGGTGTCTTCTCAGTTTAAATTAAATGAAACAGCATCCTTTTTTTTTTGTGATCGCAACGTTTAAACCTTAATCTAAAAAATCTCTTAAATGCTCAGAATTACTTTCTGAGCATTTGTAAAACAGCTGTAAGTGTTGGGTTCACCCGTTCCACTCGAGCTATGTAATCGTAACAATCAGTACATATTTGCTTCAGAATAAAGAAAGGACAAATAAACCCTAATTTCTTTGTTCAATTTTGCTTAAAAGTATTACAAATGAAAAAGAAAAGGGGAAACGAGAAACTTGGATATAGTGAAGTGCCCAAACGTTCTCGTTTTCTTAAAAAGACTTTAACACTGATTGAGTAGTACTTTTTGAGTAGCAGTTAAATGCTTTCCTTTGAAATATTTTTAAAATATGGTACAGCATCATAGCAACACTGATTTTAATTTATTTTCAAAAATAATCGTATTTACTGTAACTAGTTAACCACTATAAAGTTCTCTTTTCTTTTATAAAAGTAAATTTCGTTGATGTAGCTTTTGTTTCCTCGTGCCTTTTTCCTGATCCCCTCCCCCCCCCAAAAAAAAAAAAAAAATTAAAAATTTAAAAAAAAATTAAAAAATGATATCTTTAAGATCGGAAAGGTAGTAACAAAATTCTGTTTTACTCTTTTTGTGAACTTGAAACAGGAAAAATGGCAAACAATAGCAAAAGATTGACCTCGTTTCCACGTAAAACAGTACCTAAGGTCTTAAAATAATTTAACGAAGAGAATATCTTGAAATTCATACGGATGTTCGCAAAATATTTAATTCTAATAATATCTTTGTAATTACTGTAAAATTTTGGCCTCATTTATAACGAGGTAATATCTGAGATTTTTAAAGGACATATGATTGACGATGTAATCAGCTTTCTTTTTATGATACTTTTTTACGTCCTCTCAACATACACTGAAAATGGATATCCAAGAGAACAATGTTTGGCTGGAGGCCACATCCGTAAAAATGCTTTTTTCTTTTCACTTCAGTTGTTTAACAACTTTACATTGTTTTTTATTCCAGCATTAAAAATGGAGGTTGCCGGTAGAAGGGAATGAAAAATAAATATTATGGGGTATACATTAGCTGCATTTTCATGCAACATCGAGATCTACCTTAGGGTTGGGGGGGGGGGGGAGAAAAAATGAAAAGTAGAAAGCGTTCTCTCTGAGAAAACTGTCAAGGTGAACAGGAATTTGAACTTCAAATAATATAAAGAAAAGATCAATAAAATTCGAAAAAGTAAAAGCTAATTTCCCGCATTCCTGAATGAGCAAATGGCACATTTTTCTCTTTAAAAAAAATCTCATTTAGAAATCTGCATTATATTCTTATGGAACATGCAATTTTTATGCATATCAAACTTAGCTTTTTATGGCTGTCTCAACTCATAAATTTGTATATTTATTAAAAAAAACTACTATTCATTAGCATTTTTTGACTAATTAAGATATTTATTTATTAATAAATCAGAGGCAACTTATTATAAACATCAGTTCAGTTGGAAAATATAACTTTAAAATTTATTCAAAACATTTCTTTTCTAATTTTGAACAGTAAAAATTTTAATTTTTCTTTAAACCTACTCTAGTGCATAGCCAAAGTGTTGATAAATTTTGAAAAAAAGACCCATTTGATAAATTCTTGCATTAATATAAATGTTTTTAAACAGAAATTTTAATTGGAGAATATGATTAAAAATTTGAGAGCATTAGCTGAAAATAGTCATCAAATCATAAGAAATTGATTTCGTTTAAAACTCGTTTTGTAGTATCATACCTGCAATTTATTGTATTAAGAACTAGAGAGAAAATAGCGGTACACAGAAAGGAAAAACTAATTAACATTTTATTGTATAAAACATCACACGAAGATAGCAAATATGATATTTTAGTATTTAAGAGGTACGACATAAGGAAACAGTTGGTTATTCATGATATACTATATCGTACTGTATTACAGTAACAAATAGACATTGTACTATTATTGATAGTATATCAAAAAATATGGAGTGACTCCACTCGACTTTTCGAACACTTACGATTAAGATCATTACCAAGCACTTAAATAAATTTTAATCGATGAATAATTCAAACATATATGCCAAATTGAAACTCAATCGAATGCACTGTTTAAACGCTTGCGCACTTTCAAGAATTTCTCCCCATATGCCATTATGCCATAACATAAAAGAAAGTTTTGTCGTAGCCCTTTAGGAGAACTATAAGTCCTATACACACCAAAATCAATACCGGTCTTAGGATGGTGGTTCATAACATGTATACCGAATTTGAGCTCAATCGAATGTATCGTTTAAACGCTAGCGCACTTTCAAGAAATTCCCCCCATAGGCCATAATGTAAAAGAAATCTTTGTCGTAGCCCTGTAGACGAACTATAAGTCCTATACACACAAAAATCAATACCGGTCTTGCGACGGTGGTTTATGACATATATATCCAATTTGAGCTCAATCGAATTTCTCCGTTCAGGAGCTATCGTGTTCACTCACATACACACAAACACACACACACACACACACACACACACACACACACACACATACACACATACATACATACATCTCGTAAAAATAGCATAAATGGATTCAGAAGCCCTCAAAACGTGTAAAAACACCAAAATCTCGAATTCGAATTTTTTCATGATTACAATACTTTCCTTACATGGTACATGTTCGGAAAGTAAAAAGGTTCTGATGCAGTGTCAGTATGCAGGGAGAATCTAAAAAAGTGGGCAAAACTTTTAGGTGGGAGATGAGGCACAGCAGAAGGAATCAGAATCAAAGATAGATTATCGGAAACGTCGTTTTAATGTAGTTGTTAATTATCACTTTGGAAGAAGAGTTGAAATAACAACTTTCCCACCACTATTCGTCTAAAACAAACGGATCTTTCACAGTAAGCACCTGACTAAAATTGTTATTAAAGTTGGAATTATATATTGGTTACAGGATTGGCTGCTAAATCGATTATTAAACTGATTATTAACAGGTAAACGAAAGCAAGATTTTCGAAACCCTATTGCAATGTGATCCCGAAACCTTATTACGTGTCTTATCTTCCTCGAAGGCTTTGCTTACTTTTTCAGATTCACCTTGTATACATACATTTATTGTTAGTCTAATGAAGTTGCTTAGCGCCTAGAAATAATGGATGTATTAACCCTTTAACGCGCAGTGTTCCCGCTCTGGAAACACCCAACTCTGACGTTTTGACTGTTGCCAGTCACGAAGAATAGATTGGATTTCTATAAAAATAGTTGCGGGGTGACATAGCTCCACGAGAATCCTTTACTTTTTAGCATGTCATTTCCCGTAAAAATTGTCACGATTATTTTTAAAAGCACTGACATCTGCTGAAAAGTGGAAGAATGCGAGAACAGCTGGATAGATTGCCCAATGCTGAAAAAAGGACAGCCGTTGCCATCGTTCGACTTAACTGCCACCAAGATGGTGGACGATCGAAACGTTCATCGCGTGCCACACGGATCTAGAGGCCCTTTTTTTTTGACGCTGCTGGCTGTGCGGCACAGCATTGGGAAAGGGTTGCGCCTCAAAGGGTTAAAAGGCCATTTATTAAACTGTTGTCCATCTGAAAACATCTTATATTTGTTGCGATTGCATCCCACTGCGGTTTCTTCGAAATCGCACAGAGAATTTTAATTTTAGTAGATGATAGAAGAGCTTATTACTTTACATCGTTATTGAGCTGCCAAACTGAAGGTCGAGCATAAATGTAATCCTTAATCAACAGCTTAAATCGTCTCCATTTCAGCCTATTGCGCCACTTTTCCGTGTTCACAAAATGAGCGTTTCGCAACTTTACAAAATCCTTTGGAACGGTTTTTGAACCTTACGCACACTGCAACGTTCTTTTTCTTTCTTTTTTTTTAACTCTATATAGAGAGTGATCTTAATTAATTTTTTTTCTTTTTTTGTACAAGTGCGTTGTTCATCAGATACCGTCTGCCTGGACACGGAGTCAATCACCGAGAAATTTCGAAAGTTGACATTGAAGTTAGGGCAGAAGGACGACAACTTTAGAAACAGGTATATGTTGCGTGGATAATGAGCAACATGCACAAGACGTAATGCTGATACTAATCATCAGTCTTTTATTTTTCTGTTCGTAACAGGTACGCGATTACCAACATTTTAGCTTTTCTTTCCTAAGCTTTAAGGCAAAACCATGAATCATCTTAAGAAGAGTACTAAATTAAAAAATAAACTGGAGTTAAAATGCAGAAATTAATTAATTCTACATTTTTTAAATTAAGTCTTTTTTATTGAAACTTTGTGGAATTATATACATGAAAAAGATACACAAAAGTCTAACATTAAGTAGATTAAATTATATGACATGTATTGGTAAAATTATATGATGTATTGTGGAGCTACATCAGGAAAGTTTGCAAGACAAAAATGTAAGTAAAGCGTTACTGGAAATACAGTAGAACCTCGATTATCCAAAGAAATTGGGACCGAACCTACTTCGGATAATCGAGAATTCATCAATAATCATCTAGTTTAATATGTAGTGTCGTCATTGAACTGTTATTATGACTATTTTAACTCTATAGTCATAAGAGAGTTGCAACTCAATTAAAATTATAAATGAAAATAAATTTATTTCTGAAACAAAAAATTACAATGGTTTAACTGGAAGCTTCAGCTGGTGTAAATTGGCCACCCTTTGCCGGGCGAAGAAACCGACTTCGGTTAACGGAAAGTTTCGGTTAATCGAGGTTCGGATAATAGAAGTTCTACTGTATATTCATTATTCAGTGCTCTCCTTGTAATTTGAAATTCCTCTTTGACACTGAAGATATAATTTTTTGGTGTTATTATAACTCATATGCTATTCGTTGGAAAATAATGCTAATTTGTATTTGTACTAAACTTTCTTCTGTCTATACATGAATTAGACCCTCAACCCATTGGATGTAGAAAAACCTCATATTAATTCAATATTTACAATAATCATATTTAGAATAATAAGAACATGTTGATGACGTAAAAACATTATCATAATACTATAAGATTAGAACTTCTAATCTTATCTGTATTTTCAATATTAGCTACTTACTTAGATATATCGTCCAACACATCCTTTGTGGATTGCATTTTATAAATTAAATTAAATTATTATTATTATTTTTTTGTGGTGGAGTGTTGTAAAAACAAGACAAATGTGAGAATAGAGAGATGAGCCGAAAGTGTTTTGTAATCAAAGCGTTATACAAAATGCACTTTCCTTGTTTATATTACAGCTCATTACTGAAAATTATGCTTGCTAATGTAATTTTCTCTTCTCAGACAGATAGAGGAAAATGTCTTATTTTTCTAATTTTTTTCTTTTTTAAGTAGGAAAGTGCTGAGGAAAACGAGCGGGTTGTTTTTCAATAATAGGGAAAAGCATGCAATGCAGGTGATTTGAAATGATCTTTAGTAAAAAGCTCTCAAATTGTGTGGGTATTGTGAAAATGAGTAAGGCCATCAAAGAATGGTGCAAAAATTCGGTTGTAATTTCTGTGGAACTATAACACAAGGTTGAGATTAAGGATTTCTAATCCGGACAAGTGAAACAAGCAGGCAAAATAAAAATTGCGAACGTTAGAGTCTTAAATTTAAAGATCTAATGAAAAAGACCTGGCTCTTCGTCGCTAGTCCTAATAACAATAAATAAATAAATCTATATAAATAAAATTAGACTTTTGTCTGTTCATTTCTTGGAATTCAAAAATTTTGCGATTTCTATCCGTTTCAAGCATCTGAGAATCCGGTGCGACCCTCAAAAAAAAAGTTTGTCATTCTGTCATTCTGTCCGTGACGCTTTTTTTGTTTAAGCATCACGTAAAAACGACTGAAGCGAATAATATGAAATTGGGTGTCGTGATAGGTGGTCACTCAACTTAAAACATAGGCGTCGAACTTTTAAAAAATCTTGATTAGATTTTCAGATTTTGCGAAAATCGTTTCAAACTGCGTAAATTTGTGTTCGAGCATCACGTATAAACGACTGAAGCGAATGGTATGAAATTGGGTGTCATGATAGGTGGTTACTCAACTTAAAACATAGGCGTCGAATTTTTAAAAAGTCTTGATTGGATTTTCAGATTTTGCGAAAATCGTTTCAAACTGCGTAAATTTGTGTTCGAGCTTCAAATAAAAACGACTCAAGCGAATGGTATGAAATTGGCTGTCATGATAGGTGGTCACTCAACTTAAAACATAGGCGTAGAATTTTTAAAAAATCTTGATTGGATTTTGAGATTTTGCGAAAATTTTTTCAAACTGCGTAAATTTGTGTTCGAGCATCACGTAAAAACGACTGAAGCGATTGAAATGAAATTTGGTGATAGGATAGGTAAATGCTAATCTTAATTTATAGGCGTTGAATTTTAAAAATATTTTGATTAAATTTTGAGATTTTGTGAAAATCGTTTTAAAATGCTGAAATTTTGTTCCAGCATCACGAAATAAAGACTGCAGAGAATAAAACGAAATAGGGTGACAGGATAGGTTGTCACTCAACTTAAATTCTAGGCTGCCAATTTTTCAAAAATGTTGATTAGATTTTGAGATTTTGCGAAAATTATTTCAATATGCGGAAATATTCGTTCGCGCATCCCATAATTACGACTAAAGCGAATGAAATGATATTACTTAGTTACTCTCTAACTTGCAATATTTTAACAATCCATAAAAATTATAACTTCGTTTTCTTTACTTTTGGCAGTATACTACACCCATTCTGTGTACTCCTACAATGCTGACGAAAGTTCTTGCTTTTTGGAAATTTGCATTCAGTACTAACCCGTCAACGACGGGCACTTCAGTTAGTAAATAAATAAAACGCAGTAAGTTTATCGTCGGGTGACTCAATCAAATGAAATGAATCTGGTATGTAATGTTCTGGTATTTTGTATCTGAATAAAAGCATTTTATGATAAGAAACTAATAACTAAATTCATTATGAACTTTTATTTTCTTCAATTTTTTTTCAGAAAAGGTGACAGACGATAACATGTGATTTTTAAAAATAAAATTTCAGTAAATTACTTCTCACGTTGGTATGCATTGCGAACAATGTGCATCCATATTCATCTTTCTCGGTGGTTTTATTAAAAATATTTCATTGTCTGCCTTTGAATTACTTTTAAAATAATCCTGAGTCTGTTTTAATGCATCTTATTCATCCTGTCATCTTCTTACATGTTATTTTTAGAACAGTGAAAGTGAAAAAGTTTTCAAATCTCCCGAGGAAAGCTTCTCATAGAAAGACTTGGCTTTCAAAGATGCTGGAAAAAACCAACGCCGAATTGCTAGATATAAAAAGCAAGCATTTAAAAAAATTCTTCCGGTTATGGAAATGAAAAGACTCTGTGGTTGATGTTCAAAAATAACAGAATGGAATCCAAGATCTATCATACGAACAGCATCTAGTACTGGAGCTCCTTCTATGTGGGTTCTAAGTGCTTTAAAGCTAAATTTAATCTCTTGAACTGTTAGACGAATTCGTTATCAAGCGCAAAATATGAAATGAAAGAAAATGAAAATCAAGGTAAGATACGAAACCTCATCACATGAAAACCAGACTTAAACTTTTCACAGAAGTGCATATCAGGGACAACTGAGTGGAGCCACAGTTACTTGGCCAGATGAAAAGAAGCTTAATTTAGATGATCCAGATGGCCTAAAACTACCTTGATATTAGGCATAAAATACTACATATCGTCACTTTGGTGGGGGATTCCGTGATGGTGTGGGTTGATTTTTCTCAGAATGGCAATACTGCTCTGGCTTACACAACCCGGAAAACAAAACCAGAAGTTACCGTTTCTTAACCCTTTAACGCGCAGTGATCCCGCTCTGGGATCACCAAACTCTGACGTTTTGACTGTTGCCAGTCAAGAAGAATAGATTTGATTTCTATAAAAATAGTTGCGGGTGACATAGCTCCACGAGAATCCTTTACTTTTTAGCACGATCATTTCCCGCAAAAAATAGTCACGATTCTTTTTAACAGCACTGACATCTGCTGAAAGATGGAAGAACACGAGGACAGCTGGAAAGATTGCCCAATGCTGAAAAAAGGGCAGCCGTTGCCATCGCTCGACTTAACTACCAGAAAGATGGCGGACGATCGAAACGTTCATCGCGTGCCACCGATCTAGAGACCCTTTTTGACGACAGCTGGCTGTGCTCGCGCACGATCGTCCCGACTCGATCGTCCGCCATCTTTCTGGTAGTTAAGTCGAGCGATGGCAACGGCTGCCCTTTTTTCAGCATTGGGAAAGGGTTGCGCCTCAAAGGGTTAACGGAAACAAAAACAGAAGACTACTCAATGCTTTTGGAAGATAATCTATTGCCTTATTCACCGTTGATTCCTTTAGTAAATTGGATATTTTTAGCAAGATAACGCAGCAGTACCCTTAAAAAAAGTACGAAAGAGTGGTTTGAGAGCTGGCATGTTAATCTTATGATATGACCATCGCACAGCCCTGATCTGAGCCTCATTGGCAATTCCTAGGATGCGTTTGTTGTTTGTTTATTTATGGGATTAGGGCCGATTAGCCACTCGTGGGCTCTAGGCCGAAGGGGGTGTCCTCCGTGGGGGGTCTTTCTAAAGGGTCCTAACTCGTATTAACGCTAAGTTTCGGAGGAAACCACGTGAAATCTCCGAACGGTTAAGGTCGTCGGACGCGACCTGGTTTCGAACCAGGCACCTTCCGTCTCCCAGTTCAATGCGCTATGCCCTATGCCACTGGTAGGGCCTGCTAGAATGCGATTGTTCGAACAGTGTATTACGATGGAAGTTATTATCAAAATGCAAATGATTTTAAAATGCCTGTACTTTCAGCATGGAACCAGTTGTCACTTGAGCAATTTGAAAAACTTGTACGAAACGCGTATTCCGATTAATTTAGGAAAACGTGGGTCAAACTCTTTTTTGAATGTGTGAATTTATACTTAGTACCCGGATTCAGATCATGTTCATTCCTTAATCTCCATAGTTTGCTATTTTCAGTTTAGTTATGCTATGCGCCCTAGTAAAATTACACAATCTCTGAGAAAATTGAAGAAAATACATTAGTATATAGACTTTTTTTTTTTTTTTTTTTTTTTTTGAAATAACAAATGACTCTTTTATTAGTTTCTTATCATAAAATGCATTTATTGTGATAAAAAAAATGCCAGAATATAGAAGTTCACAACGCCGAAAGTCACAGTTGTTTTCAGAAAAATACGTTAATGAATACGAGCGTCAGAAAAAAAAAATCTTTTTTAAAACGTTTGAAAGGAAATTATCGGGTTAAATATATTTTAGTAGAACCCATGTTTCCACTTTGACCTCCCGGGGCCTCACCATGGCACAGTGGTTATGCCACTGAAAATGGTAGATGGCCGAAGTGTGAAGGTCCCGAGTTCGGGTCCCATCGCGCGGCTGTCGATCTGACGGTCTGGAGTTTTGGTAGGTTTTCTCCAGATGTAACGTGAATACGCGTTAGAACCCCTTAGAAAGTCCTCTTACCAAGGCACCCCCACCCTCCAATTTGGCAGATCGCCCTAGTGTAGCGTTGCCATAATCACACAAACACAAACTTGACCTCCCGGGTTGTGTAGTAGCGAGAGAACCATTCTAACCACACCTCGGCTCCGTATTCGGTTCCCGGCATGGGCTTGGGTGCCATTTCGTACGTCCCATCATAGTAGGCAATAGAGATGAGACGGGCTCCGCCCGAGCCCGAACCCGGGCCCGAACCGGGCTCGGGCTCTGTAATTCACAATTGCGTTCGGGCTCGGGCTCGTGAAAAATTTCTCCTTTATTGAACATACTCCTTGAAACATATTTTAAAAAGTGATTCACGAGGAAAATAAAAGTACAGTCAACTCCGGTTATAGTGAACCTCTGGGGACCATCCAATTTCGTCCACTGTATCCGAAGTTCACTAAAACCCAAGTGTCTTCATGATGGATAGAGATACTGTATGTGAATTGGGACTAATGGTTTGTGTTCACTGTAGCCTTTGGTTCACTATAACCGGAGTTGACTGTACTTATAAAAAAAAATAGCGGCACTGGCGCCTAGAAGGTGCGTTAAGCTCTTTGGATATTTCAGAACGGCGGCTTATATTGATTAGTTAGTCATGAGATCCGACATTATTTGATAAACATGGATATATAAAGAATTAGAAAGTGCATAGAGAGTTTGCAACTCTATTTGTCTTTAATTTGCACAAACGACAAAATTCATTGTATTCTATCAATGAAGTAATTGGATTTTTTTTTATCATAGCTGAAATTTCGGGCTCGGGCTCCGACTTAAATAATATTGCTCGGGCTCGGGCGGGCTCGGATTAGAACTCCTCGGGCTCGGGCGGGCCCGGGCTTCAAAAAATGAGCCCGAACTCATCTCTAGTAGGCAACGCTGATCAACCTAGGGATCGTAGCAGCCAACGAGTATAAACGATAACAGGCTATTACGGAGAGAAGAAAAAGTTAACCACTTCGATGACGTTGTGGTGGAAGTAAAAACACAAAAGGGAGAAACAGGGGGGGAAGCATGTTGTTTCAACAAATATCTAAAAATGTATCTTGTCAATTGATTCCATGCGTGGCAATACAGACTGAAAACTCAAGTAATACGTATCGACCTTGGATGTAACAAAATAAAAGTTACTCCGTTGTTGCTTCGGTTACACGTGCTTAGCCTAGGGGAAGTCACGCGGGCATTCATGTGGAGAAAATACTGTCTGATGGGACGGCGCGTTTGTAATTGAGGGATTGATAAACGCACGCTATTATTGAAGTGTTCTTAAACTTCCCCCCTGGACACTTATCACGACATAAACCGTTTCAGATACAGCGTCTACAATTGAGAACACAAAAAGTTACCTATGCTATCGTATCGAATGGATGGTCTAATGTGTACAGATTAAAAAAAAAATCTGGAGTGACTCCACTCGACTTTCCGAACACTTACGATTAAGATCATTACCAAGCACTTAAATAAATTTTAATCGATGAATAATTCAAACGTATACCAAATTGAAACTCAATCGAATGCACCGTTTAAACGCTTGCGCACTTTCAAGAATTTCTCCCCATAGGCCATTATGCCATAACATAAAAGAAAGTTTTGTCGTAGCCCTGTAGGAGAACTATAAGTCCTATACACACCAAAATCAATACCGGTCTTGCGACGGTGGTTTATGACATATATGTCCAATTTGAGCTCAATCGAATGCTCCGTTCAGGAGCTATCGTGTTCACTCACAAACACACATACACACACACACACACACACACACATACACACATACATACATACATCTCGTAAAAATAGCATAAATGGATTCAGAAGCCCTCAAAACGTGTAAAAACACCAAAATCTCGAAGTCGAATTTTTTCATGATTACAATACTTTCCTTACATGGTACATGTTCGGAAAGTAAAAATCCTCTAAAATTTAATGATGGGGACTATTTATTTTACTTTTTTAATTACAAATTTTACTGTTATCAAAAGAAAATTATTTAATTCAAAGAGAAATTATTGAATCAGGCCTTTAAAAAATGTTACGGTATAGTCCTTTTTTCCCTAATGGCGTGCATTAGCCGTCTATAGGTATTAACCACTACTGGGCAGCCACGTGTTGCTATAGCAAACTTAGCAAACAAGTTTATTGCTTTTTACCCTTCATACTATGCCTTTCTCCTTATTGAAAGGGGGGGTGAAACTGTTGGCGATTTTTTGGTGTGCGATCTCTTGGATATAACCAGAAGCATTGTACCACACCACGGCTTGGAGGACCATCTTTGCCTCCTATGAAAGTACTGAAAAAAAAAAAATCTGGAGTGACTCCACTCGACTTTCCGAACACTTACGATTAAGATCATTACCAAGCACTTAAATAAATTTGAATCGATGAATAATTCAAACATATATACCAAATTGAAACTCCATCGAATGCACCGTTTAAACGCTTGCGCACTTTCAAGAATTTCTCCCCATATGCCATTATGCCATAACATAGAAGAAAGTTTTGTCGTAGCCCTGTAGGAGAACTATAAGTCCTATACACACCAAAATCAATACCGGTCTTAGGATGGTGGTTTATAACATGTATACCGAATTTGAGCTCAATCGAATGTATCGTTTAAACGCTAGCGCACTTTCAAGAAATTCCCCCCATAGGCCATAATGTAAAAGAAATCTTTGTCGTAGCCCTGTAGAAAAACTGTAAGTCCTATACACACCAAAATCAATACCGGTCTTGCAACGGTGGTTTATGACATAGATATCCAATTTGAGCTCAATCGAATGCTCCGTTCAGGAGCTATCGTGTTCACTCACATACACACACACACACATACACACACACACACACACATACACACATACATACATACATCTCGTAAAAATAGCATAAATGGATTCAGAAGCCCTCAAAACGTGTAAAAACACCAAAATCTCGAAGTCGAATTTTTTCATGATTACAATACTTTCCTTACATGGTACATGTTCGGAAAGTAAAAATGACACCTAAACGGTATTGGTGCCTTCATAGAAAGCAAAGATGGCCCTCCATGCCGTGGTGTGGTAGAATGGTTCTCTAGCCGCTGCAGACCCCGGGCGGCTGTTATCACACAACTTATTTGAGGCGTACATCAAGTGTGAATTTCCAGGACGAATATTTGGCTAAATGTGGGATATAAGTGACCTAAGAGTCCAGAAACATATACGAGGAAATTCAAATCTCTCAACTCTGATACAGTAGTGAAATTCTCCCCCCCCCCTTTAAAAAAAAAAAAAAAGACTGTTTTCCCTTAAATTTTAAACTTAATATGTGCTGCTGTTTCGGCCTTACTTTTTTTCAATGTGCGGGCACTTGCTTTTCTCCAGCATTCGCCACAACTACGACCCGAAACACTGGTCATTCTATTATAAGGGCACCCAATGGGCGGCCAGAATTACCCCCTATGAAGGGACGGACAAGTTAACATCCATTCCCAAGCCGGGATTCGAACCCGGATCCAAGACGCGATAGAATGGTTCTTTATCCACTACACCACCTGGGCGGCGCGGCGTTTTGGTTTTACTGTTTCACCGTTTATGTATTATTTATGTATGTGCATGGGGTAAGCTCAATATCGATACAGAGTGATTCAGAACTCTTGTAAACAAACAGAGGAAAACAAGACTTCAGAATCACACAGCAATGTGGGGTCGGGAAAGTCGGTTCCATTTGTCTGCTAATAATCACTTTAATAATCAATTTTCAATCAATCTTGCAATCAATATATAATCCGTAGTCTAACAATCAATAATCAATTTTAATCAGGTGTATTCTGTGAAAGATCCATTACTTTTTGATGAAACATGGTCGGTAAATTCACTAGTATTCCAAAGTGATTATTAACACATGAAAACGACGTTTCCGAATGGGCATTGCTAATGTAGTTCTGGGCCGTCTTGATTCTTCCTTCTATTACCCCTTAGATCAGCGGTTCTCAACCTTTTAATGTCGCGCCCCCCAACAAAGGCTAACTTACGGTGGCGCGCACCCCTCTCACATTTTTCAGCGTACATTCAGTGTTTTAATCTTTAACCATGAACATT
The DNA here is from genome assembly GCA_038373885.1 of Cheiracanthium punctorium. Lineage (NCBI taxonomy): Eukaryota > Metazoa > Arthropoda > Arachnida > Araneae > Cheiracanthiidae > Cheiracanthium > Cheiracanthium punctorium. The sequence goes on along the minus strand of JAWZYV010000935.1, from coordinate 350,714 downwards.
GAGTCGAATTTTCTACAAAATAATGTTATCACTAAAGTTTGAATGAACATTTTAAGCAAAAAATGGATATATTTTTAATAAAAATGAGAATAAATAAGATGATTTTTCAAACACATGCATCACTACTTGCTCTTTGGTTTTTCTCGCCCCCCCCCCTGCAAACGCTCTGCGCCCCCCTTGGAGGTCGCGTCCCACAGGTTGAGAAACGCTGCCTTAGATGATTTCCTATTTCTGAAGAATCCTGTAGTGCTAGCTGAAGTAACTGTTTTCTGTACGGAAGGCAACAGGTGTTTTTCTGACGCTCGTTAAAGCTAATTCGATCGAAGCAGAATTATCAAAACTTCAAAATCGTTTCACTCCCGAATCTTTCGTCGGAACTTTTGGGATCGTCATTTTCGTTAGAATGCCTGACCAAAATTCAAAAAGAATAAACTTCACTTTGCTTTCTAGAACTTTGAGGTAGTTTACTTCTTAGTTAGCTTCAATCTAGCAGGTAAAAACAATTTTTTAGATGCCATGTTTCCGGGGAGGGGGGGGGGGTGACCGTCCAGAAAAAGTAAAATAAAACATAAAATTTGTAGCATTTGATTTTCTGCAGACGATATTCTGAACGACTATTCTTGAAGCTATATTTTTGAGCCGAAAAATGACGACGGATTTAAAATGAGAATTTGCGAAAATATTTCACCTGTGACATAATTTATACATCACAGGCTGCAATCCTAATTGAGTTTCTAATGCAATTTGAAACTCGTGACATCAAAATGATGCCAGTCTCCCTTACGATATCCAATTCTTTATCGGACATTGGTGAAGCTTTCTAAAGGCGAAATTCACGGAAGATCACCATTTTATAGAACGGGTGAATTTTCAAGTTTTAAAAACTGACAATATATTTTTCTGTATTTTTTAAAACGTATTTCTTAAAACCTTCCAGCCTATCTGTCCAACAGTGTGGATTTATATACCGCAACAATCGAACTCACAAAAAATAATTTTTATTTTTTTTGCGGAAAACGAAAGAAACCCCAAACGCTTGGGGATTCAACACTAACTAATGAGACCAGCAGCTCCATCTTTTTGAGTAACGCAAGAACTAACAATTGGAGCAACATCCTTTCGTTACTAAACGAAAGAGATTTTTTTTTTTCTTACCACAAGATGTTCACTCTAACTTCAAAGTCCCGTAGGATAGAGTTACCTCTTTTAACTTATGTATCACCGCGCTGCAAACCTGCAACATACCAATTAAAGCTTTATAAATTAATCATGAAGTACTGCTCGCCCAAGATAAAAAAGTCGGCTTTGGCGCGCTGCCAAAAAAAAAAAAAAAAAAAAAAAATGGATGCTGCGATTTGTTTCATAGGAAAGATGGGTTCAGATGTGCAAGGACTTCTATACGGTCAGGGGCGTAGCCAGAAATTTTTCATGGGGGGGGTTACGACTACTAAAACTCATATATATGCATACGTGGGTGTGACAATGTAGTGAAGAATATACATTTTGTATGGCAAAAAATTCCTCACGGGGGGTTATGACCCCCCCCCTAACCCCCCCCCCCCTTGGCTACGCCCCTGTATACGGTAATAGTGTTTTTTGAGACATTTTGACTTTCATTTCCGATTTACAAATACTTCGATTACAAATACTTCCGTATTGCCAGTTGGCCAAAATCTAGCCAAAAAGTGGCTAAATTGGCAACACTGTCAGCACATTCTAGAGCAGTGGTTCCCAACCTTTTTCAATTGCGACCCCTTTTAGATTTTTCAAAACTTTCGCGACCCCCCCACCCCCACCCCATCTGCCATGTTAGACCAATAAAAAAAATTAATAATGAAAAAATACTTCTTGAGATTTAAAATTGATATCTTTTTAATACGTACTGATTTTTAATAGGATGACTGAGGCTGAATTTGACTGACAAGTTTGGCTATTCTTGGCTGAATATTGATTAGTCAAAGTCAACCGCATGTCATCTTAGACATCTAATTTATTACTAGCTTTTGTCTTCTGCAAAAGAGTTGAAAATCCAACTTCACGCAGATAAGTGTGGATACAAATGGCGTTAACATTTGACACGAAAAATTACCGGATATGAGCAATGCACAGCACACCAAAATTGAGTTAACGGTTTTTCTTGGTATAAACTAGCGGAGGAGTCATTTTGCAAATTCAAAAATTCACCCTGCACTTCATCAGGAAGATCGGCGACATCTAAAGATGTGTGAAATGGATTTCGCACGATTCAGATTGAAAGGGCTTCAAGGTGGCTATTAATTGCCCCCTTTAAATTAATTGCAATTCCTATTTCCGATTCTTCTGTCTTAATACATGGGTTCTCAAGCATTAGTTAAAACTCCCAGATTCACCGACGTCAGTTTTTGTAGCTTTGATACTAAGGCCCTGACGAGAATAAGGATTTTTTCTTTCCAAAGGAAAATGGAGAAAATGGTGTCTCATGGCAAAGAAACGTAAAAATCGTTTACTATTAATTTCCTACAAAAGCGGTCTGCGGCGACCCTCGAAAAATGGCATGGCGACCCCGGTTGGGAACCACTGTTCTAGAGAGAGAATTTCTTGCACATCTGAACCCATCTTCGCAGCATACATTTTTTTGGCAGCGCGCCAAAGCCGACCTTTTATCTTTGGGAGAGCAGTATAAAAAATATTTGAATGAATGTTTTTTTAGAATAACGAGAGCATAAAATAATTTTTAAAAAATTGTAAAGTTTGTGATAGATAATTAATATTGTAGCACGAAACTGTATTATGTCCTTTAGCAGTACTGGTTATTGCAGCACTTATAGTGTAGTTTTAGTGCGTGTTATAGTGCGTTTTAGTAGATCAACCTTCCAAGAATGTTAATGATTGTTTAAAAAAGTTCTCAGCTTAAACTGTTCACAAACACCTCAGTAACGCTTTGGTATACTACACATGTATTTTCAAGTAATAGAAAAATTAAAATAATCGCTTTATTGAACTCTACAATAGATACATTTTGGTCAATAACTTTTACATGAATTACAAAACTGGAAAATAAAAACTTTCAGCATCTTCATAATCTCTTTCTGCGCATTGTAGTAATTTTTTTTTTTTAAATTTCAGCAGTTGAGATACAAAGGGCTTAAGAAGCAACAAATCCTTCATGATGTGTGCTTTGGTGCATCAGACCGATGGTGAATTCGAAATACTACATTTTCACCCTACTTTATTTAATTAGCTTTTGATCCTATTTCGACGAGTGATATTATTACCTAGTTTTATTAGCGCTATACAAAATTGACCATTAAATCGACAGAGGGAAAATTCATCTTAAAATCTACCATTCATCGAAAAGTTAATCACACCTAATGAGTATTTCTTCAACAATACTGATATGAAGTCATTTTATTCTATTTAACTGCAACACGAATACAAGGAAATGTCAACGCTAAGTAAAATAAATAAAGAGCAATTAAAATATGAGTCATCCATTTAAAAATAGCTGAGCATCCTGAAAGAGTCATTCTTCATAGCTGATTCATACGGAAATCACAGCATCATAATGGAAAATTAATCTTAAAATCTACTATTCATTAAAAAGTTAATCACACCCTCGAATATTTCTTCAACAGTATTGCTATGAAGTCATTTATTCTATTTAATTGTGTCATGAATACAAGGAAATGTCAATGCTGAGTAAAATAAATAAAAAGCAATTAAACTATGCGTTAATTAAAAAATAGTTGAGTATCCTGAAAGAGTCCATTTTCATAGCTCATTAAATCGGAACAAGGTCACAGCGTTCCTCAAAATTAGATACGCTTCCACCGTTTCTATGATCTCATATGATGTATTGTGTACTAAACACCTATTCCATCTTAAAATTCGGTTATTTAAATGGAGCATTTTATTTTTCTCTTTTGATTAACTTGATCTTAAAAGCCAGTGCAACGGTTCGGTGCATTTATCCACAGAGTATCAGTGTTTACTGACTTTGAACGTTTCTTGAATGAAGTGGAGCGGGACTTGGCATTCTTATCCAGAACTAAAATGACAAGACATACAATGTCGCACTTTGGGGTAGGTGTTCGACGGTTTTCGTTCGCTGGAGCCGGTTAAATACAAAATGCAAAGGAGTTAAAAGATAAACTTCTGCAATGTGTATTTTATTTTAACCCTTTGAGGCGCAAGCCTTTCCCAATGCTGAAAAAGGGGCATCCGTTGCCATCGCTCGACTTCACTACCAGCAAGATGATGCACGATCGAAACGTTCATCGCGTGCCGCAGATCGAGAGACCCTTTTTTTGACGACAGGCCGGCTGTGTGGCACAGCCAGCTGTCGCCAAAAAAGGGTCTCTAGATCTGTGGCACGCGATGAACGTTTCGATCGTCCGTCATCTTGCTGGTCGTTAAGTCGAGCGATGGCAACGGCTGCCCTTTTTTCAGCATTGGGCAATCTATCCAGCTGTTCTCGCATTCTTCCATTTTTCAGCAGATGTCAGTGCTGTTGAAAAGAATCGTGACAGTTTTTTGACGGGAAATGACGTGCTAAAAAGTAAAGAATTCTCGTGGAGCTCTGTCACCCGCAACTATTTTTTATAGAAATCCAATCTATTCTTCGTGACTGGCAACAGTCAAAACGTCAGAGTTTGGTGTTCCCAGAGCGGTAATACTGCGCGTTAAAGGGTTAATCGCTTGAGCCGGTTAACTTGCTCACAAGTTACTCACAATGTTTTAGCCTATCACACTGTGAGTAGCGACTATGACTACAATTTCTAATTTGCACATCACAGCTATAATACGAGAATGACAGACTGGTGTGGCTCTGCTTCAAAAAAGGCTGAAAAATTTTCCTTATACAATTTCACGCACAATTAAAAAAAAAAAAAAAATCTTCCTTCTATGGCCCAAACTTCCCAAGTTACAGCTGCTTAAAGTTAGAGCACTTTTCGGTTTTGCTATAAGGGTTGTATACAAAATGAATTTGAGAAAAATTAATCTACATGGTTTTGAGCCTTGTAATATTTATAAGCAATTTCATCGCCTATTTTAAAATTGTAGATTGCAATAAAGAAGATTAACGTTTACAAATGTGTAACCAATAAGTTAAAGTAAAAATATAGTTTTTGTACTGAAAGTGGAATTTTTTTTTTTTAAAGCTTTTAAAATGAACTGGTGTTAAATAACTTAAAATACAAAAACAGGAGAATAAAACATTAAATTAGAAAAAGAAACATTTTAAAGTACGAATATATGTATTTTAGAAACTTAAAATAATATTAGTCCCGCAGGGGTCTGGGCGCTAAACTCCATTCCCATAAGAACGCGGTAAGTGAAGCAGCATCCGGCTTGGCCAGTGCTTGGGAGGGCCAATGACCTCTTGGCTCGACTGCCGTGGGACCGTGTACGCTAACTGGAGTTGCTGCACGTAAAATCTCTCGTGGCCCCAATGTCCTCCAAGGGGACCACGGGCTAAAGCACGGACTTCCTCCCACTGGGGCCCTAAAAGTAGAAGGTGCCCCCTCCCCCTCCGCCCATCGCCTCCCTCCTGGGGGATGTGGCGCGTTGTCAGAGGGCATAAGTAACAACAACAACAAAATAATATTACAAATCTTGTTAGCGTAACATTTGCTCAAAATATAGCTTCCTTCAGCTGCAATGCAAATATGCACCCGTGTAGAAAAGTCTTCCTATACTTTGCGTAGCATACTCGGTGTTACACATCTGCCTGCTACACATGTATACGATTTAGTAAGTCTCATCCTGGATAGATTTTTATAGAACTTGACTAAAACCCTTTTCTTAAAGGTTAGTATTCCAAAAATTGTTTTGCTTCTTTCTCCGCATTGTGCCAGAAATGAAATTATAACCTATAATTTAAAATTTCAATATTTATAGGGTCCCATAACAATTTACCGTAACGGGGCATTTTTGAACGTGGGAAAGTGACGTAAGTCAAAATGTTTGCCGCTTCATAACTCGGTGAATTTTGGTCGTAGAAGGGCAATTTTTTTTAGCACTCGGGTGCTATTTTTTTTCAAGCACGGAATTTTTGTCTACGCGGCGCGCCGTGGTCATTTTCCCGTTTGATTTATGTTTTCTGCAGAGTGATTGCTAACGGAAACATGGACTATCTCTTCAGATGATTTTCAAATGCCAGGATTCACTTGGGTCGAACGGATAGACAGTGGTTTCCAAAACAGAAAGCCATCTGGAGCTATGATTTTTATAGAAGAAAACTTTATAAAAGTCACTTTATAAAAAGAATATGAAACACTTTACCCGTGCCTAGACGAGCCAGATCCATGGTGCCAATGGCCACTGCGTATATTCAAGATAAAGTGAGATTTGCAGTTACATACTCTAGTCCGAATTTCTTATGAAGATCAATTAGACGTTCTATTCGAAACGTGACTGAAGGAGGATGATTGTAAGACTGTTGTAGGATATTTTAACATAGAATTAAATTCCGATCAAGGATCCGATTTCATAACTGAACCATAGGCGTAGAGTTATATGGGCCCGTGGGGCTCGAGCCCCCCCCCCCCAATAAATTGTGAATAGGGGCTGAGCTCACCTAATAATTTATCACTCAATACAGAAAAGTAATTTATACTAACATAAAAAAAGTATTCACGCCATTTACAAACGTTTAAAAAGAAAACTTTACTTTTAAAAATTTTCTTCTTTTGATTTCAATCATGATTTAGTATCCATTGTGACGCCACGTAACACACAATGTTACTATAAGCTGCCCTCGCCAGGCTCTGGTTCATTAAAATCAGATTATGCAATGTAAAGTATGAAAAGTATGAAATGAAGAAAAGTTCAGATGTGTCTAAAATGCACTATCTCATCGAAAATATTTTTTTTTCCTCCGTTGGATTTTTTACTTTGCTTCTATTTTTAACTTTTAACATGGTAGGAAGATACCAACATGGATACTTACTTTACATTGGTGTAGAATTCTATGGACCCATAGAGCTCGAGCGCTTCCAATAATTTACACTTGTATATAGTAAGTCAAAGCTACCAACTACTACGGAATATAACTAACCACTTTTTGTAAGCAGTATATTTTTTAATTATTTTTTTCAAAATAGTAACCAGTTCGCGCGCAGCACAAAAACTTTGCTATATTTTAGGCCGAAAAATCATGTAGAAAAAATGGTTAAATATATTCCGTAGTAGTTGGCAGCTATGAGTAAGTTATATATACGTGAATCATTGGCGTAGCCAGAAATTTTTCAGGGGGGGTTACGACTTCTGCAACTCACATATATGTATACGGATGTATGATAAGGGAGTGAAAAATATACATTTTGTATGCCAAAAAATTCCTCATGGGGTGGTTGTGACCCCCCTAACCCCCTCCCTTGGCTACGCCACTGACGTGAATATATGTGGTTGTGGGGCCCGCCCCCCCCCCCCCCCAATAATTTTGAAAACTCTACGCTTATGAACTGAACTGGATACTTTAGATTTCCCAATACGCACTCATCCAAAATATTTCACCACTAGGGACACCAAACAACAATGGAATGCAATTTTCAGCGACAAAATTAGGCGAACAGGAGTCTATAGGAGCACTTACAGTTATCATTTTCCTCGATATGACAAAATTGATTGAATAGATTAAAAAAAAAACTGAAATTCTACCGGCCGATGCGTAAATAAAATCTGGAAGAATTTCAGATTTTTTTGCCACTCGGGTGCTATTTCTTTCAAGCACGGTTTTTTTTTTTTCTTTTTTTTTTTTTTAATTGTGCATGAAATTGTGTAAAGAAAAAAATTCTAAATATAACTGATAGGACCGGAGTACCGTATAAAAATTTAAGTTTCGTAATTTTTATAGGAATTGATTTATTGACTTCGATTGTTTCTGATATAATAGATTATACAATTTAGAGCAATTTTGCTACTAGAACTATGTGTCTCTGGCAAATAGTTCAGGAAATAGCCATTGGGCATCGCTAGCACTGGACACCCTGTATGTGTGTATGTATGTGTGTGTGTGTGTATGAAAATAATTAAGTTTATCATTTTAAAGGTTTCTCCATATAACTCTCCCAAAAATTATAAGAAATTGCCCGATTTCTTATACTATTTGTAATAGCAAGAAAGCAGACTATTTGTAATGTACATTTTGATACCCAAATGTACAGCAAACGTGAATTTTTTTTTTTCTATTAGTAATCCATTACTAAAATACAAACTCAACCAGACAAAAAAAAGTTTTATAAAACGTTATTTTGATGGTTGTGCCATATCTATTAATTAGATTTTTACACTACAACACCAAAATACAGTTCACTACTGTTGTTTAAAAAATTGTTCACGAAGATAATTTATTTCAACGAAAAAGCAAATACAGAAGTTGTTCGTTTTTTAAAACTGGAAATCACTAAAAGAGGCAAGATTTAAGGCACAGACATTTGCATAATTGGTGTGCCCTATGCACGACTATTTTTCTAAAAACTCAAACAACGCAAGGAAATGTACTTTTGCACGCAATAAAAAGACATAAATAATGGAAAATTTCGGTGAAACCACTGTTGGAAACTCGTGATTGTTTGCTATCAAACCAGACTTTACTAGCGTAAAATTTCGAAAATTTTCCTTTCTTTATTTTCACTCTAAACATTTGTGATGTAACAATAATGGTTATAGTCGGAATATCCTCCAAAAATTCTGATTTTATGTAAGTAAGCAAACGTTTTAAAACCACATTTTGCTTTGTTTCTTAGCGTGTTTTAGAAATATAGCAACAATGAATGTTGGGAATGGTATACAATGTATATGTTACGGTAAAGTAACGAATTTCTGGTAAGTCCTAGGTTTTACCGGTAAAACTTAGCTTTTACCAAAGTAGCTCGGTAAAAGTCCGAAGAGTGCTCTAACCCTTTAACGCGCAGTGTACCCCTTTAACCCTTTTTTGACTAGGGATGGACGCGAGACGACTTTTTTGCGGGACGAGACAGAGATTTACAGCTTTTTTTGCGAGACGAGACACACATTTTTAACATTACGATATAGGGATTTTTGCGAGACGAGACAAGCTTTTAGGCAATTTTGCGAGACGCGAGACGCTTATTTTTCGTCTCGCGTCCATCCCTATTTTTGACGAACCCGCAACCCTTTAACCCTTTTTTGACCCCCGAACGCGCAACCCTTTAACCCTTTTTTGACGCCTCTGTCGTCAAAAAAGGATCTCTCGACCTGTGGCACGCGATGAACGTTTCGATCGTCCGCCATCTTGCTGGTCGTTAAGTCGAGCGATGGCAACGGATGCCCTTTTTTCAGCATTGGGCCATCTATCCGGCTGTTCTCGCATTCTTCCATTTTTCAAGCAGATGTCGGCGCTGTTAAAAAGAATCGTGACCATTTTTTTGACGGGAAATGACGTGCTAAAAAGTATAGGATTCTCGTGGAGCTCTGTCACCCGCAACTATTTTTATAGAAATCCAATCTATTCTTCGTGACTGGCAACAGTCAAAACGTCAGAGTTTGGTGTTCCCAGAGCGGGAACACTGCGCGTTAAAGGGTTAACTTGTCCATCCCTTCATAGTGGGTGGTGCTGGCCGCCCACTGGGTGCCCCCCAAAATAAAATAAAATAAAATAAAATGGCCCCAATACCTTCGGCCAGTTGTAGTGCACAATGCCTAATCGGCAAGTACAGCCCACTGAAAAAAAAAAAAAAAAACTTTTTATGACGTCCTGTATATTGCATGAATTTTATTCTATTCGTATCAGTTTTAGAGGCAGAATTATTCTGCGAGCGTTTTTACGAGTGAGAGAACAGAGAGAGGATTTTCAGCTAATCATAACTTGCTTTTTCTTTAAAGAAAACGCATTTATCACAAATCTATCAAATCTTTCATTAGAGGTTTTGCGAAAATGATAACCAGGAAAACTTTTTGTTCATAAAAAACAAAAAAGAAGATTGAATAATGACTAAAGTTTTCTTTCCGTGAGCTGTGACGGCGTTAGCTGAGAGAGAGTAAAAACCGCCTGTTATGTATATACTGACCACTACATGCAATACTTTATGTTAATAAACTGTCACTAAAAGTCATTGATCATTTTTGCATAATTTCGTTGAAGTCCTTTGAGGAAACAGAAACAATCAACCAAACTTTGGAAATATCCAGAAGTTCTGGTCAGCGCCCAAATATGTCCCTTTTTAAGTATTTATTTGTTGATATGTTTAACTGCGAGTAAAACTGCACGGTGATTACAGGGATAAATTTGATTTGATTGCAAGTAGGGTTGCCAGGTCACCCAACCCAATAGCCGGACAGACCAGCCAGTTTGGCCGGACATTTGGGTAAAAAGGCCGGACAGTATTGACACTATTGAGGATTTTGTCTCAGTATTAATAGGTACAACAAAAAAATTGTATGTAAAATCAAGCTTTTTGGATTATTACCATGAATCTTGTTCAATTCTAATGAAATATAAATAACATCGAATGCCAAATCAGTTCAGTACTTTATGACTCATCAGCCAAAGTCACCCGTAAAAACCCTAACAAAAGCCGGACACCGTTCAGTTTGGCAGGACACGCAATCCAAAAGCCTAACTATGTCCGGCTTTATCCGGACGCCTGGCAACGCTAATTGCAAGCCGTTCTTCGGCATACAACTGCTTCGAGAAATTAGTTGTCTTACTCAACTACCGTCTTTTGTAAAACGAGATCGTATTAGAAGAAATCCCGTCATACACTAACCATGAAACCAATTTTTGATTTTTTCATGTGAAATAGAAATGTTATCGAAGCACGGAGTCATAATTGAAAGAAGTTTTGGAGAAAGCAATTTTGCATTTCAACAATACTGAACAGTCATAATGCATTCGACATTTAAATATTTGGCTCATAATTTTCACAAGGGCATCGGGAATCTGTTCACCATAACTGTAACCTTGATAGTACGTTGAGACTCTGGCCGCCAAGATAGTGTAATGGCTAACGAATCATTCTATTACATCTTGGTTCCGGGTTCGATTCCCGACTTGGGCTCGGGTGTTAACTCGCCCGTCCCTCCAGAAGGAGTCATTTTAGGAGACTACTGGTTGTTCCCGTAATATAATGGTCCAGGGGCGTAGTCAGGGGGGGGATATCGGGATATATCCCCCCCCCGAAATGTTTGGATTAGTGATGAAATTCCGTCTATTTATACTCATATAAGTTCATATCCCCCCCGAAATTTTTTTCCAAGCGCATATCCCCCCCCTCGAAAAATTTTCCTGGCTACGCGCCTGTAATGGTCAATATTTCGGGCGTTAATATTGTGCCGAATGCTTAATAGGCAAGGAAAATGCCATCGCTTGTAAAAAAAATGAATATGAAAAACATTAACGAGTGGTGTAACGAGTACAATTGCTGTGCAATATTAATACATTAGTATTACGCATTCTTTTGATTATTGTTGATATTTTATATTCAGGGCTGAAACTAGAGGGGGGGGCGGGGAGTGAACGGGGCACGTGCCTCTTACTGATAGCAAGAAACAGGCACTAGCATTTTGTGGTTCAGGTGGTGTGAGATTTTTACGTACATAACTTTTCCGTCAAAAAATCAGGATGTTATTGTTAATGGCGGAAAAGATTAAAAAAAAAAAATATTCAGCCTTCAGCTGAAATTAGTTTCCCCTCCGCTAAAGAGGTTTTTTGACAGAACCTTTTAATTTGTATTGGCAGCCATGTACAGGATGTATTTGCATGTAAATCAAACGGGGAGAAACCAACCGTTCTTCCAGTGGTGTCAAGTATTTTAAACAATCCGGTATTTCGGGGAATTCGAAGCCATTGCTTATAGCTAATTCTGGTATTGTCAATTTAATCAAACAATCGTAACATGTTTTGCAAAATTTGCCAATATCATCGATATCTTTGTAAAAGACTAGTTTTATAAAGTCCGTTGTCGCTCCTTTGGACAGTAAAGTTGTTTTGGAATGGGTTCTTATTGACTTTTTGAACCACAGTCGATCACAACAATAGCATTGGTGGATTGGACCATCAGCAACAGCTTCGAAAAATTTCTCAGCTAATTTACGAAATTCTAGTTCTTCACACCTTACATTTAGATCAGTATCTGTTCTTGGTCTTTTCGATGGTATATCTAGACAGAGTCGTAAACGTTTTCTGTCTTGTCTTCTGGATTTGGATTCCGCTTCTTGAGCACGAAAATCTGGATCTTCCCTTTTTCTTTGCATAAATAGACGGTTAGTTTCACGATGACTTTCTTCCGGATTAGACAACTGGCGAGGACGGCCAGCGCGGCCTTGAACAACAGTCCCGGGTATATTCTTCTGATATTTAACGATGTAATACTGAACAGTAGAGCGTGAAATACCAAGCCTACGAGCTATTTCACACTGATCCCGCAAAAATGAAAATTTTAGAAATGCCACGACAGAACACCACCACTTGCTCCGAGGAGGGACAAAAGTTTGAACGCGACTCTGGAAACAAATCCAAGTTCTGAAAAATGAAATCGGAACCTCGGGAACTTGACAGCCAGTCGCAGACGCTCTGACAAAATCTTACAGTTTCCCCTTTTGTTTCATCTGACGTTACTTTGAAATTTTTCAAGTATCCATTATTCCAATCATGTGTCGGATCTTGGTGTGTTTTCAAATTTCCGTGAGATCTGGTAAGATTTTATTTACTAATCAATTATCATCCACGACTTTTTTCGTCTGCCAAAAACTATTACCCTCTTTAGCGGAGGGTAAAAAAATATTCAGCCTTCAGCTGAAATTAGTTTCCCCTCCGCTAAAGAGGTTTTTTGACAGAACCTTTTAATTTGTATTGGCAGCCATGTACAGGATGTCTTTGCATGTAAATCAAACGGGAGAAACCAACCGTTCTTCCAGTGGTGTCAAGTATTTTAAACAATCCGGTATTTCGGGGAATTCGAAGCCATTGCTTATAGCTAATTCTGGTATTGTCAATTTAATCAAACAATCGTAACATGTTTTGCAAAATTTGCCAATATCATCGATATCTTTGTAAAAGACTAGTTTTATAAAGTCCGTTGGTCGCTCCTTTGGACAGTAAAGTTGTTTTGGAATGGGTTCTTATTGACTTTTTGAACCACAGTCGATCACAACAATAGCATTGGTGGATTGGACCATCAGCAACAGCTTCGAAAAATTTCTCAGCTAATTTACGAAATTCTAGTTCTTCACACCTTACATTTAGATCAGTATCTGTTCTTGGTCTTTTCGATGGTATATCTAGACAGAGTCGTAAACGTTTTCTGTCTTGTCTTCTGATTTGGATTCCGCTTCTTGAGCACGAAAATCTGGATCTTCCCTTTTTCTTTGCATAAATAGACGGTTAGTTTCACGATGACTTTCTTCCGGATTAGACAACTGGTGAGGACGGCCAGCGCGGGCCTTGAACAACAGTCCCGGGTATATTCTTCTGATATTTAACGATGTAATACTGAACAGTAGAGCGTGAAATACCAAGCCTACGAGCTATTTCACACTGATCCCGCAAAAATGAAAATTTTAGAAATGCCACGACAGAACACCACCACTTGCTCCGAGGAGGGACAAAAGTTTGGAACGCGACTCTGGAAACAAATCCAAGTTCTGAAAAATGAAATCGGAACCTCGGAACTTGACAGCCAGTCGCAGACGCTCTGACAAAATCTTACAGTTTCCCCTTTTGTTTCATCTGACGTTACTTTGAAATTTTTCAAGTATCCATTATTCCAATCATGTGTCGGATCTTGGTGTGTTTCAAATTTCCGTGAGATCTGTAAGATTTTATTTACTATCAATTATCATCCACGACTTTTTTCGTCTGCCAAAAACTATTACCCTCTTTAGCGGAGGGTAAAAATAATAATAACAACGGACGAAGCACGGAGACGTTTATTTAAAAGCTCAAAATGTTGTCAACAAAATTGGAAAAGTACGTAGTTTTGTTGAATATTGCATGCCTCGCAGTCGGTCCTATTTTTTAAAAATTCCTACCTCTATAAATAATAGAGTAAAATGTCCTGATGCTTCAACAGTTGTTAAATCTTCTTTTAGATGTTAAGGTTTAGTCTATCAAACCATTAAAATACTAGGCTATATAAATAAAACTTTGATGAAGGTTGGAATTTAAAAAAAAAAATCTGGAGTGACTCCACTCGACTTTCCGAACACTTACGATTAAGATCATTACCAAGCACTTAAATAAATTTTAATCGATGAATCATTCAAACATATATACCAAATTGAAACTCAATCGAATGCACCGTTTAAACGCTTGCGCACTTTCAAGAATTTCTCCCCATATGCCATTATGCTATAACATAAAAGAAAGTTTTGTCGTAGCCCTTTAGGAGAACTATAAGTCCTATACACACCAAAATCAATACCGGTTTAGGATGGTGGTTTATAACATGTATACCGAATTTGAGCTCAATCGAATGTATCGTTTAAACACTAGCGCACTTTCAAGAAATTCCCCCCATAGGCCATAATGTAAAAGAAATCTTTGTCGTAGCCCTGTAGAAAAACTATAAGTCCTATACACACCAAAATCAATACCGGTCTTGCAACGGTGGTTTATAACATGTATACCCAATTTGAGCTCAATCGAATCTACCGTTTAAACGCTAGCGCACTTTCAAGAAATTTCCCCCATAGGCCATAATGTAAAAGAAATCTCTGTCGTAGCCCTGTAGAAAAACTATAAGTCCTATACACACCAAAATCAATACCGGTCTTGCGACGGTGGTTTATGACCTATATATCCAATTTGAGCTCCATCGAATGCTCCGTTCAGGAGCTATCGTGTTCACTCACATACACACAAACACACACACACACACACACACACACACATACACACATACATCTCGTAAAAATAGCACAAATGGATTCAGAAGCCCTCAAAACGTGTAAAAACACCAAAATCTCGAAGTCGAATTTTTTCATGATTACAATACTTTCCTTACATGGTACATGTTCGGAAAGTAAAAATAGGACCACTACGAGGCCGGAATTGGTCATTTGGTGACTATATAGGTGCGGCCAACAGATAAGTGGGTCGACAGTGTTGCGACCACATTCACTAACAGTTAATTTTTTTTTGGACAAAAAGACTGCAGAGTTTGTTGATCATGAAGACGTTGCTGCATGTATGGGAAAAGTTCGCATGTTCGTGCCCAGAGTGAAAGCATATTAAGAAGGGGTGGTACTTGTAAATGCGAGGTTCACAGTTCAGAGGTTGAGGAAATAAAAAGGGCTTGGTCTCTTTTCGGCCTCGACTGATATGCTGCAGTACACATGGATAGTAGAGATGAGTTCGGGCTCATTTTTTGAAGCCCGAGCCCGAAGACTTTTAATCCGAGCCCGAGCAATATTATTAAAGTTGGAGCCCGAGCCCGAAATTTCAGCTAAAGACAAATAAAATTAACTACTTCATTAAGAGGATACAATAAATTTTGGAGCCTCACACACCTTCTAGTCCCTCGTGCCGCTATTTTTTGAAATAAGTACGTCTATTTATCCCATGAATCACTTTTTAAAATCTGTTTCAAGGAGTATGTTCAACAAAGGAGAAATTTTTCACGAGCCCGAGCCCGAACGCAATCGTGAATTACAGAGCCCGTGCCCGAGTCGGGCCCGGGCTCGGGCTCGGGCTTTCGGGCTCGGGCTGAGCCCGTCTCATCTCTAATGGATAGCATGTCTGAGTATGCACTGCCAAGCGCAAGAAATGACAAGCATTTCGTGTCCCCATCTTGATTTTTCCCCCCCGTTTGCAGACACTTTGTACAAGAAGACATTAATTCCGTGGATCATGTACTATCATCAACTTATCAGTGAAGGTACAAATACTGCCTGGTTATATGCCATGCATATTTATTGGTGAAGTACATCCTCTCACACAATAGCTGTTTATCCGTCCTCAAATTATTAGCATATAAATGAAACCACAGAGGTGTAATAATTCCGGGTTTTACCACTCCAAGACAATACTTTTGCTGCCATTACTCCGGAAAGATTAAAGAATTATGCTCAAAAAGCACTGTTAATACTATAGGCTTGAAAATTTCCATAATTATGTAACAAAGTACAGAAAATAATCTTCACTTCCCTACTTTAAAAATCTGAAAATCCACCTTTTCTCTCATTTTTAGCAATTTTTTTTTTTGGGGGGGGGGGTTGTAATTTTTTACTTCT
Source organism: Cheiracanthium punctorium (assembly GCA_038373885.1). Lineage (NCBI taxonomy): Eukaryota > Metazoa > Arthropoda > Arachnida > Araneae > Cheiracanthiidae > Cheiracanthium > Cheiracanthium punctorium. Next base: position 334,538 of record JAWZYV010000935.1, on the reverse strand, counting down.
TTGTATGTTTAGGAAAGTTAAAAGCTGCTGTATCTATGTCATAGTTTCATTATTAAACGTACTCATTCGCAATTTTTGCGATTTATGAACAAGTTTTACTTAAAAAAATGTAATAAAACCCGATGTACCATTGGAGCGATCGTCTTGCAAATTTGCACAAATATATTTAAAAGTGGGGGGGGGGGATTTTTTGAAAATCTGAAAATCCACCCACCGACATTTTACATGCATTATCAAGTGAGATTTCATTTTTACTTTCCGAACATGTACCATGTAAGGAAAGTATTGTAATCATGAAAAAATTCGACTTCGAGATTTTGGTGTTTTGACACGTTTTGGGGGCTTCTGAATCCATTTCTGCTATTTTTACGAGATGTATGTATGTATGTGTGTATGTGTGTGTGTGTGTGTGTATGTGTGTTTGTGTGTATGTGAGTGAACACGATAGCTCCTGAACGGAGCATTCGATTGAGCTCAAATTGGATATATATGTCATAAACCACCGTCGCAAGAGCGGTATTGATTTTGGTGTGTATAGGACTTATAGTTTTTCTACAGGGCTACGACCAAGATTTCTTTTACATTATGGCCTATCGGGGGAAATTCTTGAAAGTGCGCTAGCGTTTAAACGATACATTCGATTGAGCTCAAATTGGTATACATGTTATAAACCACCATCCTAAGACCGGTATTGATTTTGGTGTGTGTAGGACTTATAGTTCTCCTACAGGGCTACGACAAAACTTTCTTTTATATTATGGCATAATGGCATATGGGGAGAAATTCTTGAAAGTGCGCAAGCGTTTAAAAGGTGCATTCGATTGAGTTTCCATTTGGTATATATGTTTGAATGATTCATCGATTAAAATTTATTTCAATGCTTAGTAATGATCTTAATCGTAAGTGTTCGGAAAGTCGAGTGGAGTCACTCCAGATTTTTTTTGATTCGAAGAATTCCAATGGCATATCGTAAGTGATATTGACATCATTTTGATGTCACGAGTTTGAAAATGCATTAGAAACCCATTCGGTTGAAAGGATTTGACATACAAATTACATCACAGGAAAAATAATTCCACGAATACTCATACTAAATTTACATTCAGCAACTCGTGCTCTCTTTCTAACTGCCCAAGAAATGATCATGGGGGGTATTTTACTGCTCCTAAAGACAGTGAGTGTTCCCATTCAGCTTTGCCTCCCTTCTCTCGTACCTCTACACACGGGCATTCATATGTCCTGCCCTCGAAAATCCCTTCGAGGGCAATTCCGGGGAGGTGGGGACGGTCAAGACGAGGAGCAATGCGATAGTAGGAGCAATGCGATGGGCAATGCGATAGTAGGAGCAATGCGATGCGAGGAGCAATGCGATGTTTAGTAGACTCTCGTTTTTATCCCTTCTCCTGTTCACTGCTGCGTAAATGGGCTGCGTGTGAACGAGGCACTGGAAATAGTTCTCTAATGTTTTCCTACGTGAAAGCATATACACTATTGGTCAAAAGTATTGCAAGTTTGAGAAATATGACCATCGTTTCAAGAATAAACCAACCCAGAAAAAATAGACAGGAAATTTGTCAGTTTTAATATTTTTGAGAATTTATGTAGTATAATTGGAAAGAATACACCTGAAAATCACCAAAAAAAACAAAAAAAATCTGGAGTGACTCCACTCGACTTTCCGAACACTTTCGATTAAGATCATGACCAAGCATTTAAATAAATTTGAATCGATGAATAATTCAAATATATATACCAAATTTAAGCTCAATGGAATGTACCGTTTAAACGCTAGCGCACTTTCAAGAATTTCTCCCCATAGGCCATAATGTAAAAGAAATCTTTGTAGTAGCCCTGTAGAAAAACTATAAGTCCTATACACACCAAAATCAATACCGGTCTTGCGATGGTGGTTTATAACATGTATACCCAATTTGAGCTCAATCGAATGTACCGTTTAAACGCTAGCTCACTTTCTAGAATTTCCCCCCATAGGCCATAATGTAAAAGAAATCTTTGTCATAGCCCTGTAGAAAAACTATAAGACCTATACACACCAAAATCAATACAGGTCTTGCGACGGTGGTTTATAACATATATACACTTTTTGAGCTCAATCGGAAGTACCGTTTAAACGCTAGCGCATTTTCAAGAATTTCTCCCTATAGGCCATAATGTAAAAGAAATCTTGGTCGTAGCCCTGTGGAAAAACTATAAGTCCTACACACACCAAAATCAATACCGGTCTTGCGACGGTGGTTTATAACATATATACCCAATTTGAGCTCAATCGCATGCCCCGTTCAGGAGCTATCGTGTTCACTCACATACACACAAACACACATACACATACACACATACATACATACATCTCGTAAAAATAGCATAAATGAATTCAGAAAACCCCCAAACGTGTAAATACACCAAAATCTCGAATTCGAATTTTTTCATGATTACAATACTTTCTTTACATGGTACATGTTCGGAAAGTAAAAATGAGAGCTTCAGGAATTCATAATTTAAGTTGGCACCATGAAACACCGAAGGAAGTGTTGTAAAACATTTCCCAGTTCCCCATTGTGGATTCCCAGTGGCGTAGCCAGAAATTTTTCATGGGGGGGGGTTACGACTTCTGCAACTCACATACATGTATACGGCTGTGTAATAAGGGAGTGACGAATATATATTTTGTATGGTAAAAATTTCCTCATGGGGGGTTATGACCCCCCTAATCCCCCCCGCCCTTGGCTACGCCCCTGTGGATTCCATATCTAAAAGAGTGGCTGTTGGGATCCAAGTCAAGGCTGCTCAGCAACATAATAAATGTTCTTTAGTTCCATTGCATTTATTTATTATCCTCTTTTTGCAGAATAACTTGAAATGAATTCTTCATTTAATTTTATTCCAGCGAGCCAGAATGGATTATGATTTCTATAATAACCTACATATTTTTTATGCCACTTTTTCAATCAATTAAATAATTATTTTTGTTCTTTAACGTAATGCTACCTTGTCTTTGAAGTCATTAATTCAACATGTTGAGATTAAAAGATATCAATTATATTGATTTTTAATTTTGACGGGAGGGGCAGGGCCTTATTATCGCATGGGCAATTCGGGACTTTGCCCAGGGCCCCCGGCTCGAAAGGGCCCCTAATTTCAAATGTTGTTCTGAAATATTCTTTTTTATATCAAAATTTTATGAAAAATGGAACAAATTTCATAGATGGGGGCCCCGAAATTCATCAATGCCCGGGGCCCCTGTTGGTCATAATCACGCTCTGGGGAGGGGGGGGGCTTGATTAGATTTCTGAAACTTGTAATACTTTTGGCCAGTAGTGTACATCGAGGAGCCATTACATTATGACCACCTACTCAACAACGCGTTGCGCCTCTTTTGGCCTTCAAAACAGCTGCAACTCGCCTGGGCATGGATGTAGAGGTCTGCGCCGTCCCACGCCGCCGCCTCCGGGTGTCTGGGCCGGCGCGCCGGTGAAGAACGCCGATTGTACACCGCGGCGTACAATTGGTTTCAAAACATTTTAGAATAGTTTAACCCTTTAAGGCGCAGTGATCCCACTCTGGGAAAACCCAACTCTGACGTTTTGACGGTTGCCAGTCACGAAGAATAGATTGGATTTCTATAAAAATAGCTGCGGGTGACATAGCTCCATGAGAATCCTTTACTTTTTAGCACGTCATTTCCCGTAAAAAGATTTGTCACGATTATTTTTAACACCAATGGCATCTGCTGAAAAATGGGGTGCGAGGAACAGCTGGATAGATGGCCCCATGCTGAAAAAAGGGCATGCGTTGCCATCGCTCGACTTAACTACCAGCAAGATGGCGGACGATCGAAACGTTCATCGCGTGTCACAGATCTAGAGACCCTTTTTTGACAACAGCTGGCTGTGCGATGGCAACGGATGCCCTTTTTTCAGCATTGGGAAAGGGTTGCGCCTCAAAGGGTTAACAAACTTTAGATGCTCATTTTTTTCTGTATACTTCTTAACTTGTAAAGATACAATTTAACTTTCTGAGTCATGGCGTATTTTGATTGCTTTAAAAACTGTTTAAAGGGTGCATTATATCTGAAAAGAACATTATGGGTTTGGAAGGTTCATGAGAAGTTTGAAGAGGAAAAAAAAAAACCCGCTAAAAATCAAATAATGTATCAATCGAATACTGATAACTAAATGTATCATGAATGTGCCATATAAACAACATAAACGTATCCGATTTTGATAAAATCTATTCTTTCACTTTTGCAGTAGAAATATTTTAAAAGTGTACCAAAACGGCAAGCTTATACTCACGAGCCCCACCTGTGGCCGAGCTGACAGCTTCTAAATAGGTTTATTTAACTGCTTATGAGTGTACTTAAAAATCCTCTAGTACACCTCAATACAAACGACTTAAAATTATTCGTGTTTGTTCCATGGGAGCATAGGACTTTTTATGAGTGGACAAAATGTCACAGTAAAATGTAAGCTCGCATACGCACGCGAGTATTTTAGTACTCCCCCCCCCCCGCGCGCTCTAAGATCAATTTAAGTAAAATTACTGTTTGCGAAACTGCAAGTTCTGTTTATAATTTTGCTTGAGGAAGGGCATTTGCCCACCCTTTGCCATACCTGCAAGCGCCCATGGTTTGTTCTAGTTACATTTCATAAGTCTAATCCTGAGAATAATTATTTGCTTAAAACGTCAAGACTGCTTTTTAATTTTCAACTACAAAATATCAGCCTCAAATTTAGAAAGAGTCTGGGTTTTAAAAAAATATCGCCTGAACATTGTACCTATTTCTAACTCGAGGAACCACAACATCAACAAAAGCAGGTTCTTGACAGTATTTTTCCAACAACTTGAACCGGAACTGAACCGAAAACCGGAGAAACCCGTTAGTTTGGACGGAACGTACACCGGAAAAAAAACATCGGTTTATTTTGGTACGGTATATCTTCAATAATTTTGTTACTTTAACCAAATCATCAATATTTTCTAATTTAAATTCAGTCATATAATTATCATCATTACATGTGCAGCAGTTTCGTTTCTCAGAGCCTTCCTCCCATTGACGCATGGTCAGGTCCGATTCGATTTCATCAAAATAGGGGCGAACGAAAGTTCAGCAACGCCAGGGCCTGATTACTGAAAAGGCTCGTGAAGCTTGAGCTTCCCCTCAGAATTTGAAGGGGGCCTGAAAATGACTGAAAAACTGCGATAAAAATTCAAAATTTTGTTTTTAAATGATCTTTTAAGTTATTGTAAACATTTTTTAAAGAAGAGAAGTGGTGCTTTTCAGAAGTCTTGATACTTCATGTCGCAACATTTCTAAATGGGTTGTTTGCGATGTCTTTGCCTGGGACATTTACTGTGGTTGAGAGTTTTTTTCTGTTATGGGGAATATTTGGCGGGCAGAAAGGAGTAGACTTTTAATGTAATGTTAAACACATGGGAGTCGGCAGAATATTTCCCAGGGGGGGGGCAAAGACTACTCAAGAGGGGGCAAAGACTACTTCAACGTATGGTTACCATGTTGGAAAGAGCAAAAAAGCAAGGGAAAACACTGCATACAAAAAACCAGGGGAGGGGGGCATTGCCCCTCCCTTGCCCTGTGCTGCCGGCGCCCATGGTTAAACATCTTCTAAATGTCAAAATTAATTCTCAACTTCTGTGTTGTGATTTTTATGATGTCATCAAAACAAACAAAGAATTCCTGAAAAAAGCCATGCCTAGTGAAAAATAGGACGAAATTAATAAAGTTTAATGTTCCAGTAAGGTAATGAAATGTTTTTAGTTATTTGTTAATGTTTAAAGTAATTTCAAAAATACTGTAAAATCTCGTTACAATGAACTAAACTATTATGAAGATTAATGAATAAAATATTTTTATCAAAGGACATTTTCAAATTAATGAATAAATGCTTTTTTCAAAGGAAATCATTAGAACTCATTAAATCAATGAAATTTCTTTTTTATGAATAAAATATATATTTTTATGAAAGAAAATCATTAAAACTTTACTTTTCCCAAACAAAAAGGTGATGGGGGGGGCCCGAAATGAGACTGAGCTTCCCCTCACTTCAGAGGTTAATCGGGCCCTGAGCAACGCCCTTTTATGTTTAGAACTTTGTTAGCACTTGAATTAGCGATGAGTAGAATGGTTTCTGAAATTCGGAACTGAAATAAAACAAAATGGAAAGCATCATAAAAAGATAGTGAGCCGAAATAGAGCTTCAAAAGATACCCATCTCAACCTATCGCCCCTTTTCCGTGTAGAATCGTCTTGTTCTGCAGTCGCTCCGCTTTAGCAAAACGGACGATACATTGCTTCTCGATTTTCTGTTTTGATGTTTGTTCACTACTACTTTTCTGTTTCAGTTTCGCACTAGTGAAACTACTTCTAGAAGGCAGATTTAATCCAGTTCATGATAGAATTATATTTTTAGTACGAATAAGACTATACATGAAATAAAATGATTCATTCTGAACTGAACCAAAAAGCGTTATTGTTGGCGGAACGAAAACCGAAACACATAAAATTACGGTTCGAAGCCCTGGTATTTTATCATCAGAACACCACTCGAAGTCTTCCAATCCCGTGAACAGACTAAGGGCGAGATTCAAGTGAAACGCGCTCGATCGAGTTCGAATCGAACGTTTTTCAGTCCCCAGAATGCTTCCAATGAACAAAACTATCGCGCTGTCACGTGATCAAAGCAAGATTATTTTATTTCAGTTGAATAAGAAACATTGATATATTTCGAAGTTTCCCCTGTTCGACGCGGAAAACGTTCGAATTGTGTTTCACTTGAATCTCGCCCTTAAATGTTCAAGCCTTCTTTATACGGATTTTTTAGGATTCACCTGTCAGACTGGGCAACATCAAGAGGTATACAATGCAGCTAACACAAGGAATGTTTTTTTAAAAAAAAAGAAAAAGAACCGGGGGGGGGGTGTGGAAAGGGAAATTCAGTACAACTGCGCCACAATTTCGAACTCTACAAGAGTTTCAATACGATGCTGTCGGAACAAACAATGCCGATACCACAAAAGAAACAACGGCTGAATGACTCATATATTATACCATTAAAAGTCCTTCTGAAATTGGACATTAGAGGCAACTCAAAAAAAAAAACACAAACCTCTCAATGGATAACCCTGAAATGAGAAACGTCGGGCCCACAAAAAAAAAAAAAATAAATAAATAAATAAAAAAAAGGAGAATAAAGCGAAGTAAAAAAATTGTAACACTGTAAGAATCGGTTTCACTTATTCGCAAAGCGGTCGGGCAGGTTTAGGGACGGCGTGCATCAGAAGAAACCGTGACCCAGTGGTTGGGCACCAAGGTTCGACAGCTTCAGCAGTCTTTTTTACGCAACAGCGCGTACGTACGGATAGTTAGTATTATTGACGTACTTAAAGCAGATTCGACTCCCGGTTCCGACTTCAGTCGACGTCTTGTTACAGAAAAGATCACAATGGTTCGTGCCGGATTTCTTTTCCTGTGTTTCATCGCATTCGTCTCGGCGAAGCACATTCAATATGAAACGTGCGGTGAGTTTTGTTTCCCTGGTGATTTACAGTTGTATTGTGTTTCGACCAAGGACCCCTCTTAACCCTTTAAAGTTCAACCATTTCGCAATGCGGCACAGCCAGGGCCCGATTAACCTCTGAAGTGAGGGGAAGCTCAGTCTCATTTCGCCCCCCCCCATCCCCTTTTTGTTTGGGAAAAGTAAAGTTGTAATGATTTTCTTTCATAAAAATATTTTATTCATAAAAAAGAAATTTCATTGATTTAATGAGTTCTAATGATTTCCTTTGAAAAAAGCATTTTATTCGTTAATTTGAAATTTTCCTTTGATCAAAATATTTTATTCATTCATCTTCATAATAGTTTAGTTCTTTATAACGAGACTTTACAGTATTTTTGAAATTACTTTAAACATTAACAAATAACTAAAAACATTACCTTACTGGAACATTATTAATTTCGTCCTATTTCTCATTAGGCATGGCTTTTTTCAGGAATTCTTTGTTTGTTTTGATGACATCATAAAAATCACAACACAGAAGTTCAGAATTAATTTTGACATTTAGAAGATGTTTAACATTAGATATTAAAAGTCTACCCCTTTCTGCCGGCCAAATATTCCCCATAATAGAAAAAAAAAACTCTCAACTGCAGCACATGTCCCAGGCAAAGACATCGCAAACAACCAATTTAGAAATATTGCGACATGAAGTATCAGGACTTCTGAAAAAAGCACCACTTCTCTTCGTTAAAAATGTTTACAATAACTTAAATTATCATTTAAAAACAAAATTTTGAATTTTTATCGTAGTTTTTCAGTCATTTTCAGGCCCCCTTCAAATTCTGAGGGGAAGCTGAAGCTTCCCGAGCTTTTCAGTAATCAGGCCCTGGGCTAGGCCAGCTGTGTCTGAAATTGTTCTTTAGCTCTGTGGTTCGCACTGGTGGATTCCATCGACCGCCATCTTGTTGGTAGTTAAATCGTGCGACGGCAACGGCTGCACTTTTTCGAAACTGGGCTATCTATCTAGATGTCCTCCTTGACTATTTAATTGAAATCACATTTATTCTTAGTGAATCCAAACAGCTAAAATGTCACAGTTGTGTCCTCACAGCGAGGACACCGCGCATTAAAGGGTTAACATACGCACTCTGGTGATCCACCCGAGGTTTCTGCCAGAGAAACTAAAAATTACGACCTAGAGTATGATGTTTTATACAGCATTTATAAGAATATTTATTGATAATTTTTAAGGAATTGAAGAAAAGTGCATGTATTTAAAATTGCACAAAATGCTTTTCTTTTAAAAAATATTTTTTTTTATGTTGAGCTTTAATTAGAAATATTAATTAGCTGCAGTTCAAGTCCTATAAACACTTTGAGGGAAAATTTGGAAAAAATAGTATTTCACATAAGTTGATTTTTAATAATTTCTGTTTGTTTAATTGCTTTCCATGTATTATTTAATTTTCCATTAAACTAGATTTTAAACCTTTCCATTAAACTAAAAGTCTAAACATTATGATAACTTTTGTTTTCAAATTAATTGTTATGTTATTTTATATTAATTTATCAATTTATCTGAATTTTTGTTTGAAGAGAATATATAGAAATCTATTTCATGTACGGACACACACAGTGGCGTAGCCATGGGGGTCACCCCCCCCCCCTTCCTGAGACATTTTTTGCCATACAAATTGCTATAAAATGTTTTGCGATAGCTTTTGACAGCCAATAACTGATTTTTTAAAATCATCTTTGTAATAAATTTGAATTATCCTTTTTCAATCCTCTTTGTTGTCTTGAACTTTTGTGTTTCGTCGAATATTTATTTATTTATTTATTTACTCAAATTTCTTTCGCTTTCATTCCGCCTCAAAATCCGTCAATAGAACGTCGCTAGCCAGAGATAATCTGTTGATAAGAATTTATTGTGGCAGTCAAATCGGCCCTTATCCTTATCATGTTTTAGCCACAACTGCCGCGAGAGGCTTGAAGGTTGGTAGCTGTGGCTTCAAATTTCAAATATCATGTTTTAGAATTTGGTAAAGTATTCTCTGCGTTATGGTGTTTGAACCATTTTGAAGTTTTACCATGCTGTAAAACATGTTACGAAAATTATTCTGTTGCGCACGTGGTTGCCCATCTGGTACTTCCAAATAGTACATCTAGAGTCATTTTTACCTTATACGCAGGGGCTGCCCGACACGGTAAGCAAGGCAAGCATCGTATCGGGACGCCATCTTCAAAGGGGCGCCATTTTGAACTCAAAAACTGGGAAAAACTGGAGCATAAAAGGGTGCCTTTTTATGTTTGCAGGGGGCGCCATGTATCCTAGAGCCGCCCCTGCATATACTCTTAAAAATGCATGTGCATCAGAACAGGAAACTACTGAATCTTGTAAAATTCAGGACTTATTTATAGTGATGAGTATAGCATGGAAGTACCGGGATATATCTAATTGATTTGACATCGATTGGTACAAAATCCAAAATTTCTAATTGCCGATTGCAATTTTCACAGTCCTTATGTAGTTTTAACAAAGAAGTTTCTACCTTTCAGTTGAAGGGTGTAAGTCACACCAATTGCAAGGTCGGCGTTTTTTTTACCAGTTTCGAAGATACATCCAAAATGCATGACCCCTGAATTTACAGAACTGAGCAACGATGAGCTGTTACGGCATTTTGTTTGTCTGTGTTACTATGGCAAAGCCACGCATGGGCTATCTGTCTAGGATGGAGATGCCTTGGTCGGAGGACTTTCTAAGGAGTTCTAACGCATATACCCGTTACATTTGGAGAAAACCGACCAAAACTCTAGACCGTCAGATGGATAGTCAAGCGATGAGCGCTAACCCGGAAACTTCACACTTCAGCCGTTTACCATCTTCAGTGCTTTATCCACTCTGGTAGGGCCTTACGACAATTGGACCAATACAATGTATATAGTGATTATATTGAAAGTAATACAAAATGTATTTTTTCTATCGGGGAAAGGCTTACAATTAAATATTAAATTTTTTTTTCTAAGCTTAGGAAACTTTAAAACTTATACGTATGTATTTAAACGAAATACATACGTATGTATATATATATGTATACATATCTATAACTGTCATGAACATCATTATTATTGAGATGATTCGGAACACAAACTTATATCCCTACTAGCAATTTTGCTCGGGCCGTCATCGGCTGGCCGCGTGGCCGGTGGTAGCCCGAGCAAAATTGCTAGTAGGGATCACACCTCTGTTTTGGCTTAGACTGGATCTGCTAAATACTAAGAGGACCGGAAAGCAATGTCGGTTTCTTTTTTTAACATTAAAGTCAAGTAAATAAATTTTCAATAAGTTTTTAATTATAATAAGCTGTGCCTAAATATAGGATACATACTTGAAGCATTTCAAAGCAAGAATTCTATAGATTTTTTTTGCGTTTAATATTTTTTTAGATTTTTTTTTGTGTGTTTTCTAGAAAGGTACGTGAAAAAAAAAAAAAAAAAAGTGGGAAAAGGCCGTCTACCCTTCTTCGAAGACGATATTCAAAATATACTGAAACTGATTTTTAGGTATTCGTGAGTCTTGCATTTTGTAGTAAGAATTTTACAAATATCTCCTTTTTCCTTTGAGAGAGATATGCAAAAGGACGTTTTCGTTCCTTTTATCCCATAGCTGACAAATTTTGGAAGTAACAGTATGCTGTCTAATCCATCACTTACGTTTAAAAGCTCATATACATGCAAAATTGCGTATTATTAGATTCAGCAGATTTGGCAGAGAAATACTGGCTCATGAAATAAAGACAATATTTTCCGATTCTCTAATAGCTCGACCCTCTGTCCTTCCCATCTTGCCTATTTTTCAAGAAATAAATCACGTACTTTTCAGACAATATTGAAAAATCGTTTAACCCTTTAACGAGCAGTGTTCCCGCTCTGGGAACACCAAATCCTGACGTTAAGACTGTTGCCAGTCACGAAGAATAGATCTGATTTCTATAAAAATAGTTGCGGGTGACATAGCTCCACGAGAATACTGTACTTTTTAGCACGCCATTTCCCGTAAAAAGATTATTTTTAACAGCACTGACATCTGCTGAGAAATGGAAGAATGCGAGAACAGATGGATAGATTGCCCAATGCTGAAAAAAGGGCAGCCGTTGCCATCGCTCGACTTTACTACGAGCAAAATGGCGGACGATCGAAACGTTCATCGCGTGCCACAGATCGAGAGACCCTTTTTGGACGACAGCCGGCTGTGCGGCACAGCCAGCTGTCGTCAAAAAAGGGTCTCTCGATCTGTGGCACGCGATGAACGTTTCGATTGTCGGCCATCTTGCTGGTAGTTAAGTCGAGCGATGGCAACGGCTGCCCTTTTTTTCAGCATCGGGAAAGGGTTGCGCCTCAAAGGGTTAAATTGTATTACACATTTTACTTTTTTTCAATTCTATGTGAAGTTCACTTATATAAACATAAAGCGGTCGAAAGCTAATGATTCTTCGATGGGCATGCTTAGATAAATCTTATTTTTCGGCGAAGGAACTTTTGGGTTATCACAAAAACCCCAAACAAACAAGGTCTGTTTTCTTTAAAAGCATGCTTCTGTGGCTCATACTTTGGACGCTTTTAACTGTTAGGGGAACCTGCTCTCATGCCCTACTCAGCTGTAACTTCCGAGTGCAGTTGCACTGACACCATCGCCTGAAGGTTTCGAACGCGAAAGAAACATTTTAAGGAAGCGAAGGAAGACTGAAAGGAAATAAATCTAGTCATCAACTTAACAAATTGACAGATCCCTTCCTTTCCTGAGAGTTTCGAAATCGATAATTGAAAGTTGTAAACGAGGAAACGGATGAACATACACTGATATTTATATATGTTCATAATTACATAATAGTACTTACACATATACTCTTGTTACTTTCCGAACATGTACCCTGTAAGGAAAGTATTGTCATCATGAAAAAATTCGACTTCCAGATTTTGGTGTATTGACACGTTTTGGGGTCTTCTGAATTCATGGATGCTATTTTTACGAGATGTATGTGTGTGTGTGTGTGAGTAAACACGATAGCTCTTTAACGGGGCATTCGAATGAGCTCAAATTGGGTATATATGTTATAAACCACCGTCGCAAGACCGGTATTGATTTGGGTGTGTATAGGACTTATAGTTTTTCTACTGGGCTACGACCAAGATTTCTTTTACATTATGGCCTATGGGAGGAAATTCGTGAAAGTGCGCTAGCGTTTAAACGGTACATTCGATTGAGCTCCAATTGGGTGTATATGTTATAAACCACCATCGTAAGACCGGTATTGATTTTGTTGTGCATTGGACTTACACAGGCTGATCTCAAATTCGGTATATATGTTTGAATGATTCATCGATTAAAATTTATTTAAATGCTTGGTAATGATCTTAATCGTAAGTGTTCGGAAAGTCGAGGAGAGTCACTTTTTATATATTTATAGTATGTCATTTTAGATCTATGCATTAGGATGCACATGCATGTACACTGATTATATGAAAGTAGTTTTTTAGCCACGATTATTTAACTCCTTAATGGTCGTATTATTTTCAAGAAAACGGTTATAAAAGTACTTATTACTTTCCGAACATGTACCATGTAAGGAAAGTATTGTAATCATGAAAAAATTCGAATTTGAGATTTTGGTGTATTGACATGTTTTGAGGTCTTCTGAACTCATTTATGCTATTTTTACGAGATGTATGTATGTATGTGTGTATGTGTGTGTGTGTGTATGTGTGTTTGTGTGTATGTGAGTGAACACGATAGCTCCTGAACGGGGCATTCGATTGACCTCAAATTGGGTATATAGGTTATAAACCACCGTCGCAAGACCGGTATTGGTTTTGATGTACATAGGACTTATAGTTTTTCTACAGGGCTACGACAAAGATTTGTTTTTACATTATGGCCTATGGGGAGAAATTCTTGAAAGTGCGCTAGCGTTTAAACGGTACATTCGATTGAACTTCAATTCGGTATGTATGTTTGAATGATTCATCGATTAAAATTTATTTAAATGCTTGGTCATGATCTTAATCGTAAGTGTTCGGAAAGTCGAGTGGTGTCACTCCAGATTTTTTTTTTAATTAAAAAAATATTGTATAAAAATAAGTGTGTGTTGAGTATGTGTATTCATTTTAAGGTTTTGGACATTTGATAAAAACAAAATTTCCGTGCATTAGAATTGAAATGCTCCAATCTTTTTTGGGCATAACTTTTGAACTCTCCATCCCGGAAATATCAGAGGAGCGAGACCGGCACATAAATAAGGTAATTTGCGTGTCCAAGGGATAAAGTATTGCGGTTAAAATTGCGTGTAGTTTATACGTTCATGCCATGATCATTCATAAATAATACTACAATGCCTTGTCTACCCAATAGGAAGAAATGGGTTGGGGGGTGAGAATTTCAATACCATCCTTTTATAATTATTGAAAGTTATATTATTTGTGATTAATGCTCTGTTTTATATTTTAAATAATACATGTATAATTTATTTATTTTTATCTTACTAAGCGTAAATGTTTTGAAGATACACTCATCGATGTCCATGAATATTTTACAGGTGCTTAAAGGGCATTAGAGATGAGTTCGGGCTCATTTTTTGAAGCCCGAGCCCGCCCGAGCCCGAGCAATATTATTAAAGTTGGAGCCCGAAATTCCGGGCGAGCCCGAAATTTCAAAATCGCGAGCCCGAAATTTCAGCTAAAGACAAATAAATTTAACTACTTCATTAATAGGATACAATAAATTTTGGAGCTTCACATACCTTCTAGTCCTTCGTGCCGCTATTTTTTTTTAAATAAGTACGTCTATTTATCCCATGAATCACTTTTTAAAATCTGTTTCAAGGAGTATGTTCAACAATGGAGAAATTTTTCACGAGCCCGAGCCCGAACGCAATCGTGAATTACAGAGCCCGAGCCCGAGTCGGGCCCGGGCTCGGGCTTTCGGGCTCGGGCTGAGCCCATCTCATCTCTAAAGGGCATTATAAAATCTTTTAACGTAGAATTTAGCTGTAAGTTAGGATGCAACTGCTGTTATTTTTTTGCCATCACATTAGACCGAGCTTGCGTAGATGGTTGCCATATATCCCGGAAAAAGCCGATAAATAAAACTAATAGTGTACTAGCACTGCTAGTAGTAACTTACATAAGACATGATAGAAAAGAGGCCCCGCTCCTGCTCTTCGCCTGAGGCCCCGCACGCCCCTCGGGCCGGCCCTGGGTTGACACTTCATTCAAATAGCAATTAATTACAATAGAGAAAAGTATTAAAAAGTAAGATTGTAAGAACTATCAAGTTTAATACTTTATCTTATTTGATAATTAATACAATACCTTATACATAAATATGAAAATTATAGTCATGCGCCGTGGCGTAGCCAGAAATTTTTCGTGGTAAGGGGGGGGGGTTACGGCTTCTGCAACTCACATATATGTATGCGGGTGTGTGATAAGAGAGTGAAGAAGATACATTTTGTATGGCAAAAAATTCCTCATGGAGGGGGTTATGACCACCCCCTATCCCCCCTTCGCTACGCCACTGGTCATACTATAATCTTCCGGGAAAACGGGATTGCATTGTCCTTACTGTAAGTTTCTTTTAACAGAGGAGTAAAACGATAATAGAGCCAAAACCTTGAAGCTACCATCGTTTGGCGAGTCTGCATTTTTGAAAACTTCATGAAAAAAAAAAAAATCTAATGTGTTTACTTCTGTGATCAAAAACAAGGCTTCTGTTTGGGTAAGCCAAATTGGCTTCCAGTACGGCCAAAATGTATTTAAAATTTTTGTTTTGCCATTGCCATTGAATAGTAATGAAGGTTTTCTATAGATTAAATTGAATTTGCAATTCTGGAGATTGAGTTACACAATTCTGGAGATTTAACGAACTGATAATGAACTATGCTTTTATTTCTTTATATTTCAGAGGGCAATGTTAAATCTGTGGAAGTAGTTCCATGCCATACTGATCTGCCTTGTCAAATACCCAAAGGCGGTTCTGTTGACATAATAGTAAGATGCATATCGAGTAAGTACCCCTTTCGTTTGCCTTCCTCTTCTCTTCTTGTTTCAAGATAATCATAACGTATGATAAATATTTGTATCGAATACATTTGTTTAAACGCATCACAACTTTTAAGTACGTACATTTTACTCTATCTTTAACCCTTTGAGGCGCAACCCTTTCCCAATGCTGAAAAAGGGGCAGCCGTTGCCATCGCTCGACTTAACTACCATCAAGATAGCGGACGATCGAAACGTTCATCGCGTGCCACAGATCTAGAGACCCTTTTTTGACGCAGCTGGCTGTGCTCGTGCAATAGCGCTCGAGCGGAACTACGCTCGCGCACAGCCAGCTGCGTCAAAAAAGGGTCTCTAGATCTGTGGCATGCGATGAACGTTTCGATCGTCCGCCATCTTGATGGTAGTTAAGTCGAGCGATGGCAACGGCTGCCCCTTTTTCAGCATTGGGCAATCGATCCAGCTGTTTTCGCATTCTTCCAATTTTCAGCAGATGTCAGTGCTGTTAAAAATAATCGTGACCATTCTTTTACGGGAAATGACGTGCTAAAAAGTAAAGAATTCTCGTGGAGCTATGTCACCCGCAACTATTTTTATAGAAATCCAATCTATTCTTCGCGACTGGCAACAGTCAAAACGTTAGAGTTGGGTGTTCCCAGAGCGGGATCACTGCGCCTTAAAGGGTTAAACGCACCACAACTTTAAGTACAAACATTTTACTCTATCTTTAACAAACACTCTCTTTAAAATTAATAAGAATTTTGCAAGAAACACACACGTATAATATAGTCCAATACCAATATTTTGGGTGGTGTAAAAGGCCTATCCTTCATCAGATGTTAAAAAACTCTTCTGCCACACAAGCAAGAGAGTGAGGGGTTGTCTCTCAGTTAATTTGTGAAATTTATAGGGCACGAAGAAAAAACAATTAAATGTTCAATAATTTGCTGTATGCACCAAATTTTGGAAAATTTCGTCATGCAGTTTAGAGCTAGATATTTTGTGGGGCGTGGAATTTTAGTACTTCGTAAATTTCTTTGTTTGAAAGGTATTTAATATAACTTGCAAATATATATATATATATATATTTCTTCTTTTTTTTTGTCTTTGGTTTAATTTCTCAATTTTTAAACTGTTCGCAAGCAATATGACATTCGTCTCTTCTAAAAAAAAACTAAAAAAAAAAAATGTTTTTACATAATTGCAGCGTTATCATACAGGAAAACAGCACAAAAGAAAACACAAGAAGAAGATGCACGTGTTCAAATATTTACAGAGAAATACCATTAGCAGGCCTTGAAAATATTGTTCAGCAAGTATACTGGTTAAATACAAAAATTATAAAACAATAACAATAATTTGATAGCTAAATGCACAAAAGAAAACGTAGTCATTATAAAAACAGAGTTTAAAGAAAATGCCTGACTTATAACATTGGCATCTTATTTATTGTTGTATGTCATTTTTAAATACAAAATTATATTCGTAGAAAGCTTTTATCAGGGCTTCGAACCGTAATTTTATTCGTTCCGGTTCAACTAAAAGAAAATGTATCGGTTCAGTTCCAATTTTTGTTCTGCCAAAAATAACGGTTTTCGGTTCAGATCCGAATGAATAAATTTATTTCATGTGTATTCTTATTCTTATTCGAACTGAAAATGTAATTCTATCATCAACTAAATTAAATCTGCCTTCTAGAAGTAGTTTCATGCGAAACTGAAACAGAAGTAGTAGTGAACATCAAAACAGAAAATCGGGAAGCAATGTACTGTCCGTTTTGCGAAAGCAGAGCGATTGCAGAACAAGACGATTCTACAAAGAAAATGGGCGATAGGTTGAGATGGGTATTTTCTGAAGCTCTGTTTCGGCTCGCTGTCTTTTTATGATGTTTTCCATTTTGTTTTATTTCAGTTCGGAATTTCAGAAACCATTCTACTTACTGCTAGTTCAAGTGTAAACATAGTTTTAAACATAAAAGAGCGTTGCTAATTTTCCGTTCACCCCTATTTTGATGAAATCGAATCGGACCTGACGCATGCGTCAATGGGAGGAGGGCTCTGAGAAACCAAAACAGATGTAATGATGATAATGTGGTTGACGTTTAAATAGAAAATATTGATTAGTTGGTTACAGTAACAAAATGTTTGAAGAATACTGAATCGAAATAAACCGATATTTTTCCCGTTTCTTTTCCGGTATTCGTTCCGAAAAAAAAAATAACGGTTTTCAGTTCAGTTCCGGTTCGAGTCCTTGGTTTTTGTAATTATTTATTTACCAACTCATTGTTTTATTTTATTTAGATGTGAATGCTCAAAAATTGCGATTGTCCGTGTTTGCTGAAGTTGCCGGCATCGAGGTTCCTTACCCTGGAATGAAACGCGATGCCTGCAAGGGTAAAAATCTCACATGTCCCATCACCGAAGGCCAAGAAATCATGTACGTGCAAACTTTCCCCGTGAAGAAGTTCTTCCCTTCGGTAAGTATCGGAAGGATCACCATGACTAACAGTTTAATGCGTAACTATTTTCACATCCATATAGAAGAACACTTTCTGTAGTGTTCAAAGGCCAAAACGTACACCCGTTGTCATCTCTCGAGTTAACTACCAGCAACATGGCAGTCGAACGAATTGCCCATCACGTGCTGGATAGCTAAATTTCTTTTTTTGACACAGCCGGCCAGTGGCAGCCCGTGGTCAAAACTGTTAGTGCAGCCGGAAGCATATGAGCCTCCCCCCCCCCTCCTCCGGACAGGAATGGAAAATCTTTGTTATTGAATTCGAAAGCTGGCGGATTAGCCCTCACCGAGGGAAAAAAAAAAGAAATTACATAAAAAATGTGAGAGATCCTATTTTACTTTTCCATAAAATGGACATAAATTTCAACCAGCAGGCCTTGAAAATATTGTTCAGCAAGTATACTGGTTAAATACAAAAATTATAAAACAATAACAATAATTTGATAGCTAAATGCACAAAAGAAAACGTAGTCATTATAAAAACAGAGTTTAAAGAAAATGCCTGACTTATAACATTGGCATCTTATTTATTGTTGTATGTCATTTTTAAATACAAAATTATATTCGTAGAAAGCTTTTATCAGGGCTTCGAACCGTAATTTTATTCGTTCCGGTTCAACTAAAAGAAAATGTATCGGTTCAGTTCCAATTTTTGTTCTGCCAAAAATAACGGTTTTCGGTTCAGATCCGAATGAATAAATTTATTTCATGTGTATTCTTATTCTTATTCGAACTGAAAATGTAATTCTATCATCAACTAAATTAAATCTGCCTTCTAGAAGTAGTTTCATGCGAAACTGAAACAGAAGTAGTGGTGAACATCGAAACAGAAAATCGGGAAGCAATGTACTGTCCGTTTTGCGAAAGCAGAGCGATTGCAGAACAAGACGATTCTACAAGGAAAATGGGCGATAGGTTGAGATGGGTATTTTCTGAAGCTCTGTTTCGGCTCGCTGTCTTTTTATGATGTTTTCCATTTTGTTTTATTTCAGTTCGGAATTTCAGAAACCATTCTACTTACTGCTAGTTCAAGTGTAAACATAGTTTTAAACATAAAAGAGCGTTGCTAATTTTCCGTTCACCCCTATTTTGATGAAATCGAATCGGACCTGACGCATGCGTCAATGGGAGGAGGGCTCTGAGATACCAAAACAGATGTAATGATGATAATGTGGTTGACGTTTAAATAGAAAATATTGATTAGTTGGTTACAGTAACAAAATGATTGAAGAATACTGAATCGAAATAAACCGATATTTTTCCCGTTTCTTTTCCGGTATTCGTTCCGAAAAAAAATAACGGTTTTCAGTTCAGTTCCGGTTCGAGTCCTTGGTTTTTGTAATTATTTATTTACTAACTCATTGTTTTATTTTATTTAGATGTGAATGCTCAAAAATTGCGATTGTCCGTGTTTGCTGAAGTTGCCGGCATCGAGGTTCCTTACCCTGGAATGAAACGCGATGCCTGCAAGGGTAAAAATCTCACATGTCCCATCACCGAAGGCCAAGAAATCATGTACGTGCAAACTTTCCCCGTGAAGAAGTTCTTCCCTTCGGTAAGTATTGGAAGGATCACCATGACTAACAGTTTAACGCGTAACTATTTTCACATCCATATAGAAGAACACTTTCTGTAGTGTTCAAAGGCCAAAACGTACACCCGTTGTCATCTCTCGAGTTAACTACCAGCAACATGGCAGTCGAACGAATCGCCCATCACTTGCTGCATAGCTAAAGTCTTTTTTTTTTCACAGCCGGCTGTGTCAAATGCGTAAATGGTGCTTTAAATTGTGGACCTCCTAACTTCGGCAGGAAAGTCAGACATGGCGTTAACTCTCAGTCCGCATTACATAAGACGGAGTTGTTGTTGTTGGCTGTCCCGTTTAGGTTCCGCAATTAAAAACTTTGTTTTTCTGAATTAACATCTGAATCCTTGTATTTCCATTTTCATTTTTGAAAACCTTACTACAAACGTTCCGTATAATTTGAATAGATTCGAAAAGCTGAAGTTGACTTCCTACTTTTTTTTTTTTTTTTTCTAATGTAAACATACGTATGAGCATCACATCACGACTAAACTAGAAAATACATTCGAGAAAATTATCACTACTATTCAATAAAACGAGATCTTTCAGACTGCCTGATAATGATAGTTAAATACAAAAAAATATTATTTGATTGCCCATTGTGCTCGAAAAGAAAATTTCAAAATGAAATGGCGAAAAAATCCTCTCGCATAGAAATGTAAATTAGGGTAAATGGGATGAACGTGAATACAAAATTAAGTTTTCAAGGTTATTTCTTTCTTCACGAGTGTTAGTAAAATACGTCAGAAGTTGTTTTTCAATGTAAAACAAGAAACAGCTTACAAAATAGTTAAAACATACCTTTCTAAAGAGTACAATCAGAAAGCACAGCACAAATATTGCTTCTAGTTATTTATATGTTACAAGGACGTACTGTAAAAGCTACTTATATATATACTAGAAGTCCGTTGTGAAGGCAATTACAACGGGTGCTAGAAAAAAAATAATTGACGAAAATATGTCTACAATCAATGTGTTTAACCTTCGTCCCCCTAAAATAAATAAGTTCATATTCAATTTTTATTATATACCCAAATCGAATTTCATGCTCGTGCGCGGAAATTTTCGCATTCGAAAGATTTTGTTTTGTGTTCAGCTATTCTTATATCCATGCAGACGATTTATTTAGGAAAAAAAATTAAACTATGTAATCTGGAAAAACTATTTTAAACGAATTGGAATCTAAATTGTATGACGTCATATTCACTTGAAAAAGGTAATTTTGTCACGCAAACGATTCATTTTTTTGACTCTCGGAAATAAAATATTGCTGAAAAGAGCGAAAAATCGCTTAAAAATGAGGGATTGGGTGGATTTTCAGATTTTTAAAGGAGCGCACATTGTTTAATGTATTTTTATACATGATGTTGAAAATTTTCAAGCGGATCGCACAAACGTTGTAGATTTTATTGCTTTTTTCGTGCTTAACTTTTTGGAATAATGGTGGTAGAAGTTTTATATCTTTGATGAGTTGCCCGGAATTGTTAGAGAGTGAGTCAGTGAGTCAGGGAACAGCGTAACTATATATTAGGTTAAACGAAATGGTAGAAATTTTCGTCCATAAAATACATCAAGGCTTTTTGCATATTTTGAAACTCTCCAAAAAATCATCTCTTAATTTAAGTCTTTGTTTTTATAATTTGCTTACCATGGTTAAGCATAGAGATATAAATCTGAAATGGAAATGAAATTTTGAAGTAGGATTCATCGTATATAAATGGGCAAATAGTTAAAAAGTTTTCTTTAAAGCTCTATTTTATTTCAGAGAGTAAAAAAAAAAGTGTATCATTTGCGACAAAATTATCTGTTTCAAGTGAAAATGACGTCATACAATTGGGATTCCAATTCGTTTAAAAGTTCGGAATATAGGGGCATTATTGCCCTCCCCGATTAGCAAGAATTCAGATTGTCCGAAATTTCGAAGAACAGAAAATGAAATGTTGCGGGTAATAGAAGCTCTAAGAATCGTGATGAAATTCAGCAAATTTTAAACTACTACTTAACGAATGGTTAACCCACAGGATAAAAAATATTCAGAGTAATAACTTATTATCTGCCAAAGGTAATTATTTTAACCCTTTTAACGCGCGATGTCCTTGCCGTGAGGACTCAAATCTCTGATATTTTGACTGTTTTGATTCACGAAGAATAAATATGAATTCAATAAAATACTTAAGGAGGACATAGTTACACAAGAGTCCTTCTCTATTTAGCTCATAATTTTCCGTAAAATGGTTCGATTCTTTGTAAAATTGATGTCAGAATTATCTTTATTAGTACCGGCATTTGATGAGAATTGGAGAATATGACGAAAATATGCATCGATGTTGAAGGTAAACTAGATAGACTGCCCAATGCCGACAACGTGCAGCTGTTGCCATCGCTCGCTTTAACCCTTTGAGGCGCAACCCTTTCCCAATGCTGAAAAAAGGGCAGCCGTTGCCATCGCTCGACTGAACGACCAGCAAGAGGGCGGACGATCGAAACGTTCATCGCGTGCCACAGAACTAGAGACCCTTTTTTGACGACAGATGGCTGACGACAGCCGGCTGCGTCAAAAAAGGGCCTCTAGATCTGTGGCACGCGATGAACGTTTCGATCGTCTGCCCTCTTGCTGGTCGTTAAGTCGAGCGATGGCAACGGCTGCCCTTTTTTCAGCATGGGGCAATCTATCCAGCTGTTCCCGTATTCTTCCACTTTTCAGCAGATGTCAGTGCTGTTAAAAATAATCGTGACCATTTTTTTACGGAAAATGACGTGCTAAAATCTAAAGGATTCTCGTGGAGTTTTGTCACCCGTAACTATTTTTATAGAAATCCAATCTATTCTTCGTGACTGGCAACAGTCAAAACGTCAGAGTTGGGTGTTCCCAGAGCGGGAACACTGCGCGTTAAAGGGTTAAGTATCAGTGGCGGTCGATCGAATCCCCCATCGCGTGCACAGAGTTCAAGAAGATTTTTGGCTGTGCGGCTAACGGCTGCACTTTTTCGGCATTTTGAAATTCTTGCACTTCAGAGGGTTAGCACGCTACTAATTACACTAGACCGTAGTGACACACGCAGCGCTAACTGAAGCGCTGCGGTAGCTTTGCTTAAGTTAACACGATTATTTGTCTATCTCTCTTATGGCGAAATTTTTGTGAAGGGAAAAAAAAACTGATTTCATTCTTATTTTATGGACTTGAGGACTTTTCTAATCTCATCCGCAATTCTTTATAAATTCAAGGCTTTAGAACGAACTATAGAATATTTTTGAGCCAATATTTCGCCTCATTTTGAAAACATTCATCGGATGTTCTTATGTATTTAATTATTACTGTTATAATTCATTAGAAGAAAATTAATTACACTACAATTACTGCTCTTCAAATTCCAATGGAGAAACCTTCTATCGCAAAGGAAAATTTGTGAATAAATTCAAGCAATATATCTTGGATGTTTTTCGTGTTTTATAAGATTCATGTACAGTGCTCACCGGTTATAACGGACCTGGGATATAACATACTATCGGTCATAACGTAGCTAGAAACTAGGTCTCGATTGAAGTCCTATATTTATAATGCTATTTAACTTCGGTTAAAACGTACTGAAAAAAAAAAATACGTACTTCGGCTATAACGAACTTTTCATACCAAAGCCAAAAAAAAAAAAAAAAAAATTTGCTTTTCTAAAGAATTTTATTTCCTTGTTCTCGGAAATTTCAGTACCTTCAAAAACACTCGTTGAGATGAATTGTGCATGAATGAAGGGAGCGATCTTTTATCTTTTACCCCTGCTAGGTTGGGCTAAGAACAACGCCATGTATTTTATTAGTCATTCATCGATGTAAATGCCTCCTAAAAAGCCCTATCTATAATGATTCTGAAGGTAGTGAAAAAGAAACAGAGGAGCCTATACCAAGCATACTCAACGCATTAAATGCTGCAAAAACATTATCACGATTTTTTGAATGTCACAATGATGATGCAGGAGACTCTACAAAAGTCAAAACGGTATTTTTAAAGTAGCATCTGCCCATTTAAAATAAAAGAAAATTACAGATTATTTATCTCAGTAAAATTGTAATAAAGAATTTTCTCTGTCTTTTATGTAACTTAAATTTTTAAAATTCAGACTTGTTTAAAACGCATATTACAAGTGAAATTATGAGCCGGCTTTCCTTTTCTTTGTGTGTAATATTGCATCTTACCAGCGGTACTGCTTATAACGTATTTCGGCTATAACGTACTACTTTTTAGGTCCCATGAGAGTACGTTATAACCGGTGTCTACTGTATAATAGCTCCTTTTCCTCAAAAACTCATACTGCTAATTTAGTGTAGATGCTGTAAAATATTAATTATACTTTTTTTTTTTTTTAAATAGATCGAGACTGTAGCTCGTTTCAACTTGAAGACCAATGACGATCAAGACAAGAACATTTGCTGCTTCAAGGCACCCGTTAAAGTTGTCGACAGCATCAAGTAGTTGCCTCGAGGAAAGAAAGCACTCGATCGTATAGACAGGGGAACATCTAACCACCGCTCACAGAAAACTGTTCCGTCAGTCAGTCTGCCGCTGAATTTGGAAGAAAGATAGAAGAAAATTCGCATATTCACTCATCTTCATATTTATATTTTATATTTACAAATGTAAATACTCCATTTCGTCAGCAATAAAATAATTTTAAAACTGAATGTTTTGACCTTTGACAAGCGCTCATTAATGTTTGCTTTAACCCTTTTAAATCGCAGTGCTCCCGCTCTGGGAACACCCAACTCTGACGTTTTGACTGTTGCCAGTCACGAAAGAATAGATTGGATTTCTATAAAAATAGTTGCGGGTGACCTAGCTCCACGAGAATCCTTTACTTTTTAGCGCGTCATTTCCCGTAAAAAAAAGGTCACGATTATTTTTAACAGCACTGACATCTGCTGAAAAATGGTGGAATGCGAGAACAGCTGGATAGATTGCCCAATGCTGAAAAAAAGGGCAGCCGTTGCCATCGCTCGACTTAAGTACCAGCAAGAGGGCGGACGATCGAAACGTTCATCGCGCGCCACAGATCTAGAGACCTTTTTTGACGACAGCTGGCTGTGCCGCACAGCCAGCTGTCGTCAAAAAAGGTCTCTAGATCTGTGGCGCGCGATGAACGTTTCGATCGTCCGCCCTCTTGCTGGTACTTAAGTCGAGCGATGGCAACGGCTGCCCTTTTTTCAGCATTGGGAAAGGGTTGCGCCTCAAAGGCTTAACCTTTTACAGACCAAATGCAGATCCAGACATATTTTCAATTAGTTTTTTTTTGCATATTTTGTCTTCTAATTAATTAATTAGGTAAAGGAGATTAGTCATTTAAATGGGGGGGATATTGTATACAATTTTCGCTGTGTTCCCAATTGAATCATGGGTCGATTTTGACTATATTTTACATTGGTTTTAAAAAGGGAAATATAGAGATGGATAGTTTAAATCACATATGGGCGACCCTCGGGCCGGATGTGGCCCGCCTTTGATCAGGCCCGTGGAGAATTTCAAATTTCGATAGAAAGCCCATCTAAACCATTCAAAATCCCATATAAATCCAACTTATACGGCCCGCGACTTCTCTAACAGCCTAAAGTTTGGTCCGCATCTTACCAAAGGTTGCCCATACCTGGTTTAAATAATAAGTGAAATATTAAGAAATATTTTTGAATTTGAGTAAAGATAACAATTAAGTTTGATGGTGGGGAAAGGGGGGTATCAAGATAGCTCTGTAAAAATTTATGATAATGACCATATTTATGATTTTTTTTTGTCCTGTTTCCCATTAATGATAGAAACGTAACTTCTATTTCAAAAAATCAAATCTTCTTTTAACTATATCTGCTAATTTTTTCCCGTCAATATTGATAAAATTTAATTTTTCAATAAATCTTTAATTTGATGTTCCCAATTGGGAACATCGAGTAAATGTTAATTGAGCTTTAACAGATAAATTATTTGCACTGGAATACCTTTTAACACAGCAATACGTTCCTCCGTAGCAGTTCCATGCAAAGATAAAACATTATTTTATTATTATTATTATTATTATTATTAGTAGTAGTAGTAGTAACGTCGTTGTAAGTTATATTATTTCTCCGGTAGAAAACTGACTGGGTCAACCAACCATTTTTTTTACCCGTTAGAAAACTCTGTCAACTCGCCAAGGGGAACTAATTGAACCAACCTGTATTTCTTTTACAGCAGTCAAAAACGTGTGACGTCGTAAATTAAAAATTGCGTGAGACTGATAAACTCTACCTCAAAATTCATCCCATGTCTGCAAATTGCGCGATTATAAATAGCTCATCGAGATCACGCAGTTAGACATCATTCACAAGATTGAAATAAAATATTTTCTTCTGCCGAACCATGGGGGATTTAAATATTTAAATTGAGCATTTCAGGGGGAGAAACGATAGTATAAATAATAGGTAGTGTTAAGGTTTCTTTTTTTAACGATAATATGAATTAAAGCGCAATATACGTGTTAATAAACATTTCGTGTAACTCATTAAAAGTATTATATTCATCATTTTTAAACGGAGAAATTACAACAAACTAAACGCTAAGAAATCTTACATTGATATATCCCGCGGTAGTTTTGATAGAAGAGACTACTGGAAAGTTTTTTTCAGCCATTAGAGCTATTTACATCTTGAGCTTTTTTTTTTTTATAGCTATGTACAGTAGTGTAGTCTTAAGAGGAAAAATTTTCTGTGTGCTCACTTTTGCTGAAGTTTAACCTAAATGTATAATTTGTTGAATGATCATTTCTAAAAACAACAAATAAAACGAACTGAAGCATTATTTTTGAACTACTACTTAACTGATTAATATTAACTACAATTCGGTATAATTAATTAACTGTTGAAGGCATAAACAAAGTAATTTTTTGATTAACAGTGGTTAAGTGGAAACTCTATTTTTACTGTCCGAACATGTACCATGTAAGGAAAGAATTGTAATCATGAAAAAATTCGAATTCGAGATTTGGGTGTATTGACACGTTTTGAGGTCTTCTGAATTCATTTATGCTATTTTTACGAGATGTATGTATGTATGTGTGTGTGTGTGTGTGTATGTGTGTTTGTGTGTATGTGAGTGAACACGATAGCTCCTGAACAGGGCATGCGATTGAGCTCAAATTGGGTATATATGTTATAAACCACCGTCGCAAGACCGGTATTGATTTTGGTGTGTATAGGACTTACAGTTTTTCTACAGGGCTACGACAAAGATTTCTTTTACATTATGGCCTATGGAGGAAAATTCTGGAAAGTGCGCTAGCGTTTAAACGGTACATTCGATTGAGCTCAAATTGGGTATACATGTTATAAACCACCGTCGCAAGACCTGTATTGATTTTGATGTGTATAGGACTTACAGTTTTTCTACAGGGATAAAATAAAGATTTCTTTTACATTATGGCCTATGGGGAGAAATTCTTGAAAGTGCGCTAGCGCTTAAACGGTACATTCGATCGAGCTTCAATTTGGTATATATGTTTGAATGATTCAGCGATTAAAATTTATTTAAATGCTTGGTCATGATCTTAATCGTAAGTGTTCGGAAAGTCGAGTGGAGTCACTCCAGATTTTTCTACCTAAATACGTTAAAATTGACTGGAGCCTTCTTTTGGAAGGTTATTCAACCACAGAATCGCATAAATCATCCAACCACAAAATCACATAAATCATTCAAGCACAAGAATAAATCATACACAGTCCCGCCACTTTAATGTGATCAACACGCAGTGAACGGCATCAGTTGAGAATAATCAATCGCAGAGTGTAGAACGTGGCAGAACCAGAAAGAGGTGGATGGTCTGTAAAAAGCGTCTGTCGAATAGCAGAATTGCTGGAATTATGCGGAAACTGGACGATCTATCTGGTGTCCGAAAGGGCTCGACCACTGTCTTCCGGGACAAGCGTGGCAGCATTTCCGAAACGGCGTTGCTTGTGAAATGTTTGGGGTGCCGCCGTTGGTGAAGATGTATCTTCAATGGCCAAAAAGGCGCTATTAAAAATCAGCAACGTGGAAAGTGTGGTGGCGGGCGGATCATAGATGTCAGAGGTAATGGCTGAGTCGATACGTTCTGGTTGATCGATGAGCAACCGCGGAATGATTAACCGCCCAGAAGAACCAAGAAGCTATCAGAAGTGTATTCCAAACAAAGACGGCTAGTTTCCGCACCTATGCTACAGTACATCGGCGACGGAGGCTGGTATTTACACGGCAGTACTGCACAAGGTCATCCACTGAGAACAGTTCTACCCACTGCAGACGAAACTATCCGGTTGTAACGAAAGTTTTCCGCCAGATTTGCTTGAGTCAGCTCACGCGGTACCTAGCTATTGACCTTATATGTCAAGTTCATGCGATGCTTAGCGAGACTCATGGACATGGCACTAAAGTCTAACTCTTTTAGCTAGCTCTCGAGTGGATGAATATTTTATCTTCTTCTACAGATTGTCGTAGGCGGGCCTCATCAGCATCATTAGGCCGGCCAGAGCGCTCTGCTTCTTTAATGTCCTAGTCCACGTTTTTTAACTTTCGGTACCAAATCTTCACAGCGTCATATGATACAACAGTAGTACCTTAAGCTGTACACATGATTCGGTGTCATGCTGTAGCTGACTTTTTGCAACAGAACTGAGAGTAAATGATGGTTCAATCTGGTAGTGTGATAGTTCCATTTCAGACACCTTTTACTTAATCATAACGATATTGTTTTACAGATTTCACAACACAGTGCTCTAAAACAAGTCTTTTTTTTTCAAATAACAAAAATCGTTTAACAAAATATTGGCAAAGACACCAACGCGAACTTTTTGTGCAGACAATACTTGCAGTGGCGGAAAACTTTCGTTACAACCTAATACATCATCTGACCCTATAGGTAAACACCGTCGAGAGAGTGCAGTTTTCGTGACATCAGTGACCACATAAATGTGTGTGAAATGCTGTTCAAATAGAATGTGTTCCAAACCAGGAGTATTTATTTTAAGTACGACAGTCGTGCAGCCACGAGGATTGGGGCTGCCCCAGCGTCTCGCGGACTACTTACTGTAAAGTTCAGGCTGAACTACAACTCCAAAGAGCGGCGGCCGATCCTATCTCAACGCTAAGCGCTCGCGACGACATATCGAAGTTAAGAGCGAGCCTAACTCCGGGTTCAAATCGGTGTCTCGTCTGGCTGTCGTCCCTTTACATGTACATGTGCAATAAATGAATAAAACATGGAATTTCCAGCGTTTGATTTCCTGCAGACGATATTTTGGTGTTTTCTATCGAACTGCTTTTCTAACTATTTTCTGAATTTTTACCGAAAAAGATCTCCGATTTCCAATTTCACGACTTTGATAGCAGAAGTCACTGCCCCTGCAAGTAATCAAACGCATATGCACCTGTGCCTCTCCAGATAGCGTTACTCCAATGGTGAAAATGTTAAAACAAATGAGAAGGAAATAAAATGCAAAATGACAAGAATAACGTAAAAAAATTAAGTTAATGTACTTTTTTGTTTTATATTTACGTATTTTCATTTGCCAATGCTAAGAAATCTGGGGGTAGGTATTCCACGCAAATTGGAGTACGATAAGATTCCCCAAACTGCATAGCAGGAGAAATTCTAATCAATTCATTTCACATATTTTTAATTCTCTCCGGTTTTCTTACTTTTTATTTCTTCCAAATGGCAAGTTTTTTTTTTTTTTCGTACTTCCTTTAAACTTTTTTTTCTCTCACTTCTTGCACGTGTGGAAGTTGAACCTTTTTACAGCTGGAGATCAGTGAACTTCTTTTTGTACGCCCGAAACGATAATTCTGAACTAATTATAATGAATTTGTTTTATTTACAAGGAATTTTATGAATTAAAAGTTTAGATTTACATTATCAAAATAAATAATGCATGTTTTATGACATCTTTAAATAAATGACTTTTACAAATAATGTTTAAAATGTTGTTTTTTTTTTTAATTTAGAGAACACTGATGCCTTCCCAGTTAAATTTCCTAGAGCCTTTTTTGTTTTCGAAAACCTTTAAACGAAAAGCAACATATGATGTATTGGATGAACATGTATTGATACTAGCTGCGTACGCGTTTTTCGCACGAAAATTCAAATGACAAAAAAACTCTTCTTATTCATACGATTGGAATTAATTTCATGGATGCGGAATCTCGAAAAAAAACAAAAAAAAAAAAAAAAACACCGTGAAAAATCTTTGAATTGTAAAATAAACTTTGGCTTACAGATACTAACATTTAATATGGAGTTACATACACAGATATGACATTCATCTAATTACGATCACTGTGTAAAGACGCGAAATTCTTCATTTCCCACCGGTATGGTTGCAAGGAAGAAAAGCATTAACTATCTTTCTGACGAAAGAAAAAGTCAAGCGGAAATGTTAAAACAATAATAATAATTTATTGTTGTAAATGAATGGTTCGATAGTAAATAACCAACAGCAATTTTTTCATTACTCTTAAATACACCAGGTTTCATCCGGCCTGGTATTCTCGGGTACTTGTATACTATCTGAAAAAAAAAAAAAAGTGATTGATTTACACTCTATAATATAGTTCTTTCACATTCTAAAATATTTATTTTTGGAACTATTGGACTAGTTTATGTTGATCATTCAAATAAAAATTGAAACAATTTTCTTGAAGTAGCTGCCCTCTCTTAGGGAACATGAAAAATTATTTTAGTACTCCTTTTTTTAAACTTTTCTCTACTTAGTTTTGTGATCAGCTTCGTTCTACAATAATTCTGTAGTAGTAAATGGTTCGCCAGCATCAATTTAACTTAAAATAATTACCGAAAAAAAAAAATCCTCAATATATGTGTGAGTGGCCAGTAGCGTATCCAAGATTTTATTTCGGGGGGGGGGGGGGTTGGTGGATCAAAATGTAAGCTAAATATCAAACTGTAAGCTAAGTAAAGGGTTCCATTTCGGCGTGGCCGCAGCTCCCCCCCCCCCCTCCCTCTGGATACGCCCCTGTGAGTGTGCGTAACCTTGAAAAAGGTGAATCGACGGACTTAGAAAATTGAGGAAATCTTTCAATTATAGGAAAATCCCGTTCGTCATACAGTAGCTGACGCCCTTCGTGTAGGCCAGAGGCACAGCCAAGGGGGGGGGTTAGGGGGGTCATAACCCCCCCATGAGAAATTTTTTGCCATACAAAATGTATATTCTTCACTACATTATCACACACACGTATACATATATATGAGTTGTAGTAGGCGTAACCCCCCCCCCCCCCCGCCCCCATGAAAAATTTCTGTCTACGCCCCTGGTGTAGGCCCTCCATACCACACAAAACACTCAAACTCCACAGTTCACAATATAAGTTCTCACCAGCACTTCGACTTCCACCACTGTGTCAGATAATGCTTTCTGGTGAATTGAAATTCTTTCCTTTGTTTGCAAAATCATTCAACTAGATGGCAGCACTGACAGCTGTCATAGTGGACAGAAAAGAAGAATGTGTGCAATGTATGCGGTTCCACAATTCGGAACGTCGGAACCCTTTCCTGTGAATTCTTTTTCGGTTTTTCTTTTCTTTTCTTTTTTTTTTTTTGTGTGTGTACTTCCTTGGTGTGTTAACTAGAACTTTTCAAATCTCATGTAGCAAATAGCTCGAGAAATAAAAATAACCGAGTTTTCCGAAGGAGTGTCGAAATTCTTTAGTGGACATCAATTTTATTATGACACTTCTTTCTCTTGACTGAAGTCAATTTAGAATTAAATAATAATGAGCTACAACTATATTCTGTTTCTTCAAACTTCGATCATAAAACTGTACAGGGACTAGAAAGGTGATAACATGTTTTAATTCTTTATCTATTAGAGATAGGTGGGTAATTAGAAAATAGTAAATAGAAAAAAAAAAAAAAAAAAAAATGTTTAAAATAAGGTCGGAAAGGATATAGGTATTACGTTAAGAAAAAATTACTCATATTAGTATTCAAAAAGTTACTCTTTTTCAATTTGTGTTACCCCTGTACAAAAAATTCTCAGTTAATAAAATGTGCCGCATACGCTAGTTAGGTAATGTACAATATTTGAGAATTATATCTTAACGCGTGTCAAAAATTTAAAGTTAATTTATGCTGACTTATTTTTCAATGACTTTCGAAGGGAAAAAAATCAGGTCGTACGATCGCGACTCAAGAGATCGCAAAGAAATTATGAAAGAAAACAATTTTTTTGCACTCTAGCAATAAGCGTTTACATTTAAGTTCATGTATGGCCTCAGACCATCTTTCTTTAAAGATATCTCAGAGACATTTTGTGATGGAGGACTGAAATTTTGTACATCACCCCACTAGCGGATGTTGCACATTTTACTGATTGGAATTCTTTTTTTGTATGGGAGTCTCATACAAATTTAAAAAATGTAACTTTTAAAAATTAGATAGGGATTTTTTCTTAACGCAGTATTCCCCCCCCCCCCCCCCCACACACCACACACACCTTATTTTGAACATTTTTTCAACCGACGTTGCCCGCTTATCTCTAATAGGTAAAGAATTAAAGCGTGTTCCCACCATTTTGGGACACCCTGTATTATAGCAAAATTATAAAAATTTAACCATTATGTTTCAGGAAAAAAATATTGTTATGTATTATTTATTTTACTACATGGTAAAAAACGTTCAACAAAATGCAAATTAAGATTAGAAAAAAGAAACATATTATAATGGGAAGCCCGGACAGCTGATTATGTGAGTCCCTTAACCCTTTAAATCGCAGTGTTCCCACTTTGGGAACACCGAACTCTGACGTTTTGACTGTTGCCCGTCACGAAGAAAATATTTGATTTCTATAGAAATAGTGGCGGGTGAAAGAGCTCCACGAGAGTCCTTTACCTTTTAGCACGTTATTTCCCGTCAAAAAATGGTCACGATTCTTTTTAACAGCACTGACATCTGCTGAAAAATGGAAGAATGCGAGAACAGCTGGATAGATTGCCCAATGCTGAAAAAAAGGGCATCCGTTGCCATCGCTCTACTTAACTACCAGCAAGACGGCGGACGATCGAAACGTTCATCGCGTGCCACAGATCTACAGACCCTTTTTTTGACGACAGCTGGCTGTTAAATGGCTGGAAAGTAGGATTTTCGATTTGTCCTTTCTTCATTCTGAAGACAATATTGCATTGATTGTTACGATTTTATAGCTCTAGCGGAACAGGTGAACCCAACACTTACAGCTCTTTTACAAATGCTCAGAAAGTGAGCATTTAAGAGATTTTTTAGATTAAGGTTTAAAGGTTGCGATCGCAAAAAAAAAGGATGCTGTTTCATTTAATTTAAACTGAGAAGACACCAGTGGAGCATTCAGTGCAGAAAAACAATGTTAACCCTTTAAACGCGCAGTGTTCCCGCTCTGGGAACACCCAACTCTGACGTTTTGACTGTTGCCAGTCACGAAGAATAGATTGGATTTCTATAAAAAATAGTTGCGGGTGACATAGCTCCACGAGAATCCTTTACTTTTCAGCACGTCATTTTCCGCAAAAAGATTGTCACGATAATTTTTAACGGCACTGACATCTACTGAAAAATGGAAGAATGCGAGAACAGCTGGGTAGATGGCCCAATGCTGAAAAAGGGGTAGCCGTTGCCATCGCTCGACTTAACTACCAGCAAGATGGCGGACGTGCCGGCGCAGCCAGCTGTCGTCAAAAAAAGGGTCTGTAGATCTGTGGCACGCGATGAACGTTTCGATCGTCCGCCCTCTTGCTGGTAGTGAAGTCGAGCGATGGCAACGGCTGCCCTTTTGACAGCATTGGGAAAGGGTTCTGCCTCAAAGGGTGAACAGATACTTTTGACATCTTCACTCAGGATGTTCGGAGAAACGCTTCAGACGTATAAAACGTCGGATGAAAGATTTGCGTTTCTACGATAAAACTACCCCAACTGGAACGCCGGGTGTAAGTACCAACAAACGGAATCAACTGAACGTGTTATCGATTAAAAAATTTCTTAAACAAAGAAAAATTCTAATATATAAATAAGAAAGCAGCAATTTTCTGATACAAATATATTGATAACTGTAGTTAACTTCTATTACTTCATTGCCATCATTTTTGTAGTCACTTTATTCATGTTAAAATTAAAATCAATACTAAACCGGAAATCAAACTGGAAAAAAAAGAAAGAAAGCTGACGGTTAATCGAAACATAAATCTTTCTTTACATTTTTTAGGTATTAACCTTTCTTTATGTATTACGTACTCAGGGCCTTATTATCGCAAGGGCAAATCGGGACTTTGCCCAGGGCCCCCCAATTTCAAATATTGTTCTGAAATATATTTTTTATATCAAAATGTTATGAAAAATAAAATACATTTCATAGAAGGGGGCCCCCAAATTCATCAATGCCCGGGGCCCCCGTTGGTCATAATCAGGCTCTGTACGTACTATCGTAATAGAAAAAATCTGGAGTGACTCCACTCGATTTTCCGAACACTTACGATTAAGATCATTACCAAGCACTTAAGTAAATTTTAATCGATGAATCATTCAAACATATATACCAAATTGAAACTCAATCGAATGCACCGTTTAAACGCTTGCGCACTTTCAAGAATTTCTCCCTATATGCCATAAAATAAAAGAAAGTTTTGTCGTAGCCATTTAGGAGAACTATAAGTCCTATACACACCTAAATCAATACCGGTCTCGGGATGGTGGTTTATAACATGTATACCGAATTTGAGCTCAATCGAATCTACCGTTTAAACGCTAGCGCACTTTCAAGAAATTCCCCCCATAGGCCATAATGTAAAAGAAATCTTTGTCGTAGCCCTGTAGAAAAACTATAAGTTCTATACACACCAAAATCAATACCGGTCTTGCAACGGTGGTTTATAACATATATACCCAATTTGAGCTCAATCGAATCTACCGTTTAAACGCTACCGCACTTTCAAGAAATTCCCCCCGTAGGTCATAATGTAAAAGAAATCTTTATCGTAGCCCTGTAGAAAAACTATAAGTCCTATACACACCAAAATCAATACCGGTCTTGCGACGGTGGTTTATGATATATATTTCCAATTTGAGCTCAATCGAATGCTCCGTTCAGGAGCTATTGTGTTCACTCACATACACACAAACACACACACACACACACACACACACACGCACATACACACACACACACACACATACACACACACACACACACATCTCGTAAAAATTGCATAAATGGATTCAGAAGCCCTCAACACGTGTAAAAACACCAAAATCTCGAATTCGAATTTTTTCATGATTACAATACTTTCCTTACATGGTACATGTTCGGAAAGTAATAAATGTAAATTTATATAACTTTTTCGGGGCTAGAGGGTATAGTAACGGATGCTTATCTATCAAGGTTGCAGACTGTGTTAATCTAGCCATGCTCCAGTACATAGAAAAAATAAATAAATATCTGTTGTAGAATAATACAAAATTAAAATTTTTTTTATAAAATTATTGATCACTGAACAATTTAATTATGCCTACACTCTTCTTAATGTTTCATGAATTAGGATTCTCATAAATGCCAAGAAAAAAGCTTTTGCATTTTCTGAAGCATTTTATTTTGTAAATCACACAACAAGCATATTAATGTATTTCAAAGTAAAAAGTATTTTGCCAACACAATTTCGCTTAGATCTGCGATAACAGAAAACTCTGAATACAATTCAGCTTCGACTTGCTTGTATTACCTCTTCTGCGGAAATCTAAAAAAGAAAACAATTATTAATACTAAAATATGTCATGAACTGCAGAAGGGCTTACCATTCAGTCAGCCCTTCTGCAGTTCAGAGTAAAGCCTGGACTCGAGGCATCACTGGAAGTTCACAAGCCAGGTTTAAAATAAAAAACGTCTACTAATTCCTGGTGGACCTTTGTAAGTACTTTTAACCCTTTAACGCGCAGTGTTCCCGCTCTGGGAACACCAAGCTCTGACGTTTTGACTGTTGCCAGTCTCGGAGAATAGATTTGATTTCTATTAAAAATACTTGCGGGTGACATAGCTCCACGAGAATCCTTTACTTTGAGCACGTCATTTCCCGTAAAAAAAAGGTCACGATTATTTTTAACAGCACTGACATCTGCTGAAAAATGGAAGAATGCGAGAACAGCTGGATAGATGCCCAATGCTGAAAAAGGGCAGCCGTTGCCATCGCTCGACTTAACTACCAGCAAGAGGGCGGACGATCGAAACGTTCATCGCGTCTTAGATCTAGATCTAGAGACCCCTCTAGATCTAGATCTAGAGACCTAGAGATCTTAGATCTAGAGACCCCTTTTTTGACGACAGCTGGCTGTGCTGCACCACAGCCAGCTGCGTCAAAAAAGGGGTCTCTAGATCTGTGGCACGCGATGAACGTTTCGATCGCCCGCCCTCTTGCTGGTAGTTAAGTCTAGCGATGGCAACGGCTGCCCTTTTTTCAGCATTGGGAAAGGGATGCGCCTAAAAGGGTTAAGTGGAGAATCAGCTGTTGGTTTAATCAGTGGCGGCTCCTCCATTTGAGCACATAAGCACGTGAACCCCCCCCAGAGGAAAAGCGAAAAAATAAACACATTAAAAAATTAAATTAAAAAAATTATGAAGTACACTTTTAGATTTTTGTGAATTTAAAACGTGAGATTTACTCCCCTCTCCACTCTTATTATATACGCTTATTATAGCTAACGCACAGTATCGTAGGTTACTATAGCATAGTATTTCGTCGCTCGCACGTGCGATCGGCCCAATGGCCTTCTGAACCGCTCTCTGATAAAAGACGCGGAAGAGAGTTGCGGGAGAAGTAAGGCGATGCTGATATCACTCCGTTTGCACATTTTGAGTGTGCTCACGGACCATTTTTTTTTCGGCTGTCTCTTGTCTCTTCCGGATTCTCCCTTGGTTTGTCATGTTCGGCTTGTTAATCCCTTTTTTTTATTCTCTTATTATTTTCTTTATTTTCTATCATTTTTCGCTACAGCATATTTTACGAATTAGTGTCAATAATTTAGATAGGAGTAAAATAAATGTTTCGGAGAGCTAAAGCAATTGCATTTTTCCATATAATCCCTTGAAAAGAATTGCAATAAAAAATCAAGACACTTTTGCTAAAACTTATCTTGTTGACGAAATGTAAGACCCAAGATGACTTGTTTTCTTTCAGTTGCGTGCATTGTTTTCCTTTAGCTGCTTGACATGCAAATATATTTTAACTTCCAAGGTGCGCTGTATCTGCATATTTATATATTCGAAATTTGTGAACCTCCATTTAAATTACCCACAAGTCGCCATTGGCTTTAGTACAGGGTACTGTTTCGTTGTTACTATTTTAAGTAATGAAAAACTGTGTTAACTCTTCAGTCATATAGGGATGGACGCGAGACGAAAAATAGGCTGTCTCGTCTCGCAAAATCGCTGAAAAACTTTGTCTCGTCTCGCAAAAATCCCTATATCACAATGTAAAATATACCAGTCTCGTCTCGCAAATTAACTGCGAATCTTTGTCTCGTCTCGCAAATTTCTGTCTCGCAGTCC
This sequence comes from Cheiracanthium punctorium, assembly GCA_038373885.1. Classification (NCBI taxonomy): domain Eukaryota; kingdom Metazoa; phylum Arthropoda; class Arachnida; order Araneae; family Cheiracanthiidae; genus Cheiracanthium; species Cheiracanthium punctorium. The sequence continues at coordinate 297,287 of JAWZYV010000935.1, read as the reverse complement.
ATCCCTATCAGTCAAAAGAATATTGGATGTGGGTATTTTTGTTCAGTCTTAGAGTTAGGACCGCTTAGTAAGAACGCCACGGAGGGCACCCCACCCTTTGGCCTAGATCCCACTCGTAGCTAATTGGCCGTAATCCCACAACACAACACAATTCGGTCTTCACTTGTTCGAATCATTCCAGGAGTGTTCAGTTTTCCTACTGAATTCAAAATAAGTTGATATTGAAAAGCCGTAGATATACTTGAGCATCTGGACTACGCGTTCAGCACTGTTGATGGGTACCCTTCCTTTTCAAAAGCGCCAAAGAGGCGTTAAACGATCAAAATGCGACAGACGGCGGCACAAAAATGGTGCCATGCGCTGACCTGTGTATTGTGAGGGTTCTGCTAGTGGCTGACAGGAAAGACAGGCTGCGGTGCTTACCTTTGGTCACAGCCCTTTTGCCCTCGAAGAGTCACGCGACCTGGGGGGTGTGGCCATCTTACTGTGGCTATCTCGGGCCAAGATGGCCACACCTCCTAAGTCACCTGACTCTGCGAGGGCTAAAGGGGTGTGACCAGATGTCAGCACCACAGCCCGTCTTTCTCGTCAGCCACGGTTCTGCTCTATGCTGAACGACTGAATTTGTGATATCTCAGGAGAATTTCATTGCAGTGTACTTACTATTTCGGACAATGGTCATGGAGAGCTTTTTTTTTTTTACCCAAAAAGAGCTGAAAAAATGTTCATCAGCGGATCCATGATGTTAGGTGAAGTGTAGCAACGAGTCACACCACCGACAACAGTGCAAGAGGTGGCGCCGGAGGTTCCACTCATGGTCCAAAATCCCTGGTTAAAGCCCTGGTTAAAGCCCGCGTTCGGTGGAGGCATGGGCAGATTGAAAGGAATGTTCTGACCACCGTTATCGTCATTCTTGCATGTAGACACTCCGTTGACCAGGAGACAGGTCTTTACGATGGCGAAAGATCGAACGTCAGCGACGAAGACTGCGAAAATGGCGACCACTGTCAAAAGCTTCATGATTTGTGCTGGAAAAAGAAAAAAAAAATGCACTTATGAGAAGTGGAAGACTGAAATAGCCCGCTTTTCTAAATGTGACACAACTGTTTGGATTTTCAACTAAGCAAATTGTAAATGTGAATCATTACAATGATATGATGTGAATGACGATGCTATTGTGGAAAAAAAAAATCAATATTTAATTTCGATTAACGATTGATTATTGTTTTGTCAATAATATCGATAATCGTGATTACGACTAAAATATTACATTAGCCAATCGGTAATTATGATTAAATATTCGGTAGTTTTCCGTCGTTAATTGTGATTAATTTTTTTCAACCTCGAATGTAATTTTATACGATCATTCATTTTCAAATTACAATTCTGCCTACTTAGCGTGGATTCTACAAAAATACACTGCTGAAAACTGGTAATGAAATGAAATTAATTAAATGTATTCGAGTAAAACTCTCAAAAGAAAACTGACGAATGAAATAATTTCTGGGAGATCTGGGAGAATGAAATAATTTCTGGGATTCTCCCTTCTTCAGATTTATTCATTAAATCATTAGCCAAATCCAAAGGAAAGCAAATGCGAAACATAAATAGAAGGGAACTGGCAGGAAACATAATGCTATCGCTCCTTTGTTGCGACGATAGAGAACAGGTTAAGCCAGAGTTTACGGAGGTTAAAAAACCACCCACTCTCCTTGTTTCTTCTCCTCACTCTGGTTCATTAAAATCAAAGAAACTACGGCCATATAGGGCATATCTGAAGTAGAAGTTGCAATACAGCTTTAAAAATGTAAATATTGTCGTTGGCCACAGAACTTCTAAAAAAACGCAGCCAAGAGCGGCCATTTTCAAGAGCTGGGAGCAGTTTTATGGTTTTTTAACGAGCAAAAATGGTATTTTCAAGGATAAAAGTGGAGAGATTGCAATTTTTACTATAGTACACGATGGATTTACAGCAGGGCTGCCACGCCAAAAGTGACGGCAGCCACGGCAAATACCGTTAAATTAGCTAAAATAGAAGCGATAATCAACAGTTCCCGTAGCAAAGTTATCTGCGAGTATTTAAAACTTCCTTTCTATCTCATGTATTTTAAGGTTACATAGGAAATTGTAGAAAGTTTACAAGAAAAATAAAGCTTCCATTCTTTCTTTCTTCATACTGCATTATTGATTCAATTTTTTTTTTTTAGTGGGATACCTGCAACTGTAATTTTACCTTTATTAGGAAAATGTGAGAGTTTGTCGTGAGCTGAAAATTTCTAGCTTCCAATTTACGAAAGCTCACAGCATTTTTTGCGGCCAGCTTTAAAAATCTTATTTTAATCCTTTAAAGCGCAGTGTTCCCGCTCTGGGAACAACCAACTCTGACGTTTGGACTGTTGCCAGTCACGAAGAATAGATTTGATTTCTATAAAAATAGTTGCGGGTGACAGAGCTCCACGAGAATCCTTTACTTTTTAGCACGTCCTTTCCCGTCAAAAAATGGTGACGATTCTTTTAAACAGCACTGACATCTGCTGAAAAATGGAAGAATGCGAGAACAGCTGGATAGATTGCCCACTGCTGAAAAAAGGGCAGCCGTTGCCATCGCTCGACTTAACGACCAGCAAGAGGGCGGACGATCGAAACGTTCATCGCGTGCCACAGATCTAGAGACCCCCTTTTTTTCGTCCGCCCTCTTGCTGGTCGTTAAGTCGAGCGATGGCAACGGCTGCCCTTTTTTTAGCATTGGGAAAGGGTTGCACCTCAAAGGGTTAAGGTTAGATAGGAAATTGTAATGCTTACAAGAAAAATGAAGTTTTCATTCTTTCTTTCTTGATGCTGCGTTATAGATTCAATTATTATTATTATTTTTTTTTTAGTGGGAAACCTGCAACTGTAATTTACCGTTATTTCGAAAATGTGAGATTTTGTCGTGAGCTGAAAAATTTCAGCTGCCAATTTGCGAAAGCTCACTGAACTTTTTGCTCCCAGCTTCAAAAATCTTATTTTCAAACTTCGAGTCCTGCTTGACAGGTGAAAGACTTTGATACCGAACCAGAATTTGAAAAATCTGAAATTTTCAACATGCTCGGAGAAATTTTTTGCATGCCCGGAGGAAAAATTTGCATGCCCGAAAAAAAGCAAGCGTGCCGAAATAAAACTAAAACAAATCGAACTCGCTGTCCCACATCCCAGAAGTTGAAGATCAAACAGTAAAACAGATAATCAGTTGACTTACAGAAATTATTTTCAGTACAGAGTAGAACCGTTACTTGAGTTCAATGAATGTAAAAACAATTTTTATACCCCCACTAGGGCATGAAGTGTAAAAAAAATACATGCCCGATCGCAATGTATTTATTGTGTATGCAATGTATTACACATTGCATACACAACGCAGCATACACATTGCGTATACATTGTGTGCCCGATCGCAATGTATTTATTATGTATTTATTTTTACTTGATCCGGGCTTGTCGGGCAACAGATTTTTCCAATCCTCCCGAGAACTCTGAGGGATACCCTTGCTATATCCTAACATCGGTATATTATGTGTATTATGAGTTCGGCTCGTCAAATTCTAAGTCAACCAGTTTCAAAGATAAGTTTCTCGTTTATATAAAAATCTGGAGTGACTCCACTCGACTTTCCGAACATTTACGATTAAGATCATTACCAAGCATTTAAATAAATTTTAATCGATGAATAATTCAAATATATATACCAAAATGAAGCTCAATCGAATGTATCGTTTAAACGCTTTCAAGAATTTCTCCCCATAGGCTCTAATGTAAAAGGAATTTTTGGCGTAGCCCTGTAAAAAAACTATAAGTCTTATACACACCGAAATGAATACAGGTCTTGCGACGGTGGTTTATAACATATATACCTAATTTGAGCTCAATCTAATGTACCGTTTAAACGCTAGCTCACTTTCAAGAATTTTCCCCCATAGGCCATAATGTAAAAGAAATCTTTGTCGTAGCCCTGTAGAAAAACTATAAGTCCTATACACTCCAAAATCAATACCGGTCTTGCGACGGTGGTTTATAACATATATACCCAATTTGAGCTCAATCGCATGCCCCGTTCAGGAGCTATCGTGTTCACTCACACACACACACACACACACACACACACACACATACACACATACATACATACATCTCGTAAAAATAGCATAAATGAATTCCGAAGCCCTCTAAACGTGTAAATACACCAAAATCTCGAATTCGAATTTTTTCATGATTACAACACTTTCCTTACATGGTACATGTTCGGAAAGTAAAAATAGAAGAAACATGGTAAACTGCATGCACTTCCCATCCTCTATCTCATTATAACCTCCTTTTTTTTTTTTAAACGACTTTCGAAACCAATGGATTGCGCATTGCAAACGGGTTAAAAAAAATCCTTCGCTGTTTTATACAAGGCATTTCAAGATATACTGATAGCTCAGAACACTCACATCTAAAGTTTAAGTGATTTTAATGATTGGATGAGATGTAATCAAGGACCTATGTTGAGTAGAATTATATCCTTCCCTGGTATTCCCGTACACGTACTGTGTAGGGTGCATGGGCATGAATACATAATCTCAAATGGCAATTTGTCGGAATTCCAAAACACATCTTATGTTACGATAATCTAATGCATTATTAAAACTTTTTTGGACAATGTTGAAGGACAAAGACTGTCGATTAAATAAGCTGAAACAAATCTTGTTGAAAACTAGAATTTCTTTCATTATATGTTTAAATAATAATAATGTAAAAGACTTACAGTTATATTTAATTTTTTTTTTTAAAGTCATGTTCCTCGTTTGCTTATTCCTCCCCCTCCCCCGATCTCCACTTTATTTTCCCTTTTCTCACTCTGGTTTTCTAAGAAATGTTTCCTTCCAAATACCTTTTTTTTTGGTGTGTACTTTTGTTTACATTTCTCACTTTCCTAACTTCCTGCCTTGTGTCGGATGGTGTTTTTGAAGTCGAAGAGGGCCTAGCCCTTGTACCACCCGAAACGTACATCTTGTACTATTTTTTATAGTATATGTGTGTTTTATCAGTCTTTTTTCATTTTATTTTGATATTAACATTAACACAAGCTTTTTGCGCGTTTTTTTAACAACTAAAAGATACCCAGACCTGTAAATTCAGTCTCGCTACACTATTACCCCAAAAACAGTAGAGATGTCCCTTTTTGAGGAATAAAATAAATGGTTACATTATTCATGATAAAACAATAATGCTAATAATAGACTTACTTAGGAGACGAGTTACTCGACGCTAAAAAATTTTGCTTTTCAGCGACAAAACGCAAAAACGAGGAATGAACAAAACGACGTAATATTTATGCTTGTGAGATTGATGTTTTATATAATGAAATACTAAATTTTGCTTTTTAAAAATCCCTACAACAAAAGAAAACAAAACAAATTTTTGATTTCCAACCATTGAAAATGAAAAATTAAATGATTTTGATATTTATGTTTGCGAGTTTCATTTTTTATTTTATCAAGAACAAAACTTTGATGACTGGAGTTTTTCGATTATATTTAAATGTGCATACAAAAACTTGAACACAATATGTCATTAAAAAACCAATTGTTAACCAGCACGATGAAATGTCTTCATTCTTTTTTTTTTTTGTATTCTGTGACTTTATTACCACGTTTCACGGAATTGCATCTTTCGTGAGGATAAAACATCGACTCACTAATACTTTTTAACGTTAAGCAACACAATAAAATTTCAACGGTTACATGCTAAAACATACAAATAAGTAAATAAATAAAATGAAAACAAGCAAATAAACATCGATTCCATTTTAAAATGTTGATGTTCTTTTTTTACACATTTAGCGTATCATCTAAATGTATGTTTTAAAAATCATTTATTAGAAGGTTTTTCTGACAATTGACTGATTTCAAAATAGAATTTGGCCCATTCTCCGTGGTTTTACATTTGTTTAAGTTTCCTGAAAATTTTAAATAACTTCAGCAATTAAAAGCGTAGCCTTGGTAAAGGACGTGTCACTATGCTGTCTGGATTCACAGCTCGAATATTTTGCGAATTCTTGTTCCAGACTGGGTTAATATTTAAAAAAAAATCATACCGCTTCACAGACAACAGATGAATTTGGACAGTCCCGTGCTCAGACTAGAAGATCGTCAAGAACTGCTCAGTTTTCTCAAATGCATTCATAGATACCAAATAGGCTAACCTTTTTTTAAAAAAATTCCTTTTTAACCCTTTGCAGTAAGTTGAAATGTGTTAACGATTTCACTTTGTCTGATCGACTGTCCGCGCTCTATCTATACAAGGAAGATGCATCAACTGCTACAAAATTGAACATATGTTATTGCTATGTACTGTAACATGCAGGGACCGATTTACTCACTTGGGGGTAAAGGGCACAGATAATTATGGCGGACCTCTACACACTATACTGTTTGCTGTAGGATGTTATTTTAATTTGAACAAATTTACGTATCTCAAATTACCCATGTATAAAAATAAACTTTATTTTAAAAGTTTGAACGCGGCCATCTCATTGCTCAAGAATTCTCCAGACGAAACGCATATTTTAAAGTTTTCCAAAGTTTTTAATGCTATTAATGGCCACAAAATTTCAGTTTTACAAATACTCAAGAATAAAGAGTAAGGTTATACAGCACACCAACTAAAATCCTTTGCCATCCTCTTAACTTCGGAATATTCATAAAAGCGGTGTCTAGGTATACTAAAGTAACCTTGCGCTACTGAATGAAACCGCCTACAGCGCTACCTGGTGGAAAACTGCGAAGCTAGCATTCTTCCCTTGAGCGGGAGAAAAAAGTGATTCACAAAGCTGTAGAGCATCATCGATTTAGTACGAAAAGACACTTTGTAGACATTGATGCAAAGAATAGAATGGTTAAAATGCGCATTTGTTTATTCGTGATTTCCTATTGACTTTACGAAACATGACCGGAATAAGAAATAATTATCTAGGAATTTGCACCGCGGTCCTCTTCTGTGGGTATCCCAAGCGATACCACTGTGCCAAATTGTGGTATCGTGTTTTGCACGAAAAATTCGCCGCATCTTACTGTTCTTTGTCTGTCATGAATTTATGGAGACCAGACACGTCAGCTTTTTTACAGTATTTTGTACCAAATCCAAACCAGATTGTGACAGTATATGTCAAAAGTGTCAATTTCTACCATAAACTCCCGAAGAGTTCCTTTATACCTCATTCAGGAACCGATAGAGGGCAGCACTATCGATCATTAGAGGGATTTCTTAATTTTGAAGCAGAAAGCTTAGTTTTACTACATCGAGAGGTATGCTTTAGCATGGAAACTTGGAGGATATTGCGACCAAGTCGCCATTAGAGAGCCCACCGGTCTGTGAATGGTTCCAGGATCGAACTTACAACTTTTCGACCCCGAGAATACCGGCTTTCCCAACTGAGCTACCGCGGCCACTCTCATTAAGGGGTGCTCACATTAGGGGTTTTTGATTTCCCGCCAAAAAACGGAAAAAATTCCCAAGCTGAGTTCATTTTTCGATTTTTTTTTCACCCGATTTGGCGATTTATCATCAAAAGCCGCCATGCTTGGCGCACTTTTGCACGTACAGACGTCAGGAAAAAAACTATATTCTGCATGCATATACACGAACATTATACATACATGCGTAAGTTGAGATGTCTAGAAAAACTATTCAAAGCAAATTTAGAGATAGTCAAAATTGATTTTTTTTTCATCATGGCTCACATTAGGGGTTTTTGATTTCCCGCCAAAAAATGGAAAAATTTCCCAAGCTGAGTTCATTTTTCGATTTTTTTTTTACCCTATTTGGCGAATTATCGTCAAAAGCCGCCATGCTTGGCGCACTTTTGCACGTACAGACGTCAGGAAAAAAACTATATTCTGCATGCATATACACGAACATTATACATACATGCGTAAGTTGAGATGTCTAGAAAACTATTCAAAGCAAATTTAGAGTAGTCAAATTGATTTTTTTTCATCATGGCTCACATTAGGGGTTTTTGATTTCCGCCAAAAAATGGAAAAATTTCCAAGCTGTGTTCATTTTTCGATTTTTTTTTTTCACCCTATTTGGTGATTTATCGTCAAAAGCCGCCATGCTTGGCGCACTTTTGCACGTACAGACGTCAGGAAAAAAACTATATTCTGCATGCATATACACGAACATTATACATGCATGCGTAATTTGAGATGTCTAGAAAAACTATTCAAAGCAAATTTAGAGATAGTCAAAATTGATTTTTTTTCATCAAAATCTACATACCGAAATTTTCAGCGATTTTACCTAAATTTTTTAACGGGATTAAGAACGATTGAAACTGGTTCATCCAAACGATAGGTTTCAAATTTCATGCGTCTGTGATTGAATATTTTATGATAATTAAACATCCGAACAGATTTTCACTTAATAACTATGAATCCTCCTGAATAAACCAAATATCTATATAATAATAATGAAAAAAAAAAATTAAAATGGGTCTATTTCGTTTGGGAGCATCGTTGCTACAGACAGACACACAGATAGAAAAGTCTTCTAACTTACAGAACCTCATATTTTTACGTTGGGCGTTGAAAACACCCACAAGAATAAAATAAAATTTACGAGATGTTCTACTTCCTGTATGAGAAAAATATTTAACAAGTATAAATGAAGAAAAATTAAGAAAGTACGTGATACTGTCTGTTTTTCCATAAAGATCCTATGTAAAGAAAAATAATAAATTTTTTCAACTACCCACTTTTTCAAGTTTCAATATTACCCTGTTTGAAAACGAAGTGTGCGAAATAACAAGATGTACTGATTCAATCACCCGGGTTTCTTTTACGGTAAAAAAAGAAAAAAAAGAAAAAAAAGAATTACTTCATAAACTAAAAATTGCATGAGATTTATAAACTCTGTCACAAACCTTGAGTCATATTCTCGATTTCTGCGATTCTAAACGAGATTAAACAGTTTGCTATAATTCACGAGATTGAACCATGGAGGATTTAAATGTTTAAAGTTTAACAGCTCGGATATTTGCGATCAACGGCGGCATTTCATTAACCTTTTGATTACTTGGTGATTGACGCCTACGTAGATAGATAATCATTTTTCATTATTCTAGACATTAGAACAGTTTTCCATTTATACTCTTATGCAGGAACTTTGGCAGATTGGCGTATTTAGAACCCCGAAAATATTTCATCTTGCTGTTTTGGCAGCTATCCAAGTTTATCCTATAAATCAGTGTTTCCCAATTCAATTTAACACGCGGACTACTTTTCCACTTGCAGTTTACGCACCGATCACTTACAAGAATTCTTTCCGGAAGGGTAAATAAAATCTGAAAAAAAAAAAAAAGTTCGAAACTTTTTACACAAAATGTAATGATAAAATGAAAGATTCGAAAAAGTGCAATCTGATGATCTAGTGTTGGACAGTAATTTAAAAGGTGTTACAAGGAAAGTATAGTTTAAAAAAATATTATTTCAGTATATATGAATTTTTAATTCATAAATTAGGGCAATTTGGGTGGCCCTAATTTTCAAGTGATCTGGGCTATTGCCCTGCTTCTCCTTGTGATAATCGGGTTCAATTAGTACAGATATTCCAAACGTCGACATTTAGCGTCAATTTCTGAAAGCTATTAATCAACGGACGATATCATTAGATGCTATTTCCGACAGGTAGATGTCGGGAGAAAACATACAGTTATTGAGTTAATCGAATTGAAGCATGAATTAATACTTAAACATAGCTTTTATCTGTCGAGCTAAAGCTCTCTTAAAAGTTCTAATTTTTCTGACAATAGATGCCGCTGTCTCTGGTAGGGGACTGGAAATGTTACCACACACATAAGGGAAATGACTCCAATTTTCGTTGGATTGTTGAAATTAACAAATTAAGAGACAAAAATGGATTCTATTACTAAGATAAAGCGAACTTAATTATGTATTTTAAGTGGACAAAGATTAAATGTAATGAGTTAAGTTTTTACTAATACAGATAAGAATTATTTTGCTGCTACAAGATTGCCTTTTACATTCAGAGATCGTAAAGGCTCCTAGCAGAAAGAAAGCGTCTTCTGATGTTGGATTACTTAAGGTCACTTTTGTACAATTATAACCTATCCCTGTGTTTTTGGTCCATGATCACATCGATAAAATATAAAAGCATTAATTCTACTTTTAGGGATGTGCATTATAAATAGTTTTTAGGTTAAATAACGCAACGAGTTTCAGTGGTTGCATACTAAAATATCCCGGTTAACAAAATGACGTTTATTTGGGTAATTTAACAGCACGTCATTTTCAAGTCAAAAGTGGAATCGACATCATTTTGATGTCACAAGAGTAAAATTGCACTGGAGACTCAAAATAAATAAATAAATAAATAAATAAATAATAATAATAAAAAACTATTGACATCAAAAGAACGTATATTTTCCGGATTCCTATTGGCTGGGAATACCTCTCATCATCTGAATTAACGCTGTGAAACTAATTTCTCACTTGTAGGAAAACCACGGGGAATTAGTTTCAACAAATCGGAATTTTCGAAATTACGGAATTATTCCGCTTGTGATTTAATTTTGATGTTAAAGCCTTCCTGTTAATCTGATTGAGTTTCTAATGTCATTGTAATCTCATACCTCATAAAGTGTTCTCTCAATCTCTTACAACACAACATCCATGTATCATATATGATACAATAAATCACATTGATTTTAATTGATGATGTTGATTAATTTTTTAAATTAAACCATACGAGTGTTATTCTGAAATTGTTTGAGGTAGTGGCAAACGATAGGCGGAAGAAAAAGAATTTTTAAAAATGTAAATTTGAAACTATTTTGTGGTCGCAGACGATAATTTGTGGCAACAATTGCAATTTATGTGACGTAGAATAATTCTTTTTAAAAAGGAAAATGGAGTTGACGCGAGAGCATTATCGTGCTATGATTTTCTATTATTTTAAAGTGGGAGGTTAAATCAACAAGAATGCCTTTAACGTCTAGAATTAGAATTTGGAAACGAAGCTTCATCTTGTGCTACTGTATTCAGATGGTTCACAGAATTGTGTAGCGGTCGAAGTTATCTCCTGGATAAAGAACACACAGGAATAATCTTGTCAGCTGCACTCCCAGAAAATGTGTCGGAAATATGAAAAATGTTAATCGATGATAATTGCTGCATTTGCCATTGTTAAGTGCATTGATATATGAAGGTAAGTGCATTGATACATTGATACGCAGCTATACGCGATGCAGAAGGAACTTAACATAGGATCCACAGTTATACATACAATTATTCATGAAGAACTGCATATGAAAAAAATCTGGAGTGACTCCACTAGACTTCCCGAACACTTACGATAAATATAATTACCAAGAATTCAAATAAATTTTAATCGATGGATAATTCAGCAAAAATTCTTAGTTTTTCTTCAATTTGAGCTCAATCGAATCTTTAAACGCTAGCGCACTTTCAAGAATTTTCCCCCATAGGCCATAATGTGAAAGAAATCTTTGTCGTAGCCCTATAGAAAAACTATAACTCCTATACACACCAAAATCAATACCGGTCTTGTGACGGTGGTTTATAATATATATACCCAATTTGATCTCAATCGAATGTATCGTTTAAACGCTAGCGTACTTTCAAGAATTTCTCCCCATAGACCATCATGTAAAACAAATTTTTGTCCTAGCCCTGTAGAAAAACTATAACTCCTATACACACCAAAATCAATACCGGTCTTGCGACGGTGGTTTATAACATATATACCCAATTTGATCTCAATCGAATGTATCGTTTAAACGCTGGTGAAAAGACAACGAGCAATGAAAAAAGTAATGTATGCCGTTTTCTTCGCAGAAATACAGGAATGGGCAAAGCCGTCACGTTGGAAGAACAACTAACTGGTATACCATTAACCCTTTGAGGTGCAACCCTTTCCCAATGCTGAAAAAAGGGCAGCCATTGCCATCGCGCGACTTAACTACCAGCAAGATTAGGGATGGACTGCGAGACAGAAATTTGCGAGACGAGACAGAGATTTGCAGTTATTTTACGAAACGAGACAGGCACAGTTTATATTGTGATATAGGGATTTTCGCGAGACGAGACAAAGCTCTTCAGCAATTTTGCGAGACGAGACAGCCGCATTTTCATCTCGCGTACATCCCTAAGCAAGATGGCGGACGATCGAAACGTTCATCGCGTGCCACAGATCTGGAGACCCCTTTTTGATGACAGCTGGCTGTGTGCCGCACAGCCAGCTGCGTTAAAAAAGGGTCGCTAGATCTGTGCCACGCGATGAACGTTTCGATCGTTCGCCATCTTGCTGGTAGTTAAGCGGAGCGATGGCAACGCATGCCCTTTTTTCAGCATTGGGCAATCTATCCAGCCGTTCTCGCATTCTTCCATTTTTCGGCAGATGTCGGTGCTGTTAAAAACAATCGTAACAATTTTTTTTTTACGGTAAATGACGTGCCTAAAAGGTAAAGCATCCCGCCACTATTCTTATAGAAATCCAATCTATTCTTCGTGACTGGCAACAGTCAAAACGTCAGAGTTTGTTGTTCCCAGAGCGGGAACACTGCGCGTTAAAGGGTTAAGGACCTCCCAGAAATTCTTCAAAAAAATTATGTAAGGGGTCTCATGCTTCATCAGAGACAATGCATCTTCTCATACGGCAAGATTGACAGTGGAATTTCTTGAACAAAAACACATCAAAGTGATAGCATTCTACCTATTCCCTATTTGTGACTTTTGACTAATTTTTACTTTCCGAACATGTACCATGTAAGGAAAGTATTGTAATCATGAAAAAATTCGACTTCGAGATTTGGGTGTATTGACACGTTTTGAGGGCTTCTGAATTCATTGATGCTATTTTTACGAGATGTGTGTGTGTGTGTGTGTGTGTGTGTGTTTGTGTGTATGTGAGTGAACACGATAGCTCCTAAACGGGGGTTTCGATTGAGCTCAAATTCGGTATATATGTTATAAACTACCGTCGCAAGACCGGTATTGATTTTCATGTGTATAGAACTTATAGTTTTTCTGCAGGGCTACGACAAAGATTTCTTTTACATTATGGCCTATGAGGGGGGGGGGGAATTCTTAAAGTTCCGCTAGCGTTTAAACGGCACATTCGATTGAGTTCAAATTGGGTATGCATGTTATAAACTACCATCGTAAGACCGGTACAGATTTTGATGGGTATAGGACTTATAGTTTTTCTACAGGGCTACGATAAGGATTTCTTTTACATTATGGCCTATGGGAGGAAATTCTTGAAGGTGCGCTAGCTTTTAAACGGTACATTCTATTGAGCTCCAATTGGTATATCTGTTATAAATCACCATCGTAAGACCGGTATTGATTTCGTTGTGTATAGGACTTACAGTTTTTCTACAGGGCTACGACAAAGATTTCTTTTACATTATGGCATATGGGGAGAAATTATTGAAAGTGCGCTAGCGTTTAAACGACGCATTCGATTGAGCTTCAGTTTGGTATATAGGTTTGAATTATTCATTGATTAAAATTTATTTAAATGCTTGGTAATGATCTTAATCGTAAGTATTCGGAAAGTCGAGTGGAGTCACTCCAGAATTTTAATTTAAAGAAAAATTAAGTGGTCGCTGTTTTGTCTCCGAAGATGCTGCAAAAGCATATTTTGCATCGGCTTCAAGAAATGGATGACTTTAGGCTTTTAAACATGTTAAAATTTGCCTACAAAAGTGCATTGATCTTGAAGAGGATTACCTTGAACACTCCTAAAATTTGATAAGTTTAAATTGTACCATTTAGCCGTATCTGAAAAATTTCAACGAGCCTCGTATGACGCTGAAAATTCTGCATAAATGTTTCCACTGACAGGAGACAGAATTAAGATTGCCTACTCTAGATCTGCATTTTATTTTTGTATTATAATTGTTTTCAGTTATACAAAAAATATTCGAATGTCGATCGGAATGTCCTGCGCTGAGTTTGTGAATAAATTTTCTTTCTACTTTTCCAAATTCAAGTAGCTGAAAAGAGCTTGCAGCACATCATTTATATTTAAAATTTGTTGGTAGTTTTTAATTCATGGGTTAGTACTACTGTAATAAGGGTAGGGAGGTAGGCTTTTGTAGGGATGGACGCGAGACGAGACACCCAAATTTTTTGCGAAACCAGACACGAGACGAGAAAGGGAATATTTTGCGAGATTTCTCGTCTCGCATAAATTCACCTTATGAATTACTTTTCAAACAGAATAGAAGTGCTGTATTTGAGGAGGTATTCCGTACACCCCACTCCATTTTTCATTTAAAAATGGGACGCTCGTTTCGTATAACTACTACAGTAAAGCACAGTTTATACGTTTCTCATTCATACGACTTTTATTACATTTATACGTCGCTTTCATGAAAGTCCGATTCATTCCTATTCTTTTTAATGCAAAAATGCTTCGTTTATACGAAGCACAATGGCACAATTTCAGTTGTACGTCGTTTTTCTACCTTCCTAAAATTGTTGTTCATTAATGTTTTATTTATACGTCGCTTCAGATTGGTCCTCTGAAAAACGTATAAACGGTGCTTTACCAGTAATGTGCTGTTTATACATTTCTCATTTATACGACTTTTATATTTATACGTCGATTTCACGAAGTCGTGATTCATTCCTATTTACTTTAATGCAAAAATGCTTCGTTTATACGACGCCAATTCGGTTATACGTCGTTTTATACTTCAAAACTTTTTTGTCTCAGAAGTAAGTTTCCTTTTTAGACAGACACTTTTGTTATATAGGTCAAATAAAGGATGTATGGAGGGTTGCACCTTTAACAAGCTTCTTTTAAAAGTGCAGTTGACAATATTGAAAAGTTTAGAATACACTTTCCTTGCCAGAACACGAAGGAAAAAACATTTTATCAACTTAATTCAGTCTGTAATGGTCTCATTAATAATTAAAGACATCACATCATGTGACTATGAATGATTTATTAAATTCCATTTCTGTAACAAAAATCATCTCATAACTGGTATTCACTGTATATTACATTAATGGTAGTGTTCGAAAAAAATCATGTGATTTTGGTACATAAGTACGAATAAACTAATTATGCCAGGCACTTCAAAATTTTGAAACTGTCTCTTTACAAGCTGTACTACATTCTAAAATAAACGATCCATCTGTATCGGTTTCAAAACTTTTATAAAAAATTCTTAAAAATCGGAAATTTTCGCATTGATATTAATGATATTAATTTTGTCATTTATTGATATTAATTTTGCGTGTCACTCTTCGAAAAATCTTGCAGCTCAGATCCATGTTTAAGAATTTTTTCTGAAAATTTCACAAAAGCCACAGCTTTTCCGGTCATTGCAGCGTGTAAAGCAGGTTATGAAGAACCATCTGGAATTTTTTGGAGACCATGGTGCTATTAGTTTATTTCAATTTGTGTACCAAGACTAAAAACAGAGTTTTTTTTACTAAGTATGTGCGGTATTTAAGATATAGTACAATAAAGATACGATTTGTTTCACATTTGAGATTTTTAAAAAATATCTAGCAATTGTTTCTAATGTAAAAACTAATATGAGGCAATTTACTAGCACCTTAAAATAATTCGCAATTATTGTATTTACATAAATTTGAATTAGTAATGTTAAACTTGTAATAATCAAAGTTGTTTATTAATGTTTCATTTATACGTCGTTTCAGATCGGTCCCTTGAAAAGCGTATAAACGGTGTTTTTTCGGTGGACTTTATATATACGTATTAAGTCTGAATTTCTTTTACTTCAAATGCTCATATGTACTAATATGGTTACTAATATATGTACTCATGTGCTTATATGTAACTAATTGTTATTACTAATATTAATTTTCAATAAAATAGTAGTAATAAGTTATTAAAAATATGGTAACAAAATCGCAGTCCTTAATTTTTCGAGACAGACAATTTCTCTGCGAGACGAGACAAAGTGTTTGCGGGACGAGACGAGACAGCCCCAATTCTCGCCTCGCGCCGTCTCGCGTCCCTCCCAAAGCTTTTGCTCCAATGTTTTTTTTTTTTTTTTTTTTTTTTTAATAAGTACTTGCCTTATCGGTTTCAAGAATAATGCGCTTTTTAAAAAGTAGCTGATGAGAGTTTAAAAAAAAAAAATTATATTTCAAGTTTATGTCGGAGATAAACTTTTTGAAAAGTGCGGGATCTCTTTGCGACTACATTTACGGAAAATTTTCTAATCGAAAACATTCAGATTTTCTGGGAATAGTCAAAAAGAAAAGAAAAACTATTACATTTTCTGCAATATTTTATTCAAACAATCACACAAAAAGCATAATCATGTGCTTGAGAACTTCATAAGAAAATATTTTTGCCAGTACGATTTCTTTTGAATCAGAGATAAAAATCTTTGTCTGGCCAAAGTTGGGTTTGCTTCCTTTCTTTCATCTATGGAAACCTGAAAATAAAGAAAAAATAACTATCGGTATAAAATAAGCGAATAGGATTCACAAAGACAGAATTTAGCGAAGTAATTAAAGCCTTTTGGAATGTAATTAAAATACTTGATCGAAATTGTTTAAAGTCTTTTGAAATAATACTAAGTGTTATATTGATTTTTTTGTATTAATAAATATAGATCGTATACCAAAAAGGTGGTATCACGTTTTAATTTTTTATCTATTAGAGATAAGTGGGCAATGTAAATTGAAAAAAAAATATTCAAAATAAGGTAGGAAAAAAGACTAAGTTAAAAAAATATCCTCTCGCTAATTTTATAAAAATTACACTTTCTAAACGTGTACATTACCCCCGTACAAAAAACTACCAATCAGTAAAATGTGCCCCATACACTAATGGGGGGATGTACAAAGTTTCAGCCTTCCCTCATAAAACTTCTCAGAGATATCTTTAAACAAAGATGATCAAGGGCTATTCATAAATTTGAATATAAACGTTTATTGCTAGAGTGGGAAAAAAAGTATTTTCTTTCGTAATTTCTGTACGACCCCTGAAATGCCATCATTTAACGAGATTTTTTTTTTCTTCTTCCGAGAGCCTTTTAAAAGTGGTTTAAGTCAGCATATATTTATATGCATATCTCTGACATTTTTTAGAATTTAATTCTCACTCTTTTTACAAGGGTCGTATACAAATATAAAGAGTGTAACTTTTTGAAAATTGAGGAGTTTTCTCTTAGCGTAATCTTTTCCCCTACGTTATTTTGAACATTTTTTCAATTTACGTTGCGCACTCATCTCTAATATACAGTATAAAGAATTAAAGCATGTTGTCAACTTGGAACACCTTGTACATTAATTTTATTATTTACAAACTTTCTCGAAAAAGGCGAAGGGACTCACCACCAAGATTATTTTTCTAAAAATATCAATTTTACTTTCCTTTTCTTTTCTCATTTTTTAAGAAGGGGGGGGGGGCTTCTGATAAATAAATTTTCTTACTTTACAGTGTTTTTGCATATGTCAGGTTATATCACTGACATCGCCAACACGATTCGTTAATGCTATACTCAGAATTTAGCCCTTTCAGACCCTACGTCTCCAATTGAGGACACAAAAAATACCAATGCTATAGAGCAGCATGAATGTCTTAATTTGTGCACACGAAAAAAACATAAAGTTTAATAATCATGTTCTTTTATTTTACTTTTTTAATTACAACTTTAACCTCCATTATCAAACGAACAACAATTTAAGTTAGAGTAATTATTTAGTCAGGTCTGAAAGGGTTAAAGGAAAAAAATAAAACAAAGACAAAAAAATGTAACTTTAATTTAATTTACGTTAAATTTGTTTGTTTGTTTGTGTTGTTATGCCAAAGCGATACACGGGCGATCTACTTAGCATGAGGGTGCCTTGATCGAAGGACTTTTTGAGGGGCTCTAACACGTTGGAAAAAGCCGACCATAACTCCAGACAGTTAGATCGACAGCCGCGCGATGGGAACCTTCACATGTCTACGCTTTTGAGTGTCTCATCCGTTCGGCCATGGTGGGCAAGGATTATTTAGGGGGGGGGGTCCAGGGGGTCCGATCCCCCCTCTCGAAATTTTGATTTTTGTTACTTAAATGATAATGATATAGTCTTTTTGTGAAAAATTCTGCCTTTTTTACCGTTTGGACCCCCCCTCCGAAAAAAAAAAATGTTTTTCTAGATACGTACCTGTTGGCGGGGGGGGCTGATTTACATTGAAATCAGGCTCAGATTATAAGACAACACGTCACTTTGATTGCAGGTTCCCATGTGGTGCATGATTAAGGGAATCGCGGAGTCTTGAAATTTAAGACTAATCTGTTCGTCTCCATCGTTGTAAAGACGCCCTTTAACTGTCAGAATACGACTCTAAACGGGAGCTCTAAAACAGGTTTTTTTTTTAACAATAATGTTTTTTTTCCTCCTAAATCCAAACATTAATCTTTTTTTTTTTTTCAACGAAATTAGAGTCCTTTGGCAAACCAGCTCAGTTCACCTATTTTCGTTCCTGGGATGCTTCTGCGCATGCCCCTTTTTTATTATAATTTTCATATTCTTGCTGATGAGATTAGACACGTAGATAAAGAGACTGAAGCAGGGACCGATCTACACACTTGGGGGCCCAGGGCCCAGACACTTTTGGGGCCCCCTGCACAAAAATATTTCGCAGAATATTAATTAATTAAATTAAGTTAAAAAGGATTATCATTCCTAATTTAACCATATGCAAACATTTATAAATCAGTAAAATGTCACCACAAATACCACTTTTATGAATTTGAGTTTTGAAATGTTTTTATGGGTATTTACAGTCGTTACACACCTTAGAAACAATAAGGGGAGGAACATGCTGAGGTGTCCTATCGAGTTCGCGAATATCGAATTCATCGAATATCGAATCGAATGGATAATTTTTAACATTACAAGTGACGTTAAATTAAAAATTTTGAATATTTGCGATGAAGTGAAGTAAGTAATCAAAAATTTTACTCTTAAAATATAATTTTAGTAGTTATTATGATTACATAAAAGGAAGTTTTTGGGCCCAGGGCACGTGCCCTGAATGCACCGTCGTAAATCAGTCCCTGGACTGAAGAGAGTAATGTAACATAGGTCAATCATTTATTTGCCGACGATCGCAGCATTCTGAAAAGAAAACGTGTCCAAAAACACGAACAGCTGTTTTTTCACACAGCAAAGTGACAGCAAAAAGACAAAGCTAGTGTTACCATCTATCCCCCCCCCCAAAGGACAACAAACACCAGAATAATGATGCTGGTTTAACCTGTTCGCTGTCATCGGTGACAAAACGCAGCTCTTTAGCATTACACAACAGAAGCTTCTCCTTCTGTGATCAGTATTGTTAAGAATCTTTAATTGCTTCATTGAGGTGCAAGTGCTGCATGGTCGCCAAAGTGGGGGGTGGGGAGGGTGATTTAAAGATGTGTAGACCCTGGGGCAACAAAAGAGTGGATGCCCCTAATAGTTTTTCATTTCAAACAAGTAAAACCATTTTTACGACGGCCTTCATGGCGAATTGGACTGAACATTCACTCGCAGCCTAGCGGTCTCGGGTTCGATTCCCCGTGGAGCTAGATTTCATCCACACAAAAAATAATGTCTACCTGTTATCTGGTCTCTTAATTCGACATTGGCATGGCCGATCGCGTCGAGTGCCATTAATAAGCGAAATGTATGCTAAGAAGCAGTTGTGTTCGATCTAGCACCTTTAGGTATAAAGATCGCAACGGTATTTTTTAATTATTTGATATTCCGTATTTTACTTTAAAATGCCTAATGTGGAAGCTGCTCTCTTGTGGTGGCCCCCGAGGCTGCAGCCCCGTTTTCCTTCTCCTAAATCTGGTCTTGATTGTGATTGATATCTGCGAAGGATTTTTATTAATATGACCATACTCAGCATTATGAAATTGCTTTGATTTTTTAAAATAAAAATGGAATTAAATAATTAAAATTATACCAAAAATATAAAATGAATTTAGCTTTTCTGTGTAAATATAGTTGTGCAACTGAAATTTTCCTGTTCAGACAGCTGTTTTCATTTGAACAAAATTGGCAGTGAGCTTAAAATTCTAGATATCCAAGGCGTCTCCGAAACTTGGAGGTGCCTGGTTAGCAAAATTTTAACCCTTTGAGGCGCAACCCTTTTCCCAATGCTGAAAAAAGGGCAGCCGTTGCCATCGCTCGACTTAACTGCTAGCAAGATGGCGGACGACCCTTTTTTGACGACAGCTGGCTGTGCCGCACAGCCAGCTGTCGTCAAAAAAGGGGTCTCTCGATCTGTGGCACGCAATGAACGTTTCGATCGTCCGCCCTCTTGCTGGTCGTTCAGTCGAGCGATGGCAACGGCTGCCCTTTTTTCAGCATTGGGCCATCTATCCGGCTGTTCTCGCCTTCTTCCATTTTTCAGCAGATGTCAGTGCTGTTAAGAATAATCGTGACCATTTTTGGACGGGAAATGACGTGCTCAAAAGTAAAGGATTCTCTCGTGGAGCTCTGACACCCGCAGCTATTTTTACTTTCCGAACATGCAGCATGTAAGTTACTTTCCGAACATGTACCATGCAAGGAACGTATTGTAATCATGAAAAAATTCGAATTCGAGATTTTGGTGTATTGACACGTTTTGAGGTCTTCTGAATTCATTTATTCTATTTTTACGAGATGTATGTGTGTGTGTGTGTATGTGTGTTTGTGTGTATGTGAGTGAACACGATAGCTCCTGAACAGGGCATGCGATTGAGCTCAAATTGGGTCTATATGTTATAAACCACCGTCGCAAGACCGGTATTGATTTTGGTGTGTATAGGACTTATAGTTTTCTACAGGGATAAAATAAAGATTTCTTTTACATTATGGCCTATGGGGAGACATTCTTGAAAGTGCACTAGCGGTTAAACGGTACATTCGATCGAGCTTCCATTTGGTATATATGTTTGAATTATTCATCGATTAAAATGTATTTAAATGCTTAGTCATGATCTTAATCGTAAGTGTTCGGAAAGTCGAGTGGAGTCACTCCAGATTTTTATAGAAATGAAATCTATTCTTCGTGACTGACAACCGTCAAAGCGTCCGAGTTGGGTGTTCCCAGAGCGGGAACACTGCGCGTTCAAGGGTTTTAAAAGCAATGCTTACTGTGCTTGGAAATGGACTGCGCAACTGCACACGAGCTTCTACCGACTCGACTCGCAATACGTCACGCCGTTGACGGTAGTGCAGGTGGTGCTCGAGCTGGACGATCTGGACCCAGACCCTGAACTGGACTTCGAGGAGCAGACACTCCTGCCGTTGACCGTGGAGCAGGACATACTCCTGGACTGGCTGTACGAGGAACCAGGAAAACTGCGAACAGCGACTAAGAGAAGGGAGAGGACGGCGACCAGTGCGAGGAGCTTCATACTTGCTGTGCTGAAAGAGAGAAATGGAATTCTGAGAAGCTGGATAGAGCCAAAACCCCCTACGTATAGAAAGCCTCGCAACTGCTACGTCACCAAGCTTTGACGTCATCATTAGGCCTACGTTCAAAAGTTTTATTTTCGCAAAATAAAACTATTGACAATTTCCGGTGAATTTACCCATGAGTAGCAATATTTTATTAATTCGAGATTAAAAAAAAAGCTCGGTTTTTCGAGCCTCGCCAGGGGAAGACCCCCTGAACCTCCCTAATTTTTTAGTTTCGTGATTGCCCTATTAACCCTTTGAGGCGCAACCCTTTCCCAATGCTGGAAAAAGGGCAGCCGTTGCCATCGATCGACTTAACGACCAGCAAGATGGCGGACGATCGAAACGTTCATCGCGTGCCACAGATCTAGAGACCCCTTGTTTGACGCAGCTGGCTGTGCGCGAGCACTGACACCTGCTGAAAAATGGAAGCCGCACAGCCAGCTGCGTCAAAAAAGGGTCTTTAGATCTGTGGAGCGATGAACGTTTCGATCGTCCGCCATCTTGCTGGTCGTTAAGTCGATCGATGGCAACGGCTGCCCTTTTTCCAGCATTGGGCAATCTATCCAGCTGTTCTCGCGTTCTTCCATTTTTCAGCAGATGTCAGTGCTGTTAAAAAGAATCGTGACCATTTTTTGACGGGAAATGACGTGCTAAAAAGTAAAGAATTCTCATGGAGCCATGTCACCCGCAACTATTTTTATAGAAATTCAATCTATTCTTCGTGACTGGCAACAGTCAAAACGTTAGAGTTGGGTGTTCCCAGAGCGGGATCACTGCGCCTTAAAGGGTTAAAACGATATTAATTGACTATGCCATTTTATCGCTCATCTTTCATGTATTTCGCCTGGTAACCCTATGTTGAAATTTTTAACCTATTGTAACCTATTTATAGAAAAATACATGGGATGCCTATTCTACAGCTTACGAAATAGTGTAACAATAGATTAAAGCTGTTGTGAACTAATAGTATTCAAATATATGTAAAATTATGTCGCTTTTTTGGGACACATTTTTCGGACAATTTTCAATAAAGGAGGTGAGAGATAAAATGGCATAGTCATTAAAATATAATTTTCCGACAAATGACAGTTTTAACGATGACTAAATTAGATACTATGATAAGGAAATAGATCATGATGAATAATTTTATATGAGAAAGGTATTTTTATTTATTTAAAGATATCTTCTAATATCTGTCGCATTCAACAGAAATTTAAAATAGTTTTACTTTGTGAAATTAAAACTGCGATGTCGTCACTTTCGTAGGCCTAGTGATGACGTCAAAGCTTGTAAGGCTTTCTATATCTTCTATATATAGGAGGCGTTGACAGAGCGCGTGTCTTTCTACATAAGCAAGGGGGAAGACGTTAAACGTATTACGGTAGCTCGCAAAGTCACGTCGACTTGACAGTGACTTCCAATTGTGCCACGCAAGTCCACAGTCGAATTGTGGCCATTATGCGCCCTTAATTTTTATAAACACCAGTGTGTGGATTGTTTATGACAATTTACTTGTGGCAACGTCACCGTAAAGGATCATCTATTGCCCTTCCAATCGCATTGCCACCAAAAATATTCAGTATTCTACTTTCATTAAGTTTACATCATAAGCGTAAAGTTTTCAAAATTATTGGGGGGGCCGGGCCCCACAACCACATATATTCACGTCAGTGGCGTAGCCAAGGGGGGGGTCATAACCCCCCATGAGGAATTTTTTTCCATACAAAATGTATATTTTTCACTCCCTTATCATACACCCGTATACATATATATGAGTTGCAGAAGTCGTAACTCCCCCATGAAAAATTTCTGGCTACGCCACGGATTCACGTACATATAACTTAGTAATAGCTGCCAACTACCATGGAATATATATAACCACTTTTTCTACATGATTTTTCGGCTTAAAATATAGCAAAATTTTTGTGCTGCGCGCACGAGCTGGTTGCTATTTTGAAAAAAATAATTAAAAAATAGACTGTTTACAAAAAAATGGTTAATTATATTCCGTAGTAGTTGGCAGCTATGACTTACTATATATAAGTAAATTATTGGAGGCGCTCGAGCTCTATGGGTCTATAGAATTCTACACCTATGTAGGGTAAGTATCCATGTTAGTATCTTCCTACGATGTTATAAGTTAAAAATAGAAGCAGTGTAAAAAATCCAAAGGAGGAAAAAAAAACATTTTCGATGAGAGAGTGCGTTTTAGACACATCTGAACTTTTCTTTATTTCATACTTTACATTGAATAATCTGATTTTAATGAACTAGAGCCTGGTGAGGGCAGCTTATAGTAACATTGTGTGTTACGTGGCGTCACAATGAATACTAAATCATGATTGAAATCAAACGACGAAAATTTTTAAAAGTCCAAGTAAAGGTTTTTTTAAACGTTTGTAAATGGCGTGAAATACTTTTTTTATGTTAGTATAAATTAATTTTCTGTATTGAGTGGTAAATTATTGGGTGGGCTCAGCCCCTATTCACAATTTATTGGGGGGGGCTCGAGCCCCACGGGCCCATATAACTCTACGCCTATGGTTTACATTGTGATTTTGGGGCGATGTCATGCGGCTTTGTTGCAGAGGGCATTCGACCGTCCAATCGACGTCTTAAATTTTCACATCGACTATCACGATGGTATAACGTTAAGGGCAAATTTTCAGCAGAGAGGGGATCTGAAAAAGTACTTATTTACCCCTTTTTAGTCAGGTCATTGCTTTTAATATTAATTGCGTACGTGTGTGTGTGCATGGACTTTTTTTTTACCTTCGTTATAATATTCACAATTATATTGCTTCAATACTTCATAACTAGCTTGAATCATAGAAAAACACATTACAAAAGCAGATATTAAAATCAAATTTATATGTTTGAATAAATCATGTATAGTACATAAGTAAAATAAACACTAGGATATGATACAAAGGTTTACCCTTCTGCTAGAGCAAACTATACATCAATGCAAGAGAAAGTAAATATGAAGCTGAGAGTAAACAGAACGTTGCTCTTGGTTATCTTTATACTTTTCCTTTCATCAGAATGGCAACATTCGTTTTCCTTGTCTCATGGATAGTAGTGAAGAAATAAATGTGCAAAGTTTTAAAAAAAATTCCAAAATTTAAGTAGGTATACTTTTGAATTGTCTCTGAAATGAATCCATATTTGACAGTTTTTTCGTTGATGAAATTAACATCATTTTTATTACCTTCGTTATAATATTCATAATTATATTACTTAAGTATATTTAGTTTTCCAATTTTTTAAAAGCACAAACTAAAAATTTTTAATAAAAAATATTTAGTTTTTAAATTTGAAAATCGCGGAAGAGTATTATACCAATATTAAAGGATTTGCAAATTTTTAGAACACGAGGGCAATGAGTTCGCAGTTAAAATAATTGATAGAAAAGAACTTTTCGTTAAGATTAAATATTTTTCTCTATACTATGATTTCATTTATACTTTCAGTTAAAGTTTGACATCACTCTTATATATTCTAGACAAATTTTTCGCAGAGATCATTTTTGTACTTGCTAAGCCCAGCATAAAATTTCCTTAAAATATGTCAATTTAAACATCATGTTTTTGAAGAAGGAAAAAAAAATATCTCTTCTATAAAAAGAAGATATAAGTTCAAGAAAATATTACTTATTAATAAAATTATCTACACAGTTTTAGAATGTGATGACAGAGGGTATATTATTGAAATTTTTGGAAAAAGGAGTATATTGCAGACAAAAGTTTCATATCGTAGGCTCAGTTTAATGTCCATGAAGTAGACATTAAAGGAACTAGGTGAAAAGTTTTGGAGTTTCAGGCTCTCTACGCATTTTTTAATTTTTCCTCGAATGAAAAATATGTTCGAATCATTAAATACTTTCTAGACTTCGTTATTATGTACCAATTCTTTTTTAAATGAACAAGCACATAATTTTGAATTTAAAGTTAAGCTTTAAAATTCGAAATGCAACAAAAAAAATCTGATGTGGACAACACATGACTTCCTTGCACGTCCTAAATCAAAAATATTTTCGCCGCACTTCATCTAAACTTATTTTGTTTGGAAGAGATAAAATACTGCAGTAATAGTAAAGTTCAGCGATTTCTAGCCAAATATTTCGATATCGCCAAGCTGAGTTCAGTTTGAAATATTTCCTTCTGACACTTTATTGGGCGATCTTTCACCAAAATCCAAAAGATAGTTTGCGGGATTTTGGGGATAACCAAGAAGTCATTGACCACACACTTTCAATGAATTAAATGAATTTCGTACCACAGAACGTAATGTATTTAGAATCTTTTGTTCGGCCCTGTAGATAAAATATCCAGCCGATTGAGATCAAAAGGGGAGGTGCACAACTAGAAGTTAGAACAATCCTAAATATAAAGTTTCAACATTCTACGACCAATATTTTTTGAGATATGCGAGTTACATACATACGTACGTACGTACAGACGGCATGGAAAAATTGGCCAAAATAGACTCGCCGCTGGTCAAAATGAGTTGCAAACGCGTTTATAGGATCGTGCATGCTAGCTTACGATGAGATGCATCGAAAAAATTCTTTAAAGTAAATTTAGAGGTAGTCAAAATCGTTTTTTTCGTCGAAATTTGGCCCCCGAAATTTTTTGGGATCACATTACTTCCTTATACTCCGTACAAGGAAACCTTTGTGATGCATTCATATTATTAGGTAATTTTAAAAAATACTATAAAAGAGGATATTTATACAGATAAGTTAAAACTGTTTATGATAATTTTAATGTACATCACTACGAGTTTTAAATTAAAATTACTGTCTATATACCTCATTTAAAAAAATCTAACATAACTCGTAATTTTGGACACATTCTTTTCCTATGAAAGAAAACAAAAGAATGCGGAATCTTTGCAACGTCTAAAAATGTTTTAAAAAGTTAATAAACTGTTTTCTACTATCTTGAATATAAGTAATAACAATTAACTTAAGATCACCTCGTTCTAAAACTTTGTAAAACATTTATTATTATTAATATGCAATATTATCTGGATCTTTATATTTCAGAAGTCAGCAAAATAATTCTTATTTGTCTTACTGAAAACTATGCACAACACATTTCATCTTCCTCTAGTCTACTTAAAATAAATAATTAATTTCATATTTTATTTTTAGCGTTGCAGCTGCCGTAGTAATAGAACCGATTGCTGTCATTTAAGTCGTTAAATTCAGCAATCCAACAAAAGAATATCAGTAGTCATTTCTGATAAAATCTTTCTATGAATTTGATGAAGCCAGTTCAATTAATAAACTAACGAAAAGTCATTTGAGTGCTGGTCCTCAAGTAAGTGGAATGCATCGAATCAATGGCAAACCCCAGCCACTTGTTTTACTGATAGTCCTTATTCCGCAGCACTCTCTTAAAATGTTTAACCCTTTAACGCGCAGTGTTCCCGCTCTGGGAACACCAAACTCCGACGTTTTCACTGTTGCCGGTCACGAAGAATAGATTTGATTTCTATAAAAACAGTTGCGGGTGACATAGCTCCACGAGAATCCTTGACTTTTTAGCCCGTCATTTCCCGTTAAAAAAAATGTTGTCACGATTTTTTTTAACAGCACCGACATCTGCTGAAAAATGTGCGAGAACAGCCGGATAGATTGCCCAATGCTGAAAAAAGGGCATCCGTTGCCATCGCTCCGCTTAACTACCAGCAAGATGGCGGACGATCGAAACGTTCATCGCGTGCCACAGATCTAGAGACCCTTTTTTTGACGACAGCTGTCCGCCATCTCGTCCGCCATCTTGCTGATAGTTAAGTCGAGCGATGGCAACGGCTGCCCTTTTTTCAGCATTGGGAAAGGGTTGCGCCTCAAAGGGTTAAACTATGCAGGATTGCACTCTCAAGAAGTAGTTTTGAATTCAGACAAATTGCAAGTTCTGGTTCCTTGCACGTATCGAAACGATAGCAGAAATAACGAACTTACTTTGAAGAAGAGTTGGTCAACGGTATCAAAAGGTTTGCCTTGCTTTAAAACAGTAAAACGTAAAAATGCATGAGTGAATAGACGGATATGACATTTATACTTCAAGAATTTTTCGTTTTTAAGAAGGAAAAATAAAATTATGCGCGAGACTCGGAAATGTTGATGAATCGATATAGATGTCGTTGCACAAAAGAAGTCAGACACAATGCATTATTAAAAGACCAAATTACGAAATCGGAGTAATCTAAAGTACAATATAATGACATCCTTTACTCATACGGTATTGAGCAATTTTATCTGAAATTTGATTGTGAATTACTGAACAAACAGGAAATATTAACGTAGAAATATAAAGTTTAGAAATTGCATTTCCACTTGTAGATTTTACTTTATCTACTTTTTGCTTTTATTACTTTGGAGAAGCTAAGGAAGCAATCAAAAAGGTAAAAAATAACAATAGATATCATAACAAATTAAGCAACCTATTGTGCCCGCTTACCTTTAAAATACAAATTTAGGTCAAAAATAAAATTTTCTATGTTTTGCCTTAATATTAAACGTAGACGTTTCAGATTTCTAATTCAGTTTGAATTTGTTGGAACATTGCTTAGAACTTGAGTTATAGGAATTTTAATGACAGTTATTTCGTAGGTAAAGCCTGGCATATTTATGTTTACTTTCAGTTTTTTTTCCCTTCATTCCTCAAAAGGAAATTTAAAGATTTTACTTTACCGCAAAACAACGTGACTTGGTAAAATGCTCTAAAAGGAGTTAATTTAGGGAAAGAACTTTTTCTATTTAAGTTATTTTTCATTTTTCAATTATTTGAAGTAATGAAGTAAGTTCTTCGAAGACAGGATTTTTCTGCGCAACTTCTTTTCAGTAGTTAACCCTTTAACGCTCTGTGTTCCCGCTCTGGGAACACCAAATTCTGACGTTTTGACTGTTGCCAGTCACGAAGAATAGATTTGATTTCTATAAAAATAGTTGCGGGTGACAGAGCTCCACAAGAATCCTTTACTCTTTAGCACGTCATTTCCCGTAAAAAAAAGTCCCGATTGTTTTTAACAGCACTGACATCTGCCGAAAAATGGAAGAATGCGAGAACAGCTGGATACATTGCCCAATGCTGAAAAAAGGGCAGCCGTTGATATCGCTCGACTTAACGACCAGAAAGATGGCGGACGATCGAAACGTTCATCGCGTTCGTCATCGCGTCAGCCAGCGTTCATTGCTGACATCGTGACAGCCACAGAACTAGAGACCCTTTTTTGACGCAGCTGGCCGTCAAAAAAGGGTCTCTAGATCTGTGGCACCCGATGAACGTTTCGATCGTCCGCCATCTTGCTGGTAGTTAAGTCGAGCGATGGCAACGGCTGCCCTTTTTTCAGCATTGGGAAAGGGTTGCGCCTCTAAGGGTTAATGCATTAAGACCCTTTTTTGACGCAGCTGGCTGTGCCGCACAAATAGCAGTGGTGGCCACCTTTAGCATACATAAGATCAAAATAATTAAAACTTTGTAAAATAGCACACACAAAAGGTATTGTTCAACGAGTATGCGTGTTTCGATTTAAACACGCGTACACATTGATAAGTAACCTTTCATGCGATTAATTAATTATGTAGTCTTTTTCCCCTTTTTACTTTCCGAACATGTACCATGTAAGGAAAGTATTGTAATCATGAAAAAATTCGAATTCGAGATTTTGGTGTATTGACACGTTTTGGGGTCTTCTGAATTCATTCATGCTATTTTTACGAGATGTATGTATGTATGTGTGTGTGTGTGTGTGTGTGTGTGTGTGTGTGTGTGTGTGTGTGTGTGTGTGTGTGTGTGTGTGTGTGTGTGTGTGTTTGTGTGTATGTGAGTGAACACGATAGCTCCTGAACGGGGCATGCGATTGAGCTCAAATTGGGTATATATGTTATAAACCACCGTCGCAAGACCGGTATTGATTTGGGTGTGTATAGGACTTATAGTTTTTCTACAGGGCTACGACAAAGATTTCTTTTACATAATGGCCTATAGGGAGAAATTCTTGAAAATGCGCTAGCGTTTAAACGGTACATTCGATTGAGCTCAAATTGGGTATACATGTTATAAACCACCATCGCAAGACCGGTATTGATTTGGGTGTGTATAGGACTTATAGTTTTTCTACAGGGCTACGACAAAGATTTCTTTTACATTATGGCCTATGGGGAGAAATTCTTGAAAGTGCGCTAGCGTTTAAACGGTACATTCCATTGAGCTTAAATTTGGTATATATATTTGAATTATTCATCGATTAAAATTTATTTAAATGCTTGGTAATGATCTTAATCGTAAGTGTTCGGAAAGTCGAGTGGAGTCACTCCAGATTTTTTACTTCCTTGTACGAAGTAAACTGATGTATAGTGATGATGAAAATTTTCGGTATGAAGATTTTGGTGAAAAAAATCTATTTTGATTATCTCTAAATTGATTTGAAATATCGATTTTGAAGAATAAGCATGTATTTGTGCTTATATCTATGCATGCACAGTCCATTTTGACTAGTTTTTCCCTATGTCTGTACGTTAGTATTTATGTACGTAACTCACATATCTCGAAAACTATTAATCGTAAAATGTTGAAATATTTTATTTAGGATTGTCGTAACATCTAGTTGTGCACCTCCCTTTTTAGTTCCAATCGAGAGGATAGTATATTTATAGGGCTATCCCAAAGAATTTCAATATATTAAGATCTATGGACATTTTTGATATATTATGTCTATAGTTAGTCAGGCCCATGCCCAAAATCTCTTCTTGGCGAGTTTTGCAGAAATATCGCCAAATTTGGCGCTAAAAGTAATTACGTATTTCGCAGAACTCTTTTCGCATGAAACTTTTAACAGTAGAAAGCTCAGATTTTGTATTTAGAACTATTGTAACATCTGATTGTGCATCTTTTTTTTTGCAATGGACTGGGTAATTTGTTCACAGGGTTATCCGAAAGACTTTCTATACATTAAGGTCTATGGATATCTTCAATCCACCACAAGTCTGTGATCAATCACCATGAGCGTCGGCAGAAAAATTTCCAGGGGAGGGCAAAGATTACTTCAACATATATGGTTACCATGTTGAAAAGAATAAAAAAGCAGGAGGAAAGCGGCATAGAAAAATCTAGGGGGAATCAAGTGCCCCTTCTTGATCTATGCTGCCGCCGCTCATGTCAGTCACCATTTCGACTAAGTCTCCCAAAATATCTCACACTGTTTGAAGCTTGGCGGCTTTTGGAGAAATATCGCCAAATTAAGAGCCAAAAATTAGTACTTGAAACTGATCCCTATTTGGCGATATCTCAAATATTTTGTTAGAAATCACTAAACTTTATTATTACTGCAGGATTGTATCTCTTTCAAATGAGATAAGCTTAAATGAAGTGCACCGAAAGCATTTATGACCAGCCGTCTCCGGCGACGAGTTGGTTCGCCATGTTAAGAAATCTTGTTCGGGGAGAATCCCGTTTCTCACCGGCTTCCTTGGCACTGAAATCTCTCAGACTCTGAATGGAATTTAAAATTAAGATGGTTACAAACAGGGGCGGCCCTACGGTAAGTGGCGCCTGCTGCTAACGTAAAAAAGACGTCTCCTTTTATGCTCTACTTAGTTTTTGAGTTCGAAATGGCGCCCCTTCGAAGCCGGCGCCACGATGCGATGCTTACCTTGCTTACCGTGTCGGGCCTCTCCTGGTTACAAAAATAAGATGATTTACTGATAAAAAACTATAAAAAGGTACAAATTATTTTCGTCCTATATTAATATTGAAGCGCTTCTGGATATATTGGCCGTTATCAAAAAATCTGATGTGTCCAACACATGACTTCCTTGCACGTCCATTAGATCAAAAATATTTTCGACGCACTTCCTCTAAACTTATTTGTTTGAAAGAGATAAAATATCAATAATAGTAAGGTTTAGCGATTTCTAGCCAAATATTTCCATATCGCCAAGCTGAGTTCAATTTGAAAGATTTCCTTCTGACACTTTATTTGGCGATATTTCACCAAAAGCCGACAAACTTGAGATAGTCTGCGAGATTTTGGGGATAGCCAAAGTAGTCATTGACCACAGACTTTCAATGAATTGAATGCATCCATACACCTCAATGTATTTAAAGTCATTTGGCTCACCCTGTAAATAAATTCTCAGTCGATTGCTGTCAAAAAAGATATGGAAAACAGTTAGATATTACAATAGTTCTAAATACAAAAGTTAAAAAATCTACGGGTTAAAGTTTTAGAGTTATATAAAATACGAAATAATTTTTGGCGCTAAATTTGGCGATATTTCGGCGAAACTCGTCAATGTCGACGACATTTGGCGAGATTTTAAGCATGCACCAAACATTGACAGATTATCGCCAAATTTGGCGACATTTCGCCAAAACTCGCCAAGAACGATGACAAATGGCGATACTTTGGGCATGGACCAAATGACTGACTATCGCCAAATTTGGCGATATTTCGCCAAAACTCGCCAAGGTCGAGGACAGACGGCGAGATTTTGGGCATGTACCAAACAATGACTGTCTACAGTTGTATTATATTGAAGATGTCCATAGACATTAAAGTACTAAAATTCTTTTCGGTGGTCCTGTAAATAAACTCTCCAGTAGATTGGAACCAAAAATCGAGATGCACAACTAGATGTTACAACATTCTTATATATGAAATTTCATAATAGTTTTTGAGATTTGAGAGTTAAATGTGCACACACGTACACCAAAAGTCGCCAAGCTTGGCGACTTTTGGCATAGTTCTTGAGGGAGGCACGTGACCGTGGTCGGACCATCACCTAACTTATGTGGTAGGACGGTATTGTGCTTGAAATGGATGAATGCCCCTAAAATTGCCATTGACCGTAATGTATTGGAAATCTTTTGAGTGTTCCTGTAGCAGAACTATAAATGATAAAGACACTTTTTTTAATGGAGAAATTCATTTTCTAACTCTTTACAGCATACATCACTTCTGAGTCGTTTGAAATAGCCCAATACCTCTAAAAAACGCTTTGATGAATTTCGGCCCATAGAGCGTAATGTATTTCGAATCTTTTGGGCGGTCCTGTACATAAACTATCCATTCGATTGCCACCAAAAGGAGAGGTGCACAACTAGATCATAGAACAATCCTAAATATCAAATCTCAACATTCTACGACCAATAGTTTTTGAGATATGCGAGTTACATACATACGTACGTACGTACGTACAGACGGCATGGAAAAACTGGCCACAGTAGACTCGCCGCTGGTCAAAATGAGTTGCAGACGCGTTAATATGATCGTGCATGCTAGCCTACGATGAGATGCATCGAAAAAAATTTTAAAATTAAAATTTGAGGTAGTCAAAATCGGTTTTTTTGTCGAAATTTGGCCCCCAAAATTTTTCGGGATCACATTACTTCCTTATACTACGTACAAGGAAGTAAAAACGGAAAGGAAAATAAAAAGAAAAAATTCTGAAACACTTTCTGATTTTAAATACGCACTAAAGTGCTACATATTAAAAGCGTATCATAATTTATGCGTCCTCCCTATTTTCTTCCTTATTCTATTAAGTTGGAAAGTGTATCATTATCCATGAGTGTGTCGTATTTTTCTTCCTTGTTTCATAAAACCCATCTTTGGAATCGAAAATCTTAAAATCGCCTACTAAAACTGTTTTACAATCTTCGCCAAGTATATTACAACTGTACTTCACCGCTTTAAATATTGTTTCGAATGTGCACCATAATCCACGAGTGTGCCGTGTTTGTCTTTCTTGGGTTGATTCCTACTGTAACGCCCCGACTCTCTGACTAAAGATATACAGTTACCATGACGATTTTTTGTATTTATGCGGCAACCGTTATTTATAATTAAAATAGCGATTTGAAACAACATGTAAGTACAGCATTCCGTTGCATTTTTATTTAGTTTGGGTTGCCAATCAATGTTGTTTTAATAATTAAGGGGCTTCAAATTCTTAACTGGTGCGTTTATCGCTCATTTGATCACTTGAGTTTTCATATAGTTCTTTTGGGAGCGTCGAAACTTGTGCATAACTCCTAGAGACCCATGACTTCAAAGCTCGCCAAAGTGCGGGGATGTTTTGGGCTGGCGAGAGTGGGGGGCTTTAAAGTAGGAATCAACTCTTTCTTGTAGCATAAAACTCTTCCAAACAGCTCTTTGGAATCAAAATCTATCTTAAAATCGCCTACTGAAACTGTTTACAATCTTCACCAGGCATTTTCGAACTATATCGCGTAGACATTTTAAATACTGTTTGGAACGGGCATACATATTTATAGTAAATTATCGCGTTTTGGCACCAAATTTAGCGATCCATTATAAAAAATTGCAAACCCTGTGCGACTTTCAGTATTTTATTAACGCCCCCACCCGCCACGTTATCTGGCAAACACATTTGAAAATATCTTCACCGTGACAGTTCATACATACAAAACTTGTCGACAAGATCACGTAGACAAAATAGCGTAGATGAAAATACGTAGACAAAATTCTCGTACTGAGCGAAATAGCACCCTAGTGCTGAAAATAAAAGAAGAAAATCTGGAACACCTTGAGATTTTAAATACTTAATTAAAGTGCTGGGACAGCTTTAGTATCACTCACTCGCCATTTTTATCGCCTTTTGTTCTATCAATAAAAGGCAGCCATCTTGTTTCCAAGTACAATATCGTTGATACTAAAAACATATTTAAACAAAATTCCTCGTAAACTCATAGAGGAAATATCTATTGCAACTCCTCACTTTCCCAAACTTTTCCACTAACTTGAAAACTCAAACGTAAAATGCCTAGTCCAAAAAACTTACCTTTTAACTTCTCGATGCAAGTCCCGAAAATCATATTTTATTTATTAAAAGCTGAGTAGTCTATAAATTTGCACCATCTGTAGACGGTTTTGTAAAATAAAAACTCAGTTGTATTCTTCCTTTCTTTTTGATAAAATATAGTTTTTTTTTTCTATATTACAGAAACAGTGGTTTTTTCGAGCGTAAAAAGTAGCCTGTTTGTTAATCCAGGACTTTAACTGTCTTTATTCTAAATTTCACCCAAATCCGTCAAACCGTTTCTGAGTGAAAGACTAACAAACATTGACATTCATAGTATTGGTAGGATTTAATAGACGTACAAGGAAATCATTTTATCATTTTAATATTCGTATATCAAGTTCTAATTTACACGCTTTACGCAAAACTGTAATCTTTGATTCTTTAGAGCGTGGAACACTAATTTTAGACTGCTAAATCTTAAAAAAGTCGCTCTCCGTGTCGGTTACTCTTTAGTTAAAAGATAGAAATAACTTTTAAAGTCCTTTATATATTTTATAGCAGAGCCTCGGAAAATTACATTAGTAATAATATGCAGCTTTTCTTAAGATTATCTCTAAAATTGTAATTTTAGAGATAGTAAAGAGAGAGAGATTCAAGTACAATACATCGCCAAATTTGGCGCAAAATATCGTTGTGTTAGAAAATGTTTTATTATCGATGCTTTTTGCATGATTTATTTCTCTTGTTTTAATTGCAATCAATTGGGTAATTTATTTAAATTGTCGTCCAAAAGACTATCAGTAGATTAACGCTTATGGATAACTTTAATGCAGTAAAAGTTTGAGGTCAATCACTATTTCGACTACGCCCAAAATAAATAATTTCAAACTGAACCCAGTTTGGCGATATCTCAAATATTTCGTTAGAAATCACTAAACCTTAGTATAGTATTATATTATTGCAGGATTGTATCGCTTTCAAATAAAATAATCTTAGATAAAGTGCACCTAAAGTATTTATGATTTAATAGATGTATAAGGAAATCACGTACTGCTTGCCCAAAGATAAAAGGTCGGCTTTGGCACGCTGCCAAAAATCTCGATGCTGCGATTTGTTTTACAGGAAAGATGGTTTGGTTCAGATGTGCAAGGACTCTTAAAATTCTATACGGTAGTAGTGTTTTTTGATACATTTGGATTTTTATTTCCGATTTACAAAAAAATCCGTATTGCCAGTTGACCCAAATCTAGCCAAAAAATGGCTAAATTAGTAACACTGTCAGCACATACTAGAGAGAGAATTTCTTGCACATCTGAACCCATCTTCGCAGCATACATTTTTTTGGCAGCGCCCCAAGGCCGACCTTTATCTTTGGGCGAGCAGTAGTGCCCACATCAGATTTTTTAAAAACAAAACTGTTTGTATGGGGCAAATATAACGCATGAAATAGAGCAGAGAAAAGACATGGGAATGTTTTGTTTGATGACTTACACTGCATTTAAGCATATGCAGAAGCACTTCAAAAAACGAATGCTGCAAAATAAAAAAATCAAGAAAAACAATGCCATTTTCTGAAATATTTTATTGCAGAAATCAAACAACAGGCAATCTCTGTCTCTAACGGATCGCCACCATAGTATCTTATAACACATGCGGATTTCATAGTGTGATGTTATAATATAGTCCGTAACCTTCCGCAATAATGGACTGCTTGTAGGTTGTTGCTTTCCAGAGGTCTGAAAGATTCGACAACAGAAAAGAGGATTTGATTTCACCCGCCTAGTTTCTCCATTCGCTTGACTTTTTCGGTAGATTTTATTCGCTTTGGCATACAAATTTATAGGCTAAACCTAAAGAGGGAATAAACATTTTATATATGTTAAAATTTTTTTTGAAGAGTATTTCAATCGATGCATTGGCAATAGTAATTTTCTTCCATGCAATAGGAAACTGGTTTCCCTGCTCACATTCTCTTTCCTTGAAAAACAATCAATTGTTGATGCGTATAGTACTATGTTCATTTATTGGGCTGGTGTACCATTGGGCTGGTGTACCATACACTCGACTTTCCGAACACTTGATACCAAGCGTTTAGATAAATTTCGTTCAACTCAATCGGATCTAGTGTTCAGGCACTAGTGCACTTAAAATGATTTGAGTGTATGGGCCGCAATGTATAAGAATATATTGTTACGAATTTTCGGGGCAACCCGCTGCTCTGTGGCTTAAAATGGTTTAAAATTCGTATTCTACGCTTCAAATAGATAAATTTTGCTTTTTGTTGCATCAAAATCGGCCAATTAGAACCGGAGATATGGAGGTTTCGGTTTGCCATTGTTTTTCAATGGAGGTTCTAGAAAACTCGAGAAATATTAGTCCTAGAGCTTAGATCTCTTCACATTTGGGGACTTATTTTTGGCGCCAAATTTGGCGATATTTCGCCAAAAGTCGCCAAGCTTGGCGACTTTTTGGTCATTTGGCGCGATTTTCCCAATGGGGCCTGGAAGTTGCTTTTCCTTCATTAAAAACGCATAATAACCTAACATTTATCTTCTATGACGTAATCAAAATTCACGCTTTATGTAGAACCCTCGAGAAATAGACTTATCTGGAAACTTCTTGTACCTTCTGCGTCGGCTATTTATAGAAGCGCGCGTCGCCCCGAGAGTTCAGAGTGAGTTGAACGCTCAATGTGTGAAGAGCTCTCAGTACGCTTGTTTTGTGTGAATTGATAGTGCTATAGAAGCTGTGTTTTAGCTTGCTTTGTGAAGCTGATTTTAAAGTGCTGTGTGTAAATTCTTCATTGCTGTGTCTTAAGGGATAGTGTACTATATCCCTTGAATATTTCCACGGAATTTTTGCCCGTGAAAGTGACTTATTTTGTGTGAGAAATACAGCATTTGTGAGAACTTCTGATCCAAGCGGATTGTTAAAAGCACGTTACTGCTAGATTGTGCTTGTGAATTGTGTACAGCTGATTGTTCTACGAAGTTCTAGAAGCAATAAAGTTTGTGTTCCATCCCGACAAGTGACTTTTTACTTGAACTTTTTACACCAACAGGACTTTAGAACGACGAACCCCAGGAGTAGCAGAGTAATTCCGCAACAATATTTTTGTAGCCCTGCAAAGAACTGTCCGGCATACACTCGCTAAAATTCAAGCCATATGTAAGGCAGTAACCTATTATATGCGTACCTAATTGGATGTCAATCGAATGCACCACTTAGACACTACCTCACTTTAAATGATTTGCCACCTTAAGCCGTAATATATAACAAGTAGTTCTTGCACGTCTGTGAAAAAAGCTATCAGTTATACACATAGAAAAATCTGTGCATATCATGAGACTGTGACCTATAATATGCATACCCAGTTTGAGCTTAATCGAATGCAGCCTACAGACACTAGCGCACTTTCAGGAATTTCCGTACATAGGCCATAATGAAAAAGAACACACATTTGTTGCCCTGGCAAAAACTGTAAGTCCCTTACACAGCAAAGTCTATACATGTTGTGTGACGATCACCTACAATATACATACCCAATTTGAACTCTTCGAACACACCATTTAGATATCAAGTCATGTTAAATAATTTGCGTCGATAGGCCGAAATAATGGCCGTAATGTATAAGAATTATTTTTCGCAATCCCGTGAACAAACTATTGTTGCAGAAAACTCTGCTTGATTCTCGGGTTCGTCGTTCTAAAGTCCAGTATGTGTAGAACATTCTCGTAAAAAGTCCACTTGTCAGGATGGAACACGAACTTTATTGCTTCTAGAACTTCGTCGAACAGTCAGCTGTACAAAATTCACAGGCACTAATGGCCAGTACAGTCTGCTTAGTACAGAAGCTTTCACAGCTGCTGTAGTTCACACATAAATTAAAACTCTTCCACAAGCTAAAATTCATCAGAAATACTCGAGGAAAATCATAAATCAAGAATTCTACAATGAAGAATTTAACACACCGCATTCGAAAACAAGCTTCTCGAATCAAGCAAAATATTGCTTACAATAGCACAATTCTCAGGCTAATGCAGTGAACAGAACCGACGTCTGTTTCGCTCGCAGTTTACAGCAAGACTGACTCCATAGGGGCAACGCGCTGTCATATTTATAGGTGTCACAGAAGCTATAAGAAATTTCTGAAAGGTTCCTTTTAAAGTGTGAATTTTGATTACGTCATAGGAATACAGTTGAGCTAGCAGCCAAGGCGGCCAGCTTCGCCGCCCCATACCTTACTGTTTGCAGTGTTGTACACAGTGCAGTGTTGGCCAAATTATTTGACTCACTTCAACGAAAATCATGTTTCTTTGTTTTAACAGTATTTGTCATAAAATTTATTTAGGTTAGGGTTGCTGTAAATTTTGTGTGTCATCATAAAAGCCGATGTTGGCCATGGTAGCGATGCCAAGTACTAAGATTGCAAAATGTATGCAAAGGCATAATTATATATATATAGTGACATTTGCCTTCAAAAAATGATTTTAAAAATACTGTATTGGATGATAACGTATTGTACAAATTCCTACAGGAACACTTCTGAATTGCAGAAGCTG
The DNA here is from genome assembly GCA_038373885.1 of Cheiracanthium punctorium. Taxonomy (NCBI): domain Eukaryota; kingdom Metazoa; phylum Arthropoda; class Arachnida; order Araneae; family Cheiracanthiidae; genus Cheiracanthium; species Cheiracanthium punctorium. The sequence goes on along the minus strand of JAWZYV010000935.1, from coordinate 258,459 downwards.
AGGGGTTTCTGGTATTCACGTATGATCCCGGCAGTGATTCCCGCCAAACTATTTTTTCGTCAGATGTGCTGGCAAACTGTTGCCCATCGTATTCCAAACTATCAATAATTTCTAGTGTCCGGCATTTATCTTGGCGAAAAATCGCTCGTCTTGGCGAACCGCCGGGGTAATACGTAAGTACTAACGGGTATTTTTCTAGTTTAATAACACCAGTGTTAATGTACCGAAGTCAGCAACGCGGTGTTTTTATAGTATGGTTGCATTGGTACTTACGTATGGGGATAATACGAAAATATCAATGCAACCATTCTATAAAAACACTGGGTTGCTGACTTTGGTACATTAACACTAGTGTTATTATACTAGAAAAGTACGCGTTAGTACTTTCGTATTATCCCTGCGGTCATTCCTGCAAAACTATTTTTTCGTAAAATGCGCTGGCAAACTGTCACCAATCGTATTCCAAACCATCAATAATTTCATGTGCCCGGCTTTTGTCTTGGCGAAAAATCGCTCGTCTTGGCGGACCGCCGGGATAAAAGGTAATGTATATCTCAAGGAAGATGGAGATCATTACCCAATAGCCTCTGTGAAGGTATAAAGCCGGTGGTCTCATTGACGGCACTCCTATATGCCAGCAGGAAGAGAGGGAGTTTCTTGTCCCATTCCTCTTTATTCCTAAATACACGGAACAGGAGGTTGTTCAAAATAGTGCGATTAAACCTCTCCACCATGCCGTCGTTTTGTGGATGCAAAAGCGTTGTGTGAGTTTTGTCAATTCCGAGAAATTGGCACAGTCCTGTAAATACTGCAGAAGTAAAGTTCTTTTCTTGGTAGGAATGAAGTTGCAGATGGGTTCCATACCTGGAAATCCATTCTTGCACCAATACGTCTGCTACAGTAGCAGCTTCCTGATCGGGAATGGCATACGCTTCGGGCCATTTTTAGAATTAATCAATGACAACTACGATGTACTTGACGCCACCTGCAGTTCGCCGAAGAGGTCTGAGTATACCCAGAACAATTCGCTTCAAAGGCGCTTCTACATTACAGCGGTGTAGCTTTCTATGGCTTCGTTTCTTCGGAACGCACAGGCTTCACAAATCTGACACCACCCTTCAACATCGTCTCGATCCCTTGTCCATAAGAAGAGCTTGCGAACTTCTGCAGTGTCTTCATTATGTTGAAATTTTCCCCATTTGAGCTATTATAGAGCTCTTCTAGAACTTTTGAAATTCAAAAACGAGATTATACTAACTGCCATCGACGTAACTTGATTTCATCCGACTCCTAATCACGGTACAGCATTCCATTTCTGAAGCGAAACGAATCCCACAAAGACAAGTATTGCTTTGTTGCCGGACTACATGTCGATAATTCCTGCCAACTGGGCTTAACTCTGGTTCACTTTTCTGGTGTACTGATATTTGCGACCTTAACGAAGACAGTACTTTTGTGCACCACAATACTTTCGTACATGCCATTCGCCACCGCACGTCCAACATTTCGCTTTTCTTGGCTCTGATTGTACTTGTCGTTTCACCAGGTCTTCGAGCCTCTTTAATTTACTCACTAATCTCTCCATTTCTCCATTAAAAGGCCCTTGGAACGACACCGCTCTTACAGGAAGCCGATCTTTTTTCACGGCCATCTGTGAGGCTTCCAACTTCATATCAAATACGAGAGCGGACCTGAGATCTTTGTTATCCACCGAGATCAACGCTTTTTGAATTTCTGAGTCTCGGACGCCTGCAATAACCTTCAAAAGTTGCCAAGCTTGGCAACATTTGGAGCAATTTCTGAGGGAGACACACGACCGCTGTTGGACTACTAGCTATAACTGCATAGTAGGATAGTATAGTTCTTGAAGTGGGGGAATGTCTTTAAAACTGCTATTGACAGTAATGTATTGGAAATCTTTTGAACGCTCCTATAGAAGAACTATAAATGATACTATTTTTGATGGACAGCTTTATCTTGTAATCTTTAATAGCATATATCAAGTTTGTTTCTCTTAAAATAACCGAATATCTCTAAGTTGTGCTTTAAACAGTGACTGCCCATAGAGTGTAATTTGCTAGAATTCTTTTGAGTACTCCTGTAAAAGATATATAAGAGCTACATACACCGTTTTCAATCGGCTACTTGGCAGCGTAAATAGGAACAATATAAATGAATTTCGTAGTAATCGATGCATATTTACGGCAGTTAGAGCACGGATGGACGAACAAGCAGCCAGAAAAACCGAAATCATAGGCACTTTTCAACCTTGTTGAAAAGTGTCAAAAATAAATGTAAATGGTACTTAAGTATTATCCCGGAGGTCCGCCAAGACGAGCGATTTTTCACAAAGATGAATGCCGGACTCATGAAATTATTGATGGTATGGAATACAATTGGCAACAGTTTGTTCACACGTGACGAAAAAATAGTTTGGCGTGAATGACCGCCGGGATAATACGTGAGTACCATTTAAATTACACAGCACTAAATACTTATTACATACAGCTTATTAGAAAACATAAAAAGAAAATTAAAATTTCAAGTGTAAGCAAAAGATAAACAATAGTTAGTCATTGCCATATGATGTTATTTATCGCTTCAAAAAAAAAAAAAAAGTCACTAAAAAACCGCGCCAGAAAGCGATGATACAGAAGCTTTCCCTCCCACACAGGCAAAACATGGCGATAAAACAAATCGCCAAATTGGCCTCAGTGCTGTGTTCTGTGATAGACCCCCAGATTGCGTTCACCTGATCGTACTACTGGCACGTTTATGTTCATAAATTCGTAAAACCTAATTGCAATAGACATTACCTACTTCAAACCGAATAAAAGTGTTTGGAACAACTTAGATACTTGCCACCAATGGAGACTTTTCATCCTCTGGTATTTCTTTGGCGACTTACATAATCAATAATCATTCCCCATTAAAGTCCCACTAAAACAGTTAGCGGTACTTACGTATTATCACGGCGGTCCGCCAAGACGAGCGATTTTTTGCCAAGATAAATGCCGGGCACATGGAATTATTATAATCGTTTTGAATTTTGAATACGATTGGCAACAGTTTGGCAACTCATTTGACGAAAAAATAGCTTGGCGGGAATGTCCGCCGGGATAGTACGCAAATACCCAATTTGCCATACATTCTTATGCTTGGTAGTAAATATCCAAGATGTACCACATTTTTTATACTGTTAGTAAAATAATGTCATTATAATTTTTTTTCAATGACCTTTACTAGAAATTACATATTTTCAATATCTACCAATAGTAATTTATCGATTTTTTAGAACCATTTTCAAGTAGTCCCTCACTTCTCACTCTGACAATTCTGCTGGAAGAATCAGTTTTTCGCGTTCAACAGCATCTCTTGATAGCAGACTGTCTTCAGAATTCGTTTCTTCATTGATAACACCATTTCCAGAATTAAAATCACAGTCTTCAGAATCCGTTTCTTCATTGACAACACCATTTTCAGAACAAAATTCACTGTCTTCTGAAAGGGCTTCCTTTCTCCCGCAATAATGAGAATAAACATATTTTATGGGGTACACAACACACTCTGTAGCCGTAACGCAGGCTTTAACGAATGCGGTAATTAGTTTGTTCACTGCGTTCAAAATATACAGAATCAGCAGAAACACAGTTATAAGTAAATAATCCAAAAAATTTAAAATACAACTGCATGCTGAGACGAAAAGTATCGCAGCGTACAGTCCGGCTATTTCTACCAGAAGTATTGCTACGTCAATCGACCATAAGACTGTATAAAATAACATAATGGGTAATTCATACAGGTATAATCCAAGTTCCATAAGCAATAAATTTTGATTCACTATTGGGGACGCACAAACTATGAAAAATTGATGCAAAAAATGAAAATGTGTGTTCTGTCAAGTCTAAAACTCGTTCAGAGCACGCTCTTCCGCTATACTCAAATCGTGTGCTTGAATTTGGTTCCACGATACTAAAATAAATTCAGGTATGCAGTGTGTTATGAGGTGCGTAGCGTATGAAGTTCTGCCTTCGTTCAAAGTGAGTGCGAATAAGACTAGACGTTGAAATCTAAAAGAAACTATTAAGGATCAGCCAATAGGAAACCACAACGGTGGTGACGTCACTGTTACTTCCAGGCGCATGCCAGATTTGGCAACATTTTCTTTCCTAATTAGGTCATACACACCGTTCTCTAGTGCTGTCATCTATATTCAAGTTTCGAACTAATGCACTAAAGGTTGCAGTAATGGTTGTAAAATAAAGGAAATACCTTAAAGAAAAAAAAGAATGTCCCCCGAAATATATATTTTTAAAATTTCTATTAAAGCTTTCTGAAATGAGAAAGGTTCTTAAGGTATGAACTCTACTTTCGGAGCATTTTCTTAAAGTAAAATTTTAATGAAAAATCCATGTTTTTAATTAAAATGAGGCATAAACTAAAAATTTAAATTCCATCATAATGATATTCAGTGTAAACTTTAAAATACTGTGGACAATTTCAGTTAAATTTTGTTAAAAAGTTACATTTACGCCATTTATACAGCACATAACTAACATGTTTATTTGTGTTATAAACCAAAAATTTGCGAAAGTTTTATTAGTTATGAAAATACTTCAATTTTTACATCAAAACTCTGTATTTTTTCTAAAAGAGCATTTTTTAAGAAGAAAAAATGGTTATAAAATCAATAAATAAACACACAAATATAATATTTTGCTTCGTAACACAGCTAGTAATGATCAAAATATCCGGACAAGTCAGTATCTTAAACACGTTATGAGATACAGGGGCGTAGCCAGAAATTTTTCATGGGGGGGGGGTTACGACTACTGCAACTCACATATATGCATACATGTGTGTGATAAGGGAGTGAAGAATATACATTTTGTATGGCAAAAAATTCCTCATGGGGGGTGGGTTATGACCCCCGTAACCCCCCCCCCCTTGGCTACACCCCTGATGAGATATGACATTTACCGTAAAGAAAATTTACGGAAAACACTCCTCATCAGAAAACACGTTTAAAGATTTTACTACTGACTGATTTTAATACAAATGTCTATCCTTCCGGTTTATTATTTCTTGTATAACTGAGCTTCTAGTTATCATAAAAACAAAATCAAAACGGTTTTGGAATCCTAATCGTGTAACCTATAAAATAAGCAAATAAAAAAAAAAAAAAAAAATAGAAATTTTTCTGAAAACGAAGATTTTTTTTAGGCAGTCTCATACCGTAATACCTTAAAAAATATTCTGCTGTGGTGAGAATAAAAGAGTAGTTTTTTAAAGCAACCAGTTAAAAAAAACTGTTAAACATTTTTTTTAAAAGGTAAAAGGTAGAGATTTCATCAGCGGCCAGTAGAAGCTTAATTAGTACTTTAGATAATTAAGATACTTTAGATAATTAGTACTTTAGATAATTAATTAGACTTTTAGATTAAAGTGCTCAATAAAAAGTACTTTTCATAAATTTTAAGTAATTAATATAAATAACTAATAATTAAAACTTATTTTTAAAAGTATGAATAAATAAGTTACATAAGTAAAACAGAGAACACACAAAATTAGTAAATTAAAACAAGCTCTATGGGTACTTACGTATTATTCCGTCGGTCCGCCAAGACGAGCGATTTTTCGCCAAGATAACTGCTGGACACATAAAATTATTCATGGCTTGGAATGCGATTGGCATCAGTTTGCCAGCACATTTGACAAAAAAAATAGTTTGGTGGGGATGACCGCCGGGATAATACGTACGTACCGCCATGTGTTTTACGTGAATACGTGTACTTAACGAGTAACATTTTCTTTGAATTTCACCGGGTTCAGGAAAGAAATCAGCAAACAAATAACTACAGTGTTATAAATTTATTAATGGTGGGTCTGTGATGCGCAAAGTTCGAAACAAAGAGCACAGAGGATATATCGAGATTTTTGGTAAACGTTAAATGAATACAGGGTATTATTTAGCGTTGTTGGAGAAGTTCCGATGTAGTTCTTTCCATCCGTAAACGTTCTCTATATTTTGATTTGGCTTTTCGACCAGTATAGGCCGACATAGCATCATTTATTTTAGTTTTTTTTTTCTGCTTTACTTTAGCACTATATATATGCACTATAATTATTTCACACTTATGTTTATTACAAGTAATCCACAGATATTGACGAGAGCTGATGATTATTGATTAAAACGGAAACGAACACGTTCTGGCTTCTCTGAGTCAAAATTTATATTAACGTGCATTACGTGACGCTGAGAAACAACCTCAAAATGGCGACGCTTTCCTCTCCTCCGCAAGCCCTGTCTCACAGGCCTCACTCAATGTAACAAATTCTTTGATTCTTCAGCTATCGAGTGGTGTAATAAAATTTTGGGTGTAGATGACAGGTACGTAGCTGCAACATCAAACTGTATTTCCCCGAGTCTTCTGAATTGCCCCCCACTAAAAGTTAAACATTGGAGCAACAGCCCAATTGTGGATCAAGGCCTGCACTGCCCAACTACGGCTTCGCGACCATATGGGCTTTGGGGCACGAAAGCATTATGACCCGGCCAGGTGGTCAGGCTGACGCAAAATCCCAGTGTTTAACTCCCAAGCAAGCTTTGCACTCATTTTATCGATCCACTCAAGGGATGAAAGGCTGAGTGAACCTCGCCCTGCCCGGGGAATCGAACCTTGGACCTGAGTCACGGCAGCGCAATACGCTAACCGTTGCACCGCCAGAATTCGCCACCCACTATGGAAGCAAATTTAAAGACATATTCACGTAAAAACAACAACAACAACAACAAAAAACGTTAATAGAATATGATTATAAATTATTGTCCTTCTACAACCGTCACTTGTTACACAATTTTCTAACACGGAAAAAAACATTTCTTTATTTTACTTTAATTATTTAAAGTAACAATCGGTTGATTCCTAATTTAACGTCCGTGTGCTTCCCTTAAAATTGAACCAAAAGTCGCCAAGCTTTGCGACTTTTTGCAATATACCGCCAAATATGGCACCTCAAATATATTTCCAGAAATGAAGCCGCTCATATCTTCCATATTTGGAGAAAGATAGACTGACTGGATGTTAGAATATCAATCATTGAACCGATTTGCATACAACAAAATATAAAGTAGGATTATTAACCTGTAGAACACTTAATTTTAGTCCCCCTTTAGAACCCTGGACCTGTGTCACGGCAGCGCAATACGCTAACCGTTGCACCGCCAGGATTCGCCACACACTATGGAAGCAAATTTAAAGACATATTCACGTAAAAACAACAACAACAACAACAAAAAACGTTAATAGAATATAATTATAAATTATTGTCCTTCTACAACCGTCACTTGTTACACAATTTTCTAACACGGAAAAAACCATTTTTTTTTAATTTTACTTTAATTATTTAATGTAACAATCGGTTGATTCCTACTTTAACGTCCACGTGCTTCCCTTAAAATTGAACCAAAAGTCGCCAAGCTTTGCGACTTTTTGCAATATACCGCCAAATATGGCACCTCAAATATATTTCCAGAAATGAAGCCGCTCATATCTTCCATATTTGGAGAAAAATAGACTGACTGGATGTTAGAATATCAATCATTGAACCGATTTGCATACAACAAAATATAAAGTAGGATTATTAACCTGTAGAACACTTAACTTTAGTCTAAATTTGACTTGATTGCAAAAGTGGCGCCTATTGGTGAAATAATAATAATACTTACTTTGAAGGAAAGTTGCTCAACGCTTAAAAAGTTTGTTTTGTTTTTTAAAAGACATAAGGAAGAAGCAGGGAGGAAATAACAGATCACGTGATATTTATACCTTTGAAAATTATTATTATTATTTTTTTAATTTGACTATGTTCCTATAAATTTCAATTAGTCGTTTTCAAAATAAATTAGCAACCAAGAAACACGTTTATATGTCTGTAATAGGTTTTATTCCCTCTGTTACCTAAAAGCTAAATAATCTTTAAAATATTTCGGTGAATTTATGTAACATTAAACTTAAGCATTATAATGCAAGAACCATCATTTTGAAACACGCTGGCGCAATCTTAAATTACTTTATTGTTCTGGTACGAAAATCCCATTTGTTGTTTATTTAATAGGGATTGCGAAAGCGTAAAATTTGAAGTTTATTATGTAAAGTATAATAATAAACAGTCAATTGAACTAGTATTACTCTTAATTCTGAAAACAACGAAATTTAAAGGAACTGTTGCATCAAATCGATTTTAATAGTAGAATAAAATGTTTTTTTTTTAGAAATATATACTACCCATTAAAAAAGCACTTAAAGAAACGATAGTTACAATTTTTTTCCTATATAAAGCATGTACGGGCCATGGTCCTGTTTATCCTGAACTTGGTATCTTTCTTCGTTTATCGGGTTAACCCTTTGAGGCGCAACTCTTTCCCAATGCTGAAAAAAGGGCAGCCGTTGCCATCGCTCGACTTAACTACCAGTAAGATGGCGGACGATCGAAACGTTCATCGCGTGCCACAGATCTAGAGACCCTGTTTTTGACGACAGCTGGCTGTGCGGCACAGCCTGCTGCGTCAAAAACAGGGTCTCTAGATCTATGGCACGCGATGAACGTTTCGATCGTCCGCCATCTTGCTGGTAGTTAAGTCGAGCGCTGGCAACGGCTGCACTTTTTTCAGAATTGGGCCATCTATCCAGCTGTTCTCGCATTCTTTGAGTTTTCAGCAGATGTCAGTGCTGTTAAAAATAATCGTGACCATTTTTTTACGGGAAATGACGTTCTCTAAAGAATTCTCGTGGAGCTATGTCACCCGCAACTATTTTTATAGAAATCAACTCTATTCTTCGTGACTGGCAACAGTCAAAACGTCAGAGTTTGTTGTTCCCAGAGCGGGAACACAGCGCGTTAAAGGGTTATTTGACATTGAGCACAAAAGCCATATCGACACAGCACTAACTTGCCTTCAAAGCGGCTTACCTGGCACTGTCTTAGAGGCACAGGTCTTCGGGCACTAAGGGAAATTTCACCAATCGGATGCTATTGGGGAAATTTTCCGTTCAGTAGGAAATCATTTTTTATTTGCGTGATCTTTTATACGTTTGTGGTGTCCTGACGTCACGGAAGGCTACAAAACTTCGTCCTATGAAACATAACGTGGGGTTGACCCATCCGAATCGTTTTGAGGGTGGCGAATGGCCTTCCTTGACGTCACATTCCACAAACGTATATTCCTTGCAGTGCAGTCAGATGTTTCTTGAGAGTACATCTGACTTAAAATTTGCTCCTATGGTGGATGGCAATTCAGAAGAGTGATAACAAAATCGGGGGGGGGGGATACATGTTTGATGTTGCAGCTGCATATCTATCATCTACATTCAAAATTTAATTGCACCACTCGATAGCTAAAGATCAAAGAATTCGTTACATTAACCCTTTGAGGCGCAACCCTTTCCCAATGCTGAAAAAAGGGCAGCCGTTCCCATCGCTCGACTTAACGACCAGCAAGAGGGCGGACGATCGGAACGTTCATCGCGTGCCACAGATCTAGAGGCCTCTTTTTTGACGACAGCTGGCTGTGCCAGCTGCCTCAAAAAAAGATTCTCTCGATCTGTGGCACGCGATGAACGTTTCGATCGTCCGCCATCTTGCTGGTCGTTAAGTCGAGCGATGGCAACGGCTGCCCTTTTTTCAGCATTGGGCAATCGATCCAGCTGTTCTCGCATTCTTCCATTTTTCAGCAGATGTCAGTGCTGTTCAAAATAACCGTGAGCATTTTTTTACGGGAAAGGACGTGCTAAAAAGTAAAGGATTCTTGTCGAGCTCTGTCAAGCGCAACTATTTTTATAGAAATCCAATCTATTCTTCGTGACTGGCAACAGTCAAAACGTCAGAGTTGGGTGTTCCCAGAGCTTGAACACAGGAAAGCGTCGCTATATTGAGGTCGTTTCGCTGCCTCTCGTAGCAACAGTTTAGTACAAATTTTTGAATAGATATATATTACAGAATTTCATACGTAACAACCAATCATTTGGTCATGCAATTCATTGTCTGGTTCCGATATCAAATCCCGGTGAATGCATGGTTGATTGTCGTAGTAGTTCGGATCATACAATTTGGGAAGGATAACATGATTTATTGCTTTAAAATTATTATGTTTTCCCCAAAAAATCTTGTTTTTCATAATATAAATTTACCATCATATTTTATATTATTACGTAATAGATATTAAAAATTTAAAGTCATTACTGAAATTTGACTAATCTGAAATTATGTATTCTATATATTAATAATAATAATAATAATAAGTACCTTAAATGATGATTTATGAAAAAGCCGGGCCATGTGGAGCTGAATTTTTATCTCAAGCCATTGAAAGTTGCAGCTAGTTATGTGCATCTGTTCCTTGGAACATAAAAATTTAAGCTTAACAATATATTTAAATATGTAAAATCTGTCAAAAACATCTTGCTATTCGCCCGTATAGTTAGTTAATCATAATTTCTCATTAAGTTTGTACAAAACTGTGTTTTTAAAAGCAATGCTTCGTATGGTTTCTTTGTAGGATATCATTCCACAAATGGCTACTTTTCATAATTTGGCGATTTACATATGTACATAATCGATTATCAGTTCACCCTGTAAGGTTGGCGTAAAAACAGTTCTCCATGTATTCGTATGCATAATCCTTTGCATATTGGTGTATTTAGCACAGCGAAATATTTCATCTCGCCGTGCTGGTAAATATCCAAGCTCTACTAAAACTCTTATAATGGCACAGCTAACGTCGCCAAATATTTCTACTCGGTAACAAGCTGAACCTACCTGGCATAACTGTAACCTGCATTTGAATTATTTTTCATTTTCAAAATAATGGGTGCCAACATTTTGGGATGTACGGTTACGTATTTGGAATATGCCTTTAGATTGGTCCTGGTTGGAGAGATAGACTTTTGTTAGATCGTACCTGATGCCAAAACAACGCTATTTGAATCAAACACAATTAATTATTTTGTGTAGATAAACGAATAATCTGTAATTTTAAATTCCCGTAGTCTAAGAGAATTTCGAGCGAAATTCGATCAGTCGGAGCGATTTTTGGCCCCAGTTTTCAAAACTGCGCTTCTCCTTTAGGAGCCTTTTTCGATCACAAGAGCGGTTCGAAATATAACAATAAGCGAGGAGGGGAATTCTCAGAAAAAAGACTACTTAAAGAGCACTTTTGCAGAAATACCGGTAGGTTTCCATGGAAACGGATAGCTCCGCATTGTATCGTTTTTTGGGGGGTTTAAGCGTGTGTAAAACCTTTTTTCTTATTTATTTCTCGTACTTTTTTAATTTAACGTAAAATTGGCGTAATTTTACTTCATGTTGTCAATTTTACGCGATTCTGCATACTGTTAGAATAACTTTTTTTGCTTCGTTGTTAAGGCATGAATGATTTTATGCTGGCGAAAATTGCCAAACCTGGCAGGTTCGTCTAGTCTTTCCGGCAGGTCTTTTTGCCTTATTTTGTTAAAAGATTCTACTCAGAACTGGACTTTACGGTACCAGATGAATATATCTGCAACAGATGTACCCTATTCAGTATATTATTAGTAAACACAACACGAAAATAACTCTAGAAGCTATCGGGAAGACTTGTAGAACACTACCTCAAAAAATTCTTTTTTAAAACATGTGACAGTTTGCCAAATGTGCGAAAAAATTTTAACCATTCATTAAAATATGTCAGGTTTTTTTTTTACAAAGATGCAAGCAATAAAAAAAAATGAGTGAGAGAATCAAAAGCAAACAAAAATTACACGAAGCGTGAAGTATAAGCTTTGCAGTTTATTTGGTTTTGAAATTTTAGTAACCAGAATCTCTTTTAACAACAAAGAATCAGTATGGATGTACGTTTTCAAAGTCCTTGTTCTTTCGTCTCCAGAATATCATAGTCAACAACATCAGTAGTAACCTGTTGGAAAAGAACACACGTTAAAATAATAAGTTATGTGAAATAATAACGGAGCGTGAAAACTTTTTCTGGAATGGTGAAATAAATGTTTTACAATATGAAGTCACAAAAATTGTTTTCAGTTACTCTTTTTGAAATCAAAAGTTCACGTTTATGTTGTTTCAGTTTTTCAATTTATTCGAAAAAGCATAAAATGTTTCTTGCTGCTTATATTTTTGTTATCTTATAGAAAGCACCCACTTTTTAAAAAGTTTATAAAAATCGTATGGCAAGCTGAAAAATTTAATATGAAGAGGGAAAAGGTGAATTTATGATACTTTAATTTCCATGTAAGATTGAATAATTGATATTAAGCAAATCAGATAGCAGGTTAAAAGAAGCATTTAAGTATTTCAGTTTCTTTGGAGCAGTATGCTTTTTATCTAATTATTTAATAGATAGATATGCAGGGTTTACTAAATACACTGACCTTGTCTCTATTTCTTAAATATTGATCATAGACATGCACAATAAACTAAAAAGTAAAAAAAGGTACAGAATTTTATTGTATCGATTAAAATTTTCGGGAGATGAAATCTAAATAAATAAAAAATTTGAAGTTTTATAAGGCCCCCATATTAAAAAAAAAATGCCTTGTTAATAAAATGTTTCCTATACATTATTTAGACGACGAACAAAATTTGAGAATTTTACTCTTTAAAATGTTAGAGATATGAAAATAAATACATATTGATTCAAAATTAGAGTGACCAACTTTAAAAGCATATAACTATTTACAGTAAATTTTAATCGCCTTACCACCAATTTTATTTAAAAGATAAAACGTTTAAATTCTCAATCTAACTATCTTTATCAGCGGGAATAAATTATGACTCCGAAATTACATCCTCAAACCCCAAATGAAATTTTAATGCTTTTGAAGGGTGGTTGCTCAAATTCTGTTATAAATAAATTATTTAAAAATCAGGAAAGACATTTTTCTAATGTATTACTATCTAAACTTCGAAAAGAAATAAAATTTGGCTGGCAATTAAAAGCTGGAGGGACAAAATGTTGTAGGGTTTGGACGAAAGGAAGTCCTTGGTGAAAAATAAAAAAAAAGAAGATGAAAAGACTTATCGCTATAGAAAATCCTCCCCCTCAAAATACTTTGGCAAAGAAACTACAGGTATCGCAACCGATAATTTGTCATCAGATAAAAGAAAATTGGCTATAAAAAAGTGTAGAAACCAGTCTATCACCAAATGTCTGCAAAGACCGTAGAAAACGTTCTTGGCCTCTGTATTTAATGTTATGCAAATATATTTCACGCGAACAGCGTCGCAAAGACGCAGCTATTTTGCAAAAGGCAAGTTGGCCGTCAAGTGTTAGGGTATGGATGGGAATTCCCTTTCAAGGCTTTAGCCTTTGGTTCTACAAAACCATTTTTTTTTGTAGACCCAAAGGATAAAAGTGATGCTAAATACTATCAGAATAAAGTTTTAAAGCATATGATCAAAGCCAGTAAACTTCTCTACCTTCAAGGAAACTTTGTTTTTCACGAAGATTCTGCACTAAGTCATACAGCTAAATCAACTATAAAACGTCTGAAAGATGAAAATATTAATTTTATGCCTCCTGAGAAATAGAAACCATTATTCCCTGACTGTGCACCTTGCGATTATTTTTGATGGGGATACTTTAAAAAAAAACAATTAAACATATATACAGTAAGAACACGTCAAGGGCTTAAGAAAGCAATCAAAGAATAAGTTGGAAAAATATCCCCCAAAATGCTCGAAAAAGCTTTTGACCTAAACATTTACCTAAAGTGTACTATGCCAAAGGAAACCAGATTAAAAATTTCGTATAAATAACTTAATTCAATAAAAATTTAGGATGCTCTGAAATTGATCACATTACTTTTGGATCAACCTGTATATGGTCAGTTTCAGCAGTCGTACGAAAATTACGAAAGAAACAAAGATTAGTCTTACGAAAATTACGAAAGAAACAAAGATTACATAATACTTTTGTTATAATTGGTTTTGTATAGTCTCTCATCCCCTTTGTTTAATGAATCTCTAAGCCTTTTTATAATAAGAGGCTGAAATTGTGTGCATCACCTAATAAATGTATGGGGCATATTTTACTAATTGGGTCTTTTGTGTGCAAGGACATATAAAAATTTAAATTTTGTACAATTTTAGATTTAAGCTCCTGAAAATTTGAATCGATACCATAAAATTCGCTACCATTTTTGGCGTAAATTTATTTTATATGTCTACTAGCTGAAGTACCCGTTCTTCGCACGGGAATGAATGGACTTTTTGATATTACGATTTGTGGTGATTACTATTCATTGTAATAAACAGATATAGCAAAGTGGATATCGCGTTATATTGTGTCCAATAATCATGCATACCGAATTGCAAGGCAATCGTTTGTACGGTGCAGAAGGCTATGCGGCGTAGCGCAATCTAGTGGCGAGTTTTAGCAGAACGGATACGGCGAAAATATTTTTCGCATTCAGATATAGGGAGTATGCAGCTGATACAGCCGATGGAAGATTTTCTAACGGCGGCTGAACTTGAGAACTCGACTAACTGATTCGCTCGGACGAGAAGTCAGGGAGGGGGTAAGGAGAATATATGTTTGGAAAACTCTGGACTTTATATTGCTGAATTTATCAAGAAGGTAAGCCTGAATAGACGCTTATGAATGGACAATGACCCATCAAAGCAATATTGTTTTTAAGTAAGCAAGAACTGCCATTTAGATATGGCGAGCGAGAAAATTCTTTAAACATGGGAAAATTTAAAGAGCTTTTAAAATTATGGATATCTGAATTAAAACAACGCCTTTTTATGAGGACATCACTGACCGATTCGCATGTTTAAAAGAAAGGAGGATTGATTTGACTTATAAAAAATAAGTAAGTTTTCTTTTTTTTTTTTTCTTTCTTCTCAAGTTATCGTTACAAAAGAAAATTCTAAGGAAACTTCGAATCAGACACGGATGAATGCAATTTTGAGGATAAGAGCGGCTGGTTGAAATTTATGTCCATTTTATGGAAGTAAAATAGGATCTCTGACATTTTTTATGTAATTTCTTTTTTTTTTTTTTTCCCTCGGTGAGGGCTTAATCCGCCAGCTTTCGAATTCAGTAACAAAGATTTTCCAATCCTCTCCGGAGGAAAGGGGGGGGGCTCATATGCTTCCGGCTGCACTAACATTTTTGACCACGGGCCGCCACTGGTTCAGTCCCCAGAATGCTTCCAATGAACAAACCTATCGCGCTGTCACGTGATCAAAACACGATTGGTTTGTTTCAGTTGAATAAGAAACATTGATGTATTTCGAAGTTTCCCCTGTCCGACGCGGAAAACGTTCGAATTGTGTTTCACTTGAATCTCGCCCTAAACATTCATGGTTACGCAAGTCCCCTTGTCGGTTGTTAGCAGTTCCTGAGCGAAGCCAAATTCAGCCACCCTTTTCCAACTTTTGAGGGGCTATTCCCAACGAACCGGAATCCGATAAGGTTCTGCAAACTACATGATAGGAGGAATTCCTTTCACATTGTCTTTTGCAATATTTGATACTGCGATTGTTTTTCGCCTACATCGTTAATAGAACTAAGTTCAACGTTTCACCATACAATGGAGCTAAATTAACTGCATCCTTTCTACGGAGTAACGTTTCACCATGGTTTGGTTCCATTGATCAGTTTGAGCACCAAATCATGATTGAACCTTTCTCCATAGAAAAGTTGCAGCTAATTCAGTACCTTTTCATGGTGAAATGTTAACTACTTTTAGTAGCAGTGTAGTCGCAATATCGACATAATCTTTCAAATTCTGGATTCCAATTTTCTGGGAAACAGCCCCCTTGATGACGATATTAAGTTTTGGAAAGAGCCTCTGGAATGAGGGCAAGTAGTTCTCAGCGATGCATGAAATTGCGTGAACTATCCTTTCCCCTCAAATAAATAAGCCATATGCATTATTTCTCCGAATCCGAACTCAGCGAGTTTTTACTTACCAGCATAGGGCATGCGGTAAGGCATAGGGTTTGGGTTGTAGTCATAGGAAGGAAATTGCTGGGCGTTGGCATATTGATATCCATAATTGCCATTGGTGCCTGCTTCCGAACTTGCGGAGTTACCGTTAGGGTCAGTCTGTTGTCTGCATACCCGTCGTCCGTTGACGTATGAGCATGCCATTGAAGTGGAGTACCCGCTGACGTATCCGACCAGCACCATAGTTGAAATGAACAAGAAGAAAGCTGTCTTCATTTTTTTTTCAGCCTGAAATGGACTTTCATTAATGAAAGAAGAAAAACAATTCATGCCAACGCATTGGTTATAAAACACTGTCCACCAGGAACTTATTTGCTCTTTCACTGCTGAATGGTTAATCTGTTCGCTCTCATCTTTGCCTTGATGTGACCGGGCGCGAGTATACAACGATTAACCCTTTGAGGCGCAGTGTTCCCATTCTCGGAACACCAAACTCTGGCGTTTTGACTGTTGCCAGCCATGAAGATCAGGTTTGATTCTATAAAAATAGTTGCGGATGACATAGCTCCACGAGAATCCTTTACTTTTTAGAACGTCCTTTCCCGTAAAAAAATGGTCACGGCCATTTTTAACAGCACTGACATCTGCTGAAAAATGGAACAATACGAGAACAGCTGGATAGATTGCCAAATGCTGATAAAAGGGCAGCCGTTGCCATCGCTTGACTTAACGACCAGCAAGAGGGCGGACGATCGAAACGTTCATCGCATGCCACAGATCTGGAGACCCTTTTTTGACGCAGCTGGCTGTGTGGCACAGCCATCTGTCGTCAAAAAAGGGTCTCTAGATCTGTGGCACGCGATGAACGTTTCGATCATCCGCCATCTTTCTGGTAGTTAAGTCAAGCGATGGCAACGGCTGCCCTTTTTTCAGCATTGGGAAAGGTTTGCGCTTCAAAGGGTTAAAACATAAGTGCCCTTAGAGAGTTTATGACAGTTCTTTTCATTTTCATTCCCTAAAAAAGTTATAACTCTTTTTCTTTTTTCCGGAAAGCATGCTTTTTACAAGCTTCAATAATATACAACTGTATTTTTCTTACGCTTTCAGAACAAGCTTTTACTTGGAATAAAACGTTCTCCTCTATCCGGATATAACGATTGTTTTCCTGTAAAAATTATTTTCTATTACTGATTATTCAAAAAAAATCGCTCATAACTCCATAAAATACATTTTTTTCTAGGCAGAATTTTGGGGAAAAAAATCGCCTCGAGATGCCATTTTCTTTTTCTTTTCTTCCTGGTCATATTGTTTGTGTTGTTATGGTAAATCTTCGCAAGGGCTATTTGCCAATGATGGGAGTGCCTTGAAAAAGGTTATGCTAGTTAGTCTGAAATTCCACCGACAAAAGGTTAGTTAGTCTGAAACACCGACAAAAGGACACACAGAAGTGTAAGTAATAAAATTAGTTCCCGTTTTCTCCCGAACTGATTGTTTCTATCTGTTCAACTTTTGGTTTAAATATATTTTTTTAATGAGTTTCAAACGATTTATGTTATTATTATAATTTTTAATTTTGCTTTCAAAAGTTTTATGTGGTTTCTTCTGAAACGTAGCGTAAATAAGGGTTAGGACCCCATAGAAAGACCTCAGGGAGGGCACCTCACCCATCGTCCTGGATCTCACGTGTAGATAATTGGCCGTAATCCCACATCAACAACAACAGTTTTATGTTTTAAAGTGTATAATCACAATGTTATCACGCTGTAATGGAATGGGATGCTTTGTCCCACGGTATGTTGTGTGGTTCTGAAAAAGTTCAATTCATTCGATATTCGTCATTTTATTAAGAAATATGGTATAGCAATGGTTCCCAACCTCTTCCTCCTTACAAACCCCTTCGAAAAAATTTCCGAACCCCATATACAGTCGCTGTATGCTAGAACTAGTACATTATTTTCGCAAGCCCTTTATACACCTCAACTCCTGGGGGTTAAAGAATCACCTGCTTGGAACCAATGGATAGCAATAGTGTACAAACTTCGCTGCAATCGATTACCTCATCTAGAGCACAAACGGACAGACAGACAAAGCGAAATCATAACCATTTCTAAACTTTGGAATGCATTAAACTGGTCAAGTAACAACAGTTTAGAGAGAAAGACTATATTAAGAATTTTATCTGTAAATAACAGGGGTTTCTTTTTTGCCGGAAAAAAGAAAAACTTTGACATACTAAAAATGTTGCATCATCATTAGCAGTAGAAACAGTAGATTTTAACAGGAATAGAAACAAATTTTAAATTAATTTTCTAGGTTTATGCTAATATTTTTTTTTCAGCCCAAAATACAAGCCAAAGCTTGCGAGTAGTATATCTGCCCAGACAGTTGGCTAACTTGAGGAAAGAAACTCCTCCAGCGGTCCTGGACCATGTTAAATTGCAAAACCACATCGTCAGATTTACAGAATTGAAATTTACGTTCTAGAATATTAAAACATATTTATATTGGGAAACATTTCATTATTCAGAGCGTGGATTTACATACAAAAACAGGAGTCAACCAAACAATAATCATTTGCCAAAACTGTTAAAAAGGGGTGATAAAGTTTAATATTGTCAGCGAAATTGTGTACAAGATTTTTCTTTCCAACACGTTTTTTAGAAGTATTACCTTCAACACGCATTACCTAATTTGCCAGAATAAAATTTCAAGTCTTATAAATCAATAAGGAACATTCAATAAATAGCGAAGTATTGTCAGTTTGCACAGAGTGATGCACACGAAGTTTGTTTGAAAATCGAATTCAAGTTTTTGGGAGTACATGAGAGCCTCATCTTGCAAACCTGCTGTTGGTGGTATAATAAAGTACCGGTCAGATAAACATCTTTTAAAGGATTGCGCACAAAATATGTAATAAAAAAAGAGAAACCTACAGTCAACCTATAGACTACAGCTTCACAAAATTGAAACTGTCGATTCTGCTCGCATGTACTTTTTTTTTTCTTTTCTTTAAGTTAACCATGAATGTAACCTTACCAAATTACAACCCACTAGAAAAGCAAATAAATTATTAAATAAATTTTGAAATGACCTGTATTTTTCTGCTGCAGCTCCACACATCTTTCCATTGTTAGCATTAAGCTAAACTGAGAAAATAATTCATGATCATTGAGTCATAAATTGCGCTTTAAGTGTTCTTAATTTTGCAGTGCAATTTATTTTGAAAAAATATTTCCCTCATCGGATTCATACGCAACTATGATCATCTGGTTGAAACAGACGTTCTCAATAAGATCATCAACAGTATTTGCAAATCTTTGTGTATATTACTTATCCATCGCAATTCACTGATTTTTCAAAGGTTTCTTTGTTTGCCAGAAGAAGCAATTCACGTCACCAGAGCTCCTATTTGTCAAAAGTTTGTCTCTATACCATGCTCATAAAAGGGTAGCAGTTCGATGGGGAACCAAAGAAAACTAGCCTGACAAACGACGTCTGAATAAATATCTGTGCCTTATAAATAAAGCATTTTTGAATTAGAAGAAATCAGAGCTATCATCTTTAAAATGGCGTATTAATAGGGAAAACGTATAAATGGTGCATCACTGAATGTTAAATCAACCAATCAATTGCTGTTCCATTCTTAGCAAAACAGTTAATAACGGCACATAAGAATATATATCAAAATCACGAAACTTTATCCAGATAGTGATATTTTCAATGCGAATGCTATGGAGAAAAATTTTCAAATCACGCCACACTAAGCAGTTTCAGAATTACGAATTTCTTAAAATATGGTACTCACCTTTAAGATCGGTTTAAACAAACTCTTTGGGTTTTAGAGACTTAATAAATCGAGGTCTGAAGAACAAAACTCTGCGCCTTTTATACTGGCAAGTGTAACTGATTTCGAGGTATACACCACCACGTTAGTTGGAGATTTATCGTTTACATTGTTTATGTTCTTCTCGGACATTTGCAGATATTATACCACAAACCAGAATCAAAATTATTAAATTATGCGCCATAAAGAACCCGAATTGCACACGTTTCGCTTGTTCCGAGCTCAAGACAGATCTCCAGAGCAAAAATGAAAAACTATCTTCGAAGATAATTTAGATGAATGAGTTGAGAGGGTATTGTTCATTTCTGTATAAATTGTCGAAAGCTGGAAACAAATTTCAACTGCGTTGGTAAAGACGCAAAGCCATCAGAAGTGGGATAGTTTTACTACATGAGGTAGGTATTATCTGAGTAGAGACAGATAACAATTTATGTTAGGTCTTAAGTGTGACGAAAGAAAACGCTTTCGTCACTGTTACAGGAAACAAATCTCATGCTGAATATGCACCGATCTAAATCATACTTTTGCATTTTCAAATTTGCAAATTTCGCCATTAATTATGACACATTTGTACAGAGGGAGCTTTTTAGATTCTGTGCCTTTGCGAATTGGTTATACTAGAAAAACAAATCGTACCAAACATGGGCAGCTATGGGAAAAGGTGGGCAAATGCCCAATCATGCTTAAGGAAATCGCACAGCATTACAAATAGATTTACTTAATTAATTATTTACTTATTTAATTAATTAATATTTACTTAAGATAAATTTTACTTAACTATGTTATAGAGGGAAAATGTATAAAATTGTTAATCTTAAAATAACTTTTTAAAGAATATCTTTGGAAAATAAATTAAAAAAAAATAGAATAGAAAAGTGGAATATAAACTAATGGACTAAAAGTTGTTGCCTACGCGGTTGCAGTGTACCACGTACTCGTCCAAAACCTTTTGAAGTGTCCCAGATCACCATTTTTTTCTCGATGAACCCTTAGCATGCAAGTCCTGATAATGTCTGATCTGTATACCGTGCAGGTAACAGCTGCTAATGTTAGAGCTATTTGCAAGCCTTTGGACACTGTAGGTCCAAAGACTCGAAGGCCCAAAGGTATCAAAGTTTGTAGTTAGTGGTAGAGAAATCAGACACAGAGTTCAAACTATGCTTTGGCTTCACGCAAAATATTTTGTAAAAAGTCTCCATAGGAACTTCCGACCCGCTTCATTTTCTTAATAGTCTTTTGCACCAAATTTTTTCATCGTTGCTGGGGAATAGGCCGTAGAAAACTTAGCCAAAGTTTGTCTGTAGACAACCCTTTTTTCAAAAGATGCTGTTAATCATCCAATTAACTAATATTCTAAAGTACTGTTCGGCTTCTGCTTTTTTAACTTCTGCATTAAAACTGCAAACTTCGTAACTTACTGTATGAGGACACTTCAGTTCAATATCATGAGCTGCTGCTATTTCTTCAGCAGATGTAAAGATAGCGCCACGAGTTTTTTGGGTTGACCCGCTCTGCTGGGGATTAAACTAATCTAAAATTCGTATCCTACGCAACCAATAATAAAAATGTTGCATTTTGTTTCATGAAAATCGGTTAGAACGTGAGATAGGAAGTTTTGGGTGTCCCTATTGTTTAACATAGGGTTTTCTCGAATTCTCGAGAAATATTGTCGCTATTGCTTAGTTGACTTGAATTTTGAAAAATTAATTTTTGGCACCAAATTCGGCGATTTTTATGCCAAAAAGTCGCCAAGCTTTGGCGACATTTTGTGCGTTTTTATTAATCGGTCGGTAATGCTTGCTTCTCTGCATTAGTATTACGCAATAGCCTAGTACTACTCAATTGCATTTTTATTACGCAATTAAAGTTACGCAATTAAAGATTCTCTAGAGATGGAATCTCTGGAATTCTCGTGCAATGTCGACGTAAGGTATACAAGAGCAGGGTTGCTCCAGAGTTAAAATCAATTCAGTCAGCTGTTATGATCAGATGTTGATTCTGCTGAGAGCATATGGCTTTGTATTGTGTGGTTTTGTAAGTGATCTATCGCTTGTTTTGAGAAGCTTATTTTTGAAAGCTGTTTGCGCTTCCTTCGTTGTTGAATCCTGAGGAACTGCTGATAATTTTTCCACTGAATTTTTAGCCCGTGGAAAATTTTTATTGTGCATGAAATACAGCATTTGAGGAAGCTTCTTTGTTAAGCTGTTCTAAATTTAAACTACGAGCCCGGAACTAAGCAGTTTTCTGCAAGAATAATTTTGAATGTACTTTCAGAACTACTGCGATTAGAAATGAATATATTTTTCAGTTCTCAATATCCAGTTTAACAGAAAGCAAATAGATGTCTGAAGCCTGCAGAGTGTTGGCTTTGGGCTCTATGTGCGAGGAGTACTTTGCTATGATGTAACGATGAACTTTGGTGAGCCGACAGTACCAAGTTTTAGTTTGGCGAGGTTCACAAAAAAGATTTCGAAAATGAAATATGCAAATACGACGCACTTACAAATTAAAACAGATTTGCGTTTCCAGCAGTGAAAGGAAAACAATGCACGCAACTGAAAGAAAAGAAGTCATCTTTGGTCTTACATTTCGTCACCAAAATAAGTTTTAGCGAAGGTGCTGTCTTGATTCATTTTATTTCAATATTTTTTCAAAGGATAATATTGAAAAACACCATTGCTTTACCTCCGAAACACGTCTCTTACTCCCTTTATTATTCACACTAGTTTGTAAAAAAATAATGTTGTGAAAAATGATAGAAATAAAGAAAATATTAAGAAAATGAAATAAAAATTAATTAACTAACAGAACGTAACAAACCAAAGGAAAATCCGGAAGCGATACCCCAAAAAAATGGCCCTGTGTGCAGAATGAAACTGTGCGAATGGAATGGTTTCATAAGTGCCGTACTTCTCCCCCGCTGTGTCGGCTTCTGATCCCAGAGAGCGGTACAGCGGGAAATTTTTCCGTTCGCACGTGCGATTGATTAAAGACTGTGCTGTAGTAACCTACGCACAGTGCGTTAGCTATTAAGCCTATTTAATATTTAATAATAGTGAGGGAGGGAGAGTAAAACTCACGTTTTAAATTTACATAAATCTAGAAGTGTGCTTAATATTTGTTTTAAATTTAATGCATTGTTAATGCGTGCATTGTTTGCCTTTCACTGCTGGAAACGCAAATCTGTTTTAATTTGTAAGGTGCGTCGTATCTGCATATTTCATTTCGAAATTTGTTTTGCGAGCCTCCTTTTAAATAACACACGAGCCGCCACTGCCTTAGCTGTACTTTTTTGGTGTTTATTTTGAAATTTTAATATTAAAATCATTTATTGACAGGACGAGCTCCAACACACAATCACTTTTTCCGGGTCAAAAGTGTTTGCTAAGTATTTTTTGTTCATTTTGTAAAATAAACAAAACCACATTCGAACGATGATCAAGAACGAATTTCATGACCGAATTTCATGAACGAATTTCATGAACGATCATGAACGAATTTCAATCGGTTTTGGCAATAATGTAAACAGTAAGTACATCTACACGCAACAGCTTGAATTATTATATCGTTGCTACGTATGTCTAAATACTCTTGAAAACCGACAGATGTCTATACTAGTATTTTATAGACGTGGAGGAATAATTAAAGGGGTTGTTCCCCACATGTGGCACCAGGTGCCTTGAAGGGTTAAGTTCTACAAAGCAAAGTGAAGTTTATTCTTTTTTAGTTTAGCTATCGTTTTGAAAATGTTATGTTACTAGTGAAGTGATTTGCCATTTCTGTTCCGATTGAATAAACTGCAAATTTATTAGAAAAATGTGTGTTTACTAACGTTAAAGTACGGGCACCCACCTTGTAAATAAAACAGGAAAAAAGTCATTGCCAAATAAATACTGATTTCTGTTATGAAAAATACAACTACATGTTAATTTCATATTACATGTACTTTTGTGGGTAGTTATTATTACTATTATTTACGAAGTATAGGAAGTATTGTAATCGCAAAAAATTTGGGTGCTTATATTTTGACAAGTTTTGGCGTGATCTTTGTGTGATAAACGCACAACACAAAACCGAGTAGCCGTACATTGGTGAAATTTTGTATTTAGGACTGCTATAGCATCTAGTTGTGTACTCCCTCTTTGATTGCGATCGATTGGGTAGTTCATTTTTAGGACCGCACCAAAGACGTTCAATGTCTGTGTGACAGACATTGTTTGGGTCATGCCCAAAATAGTGCCAACTGGCTCCGAGAATTGTGACTTTGGCGAAATGCTGCCACATTTGGCGTTCAGAATAAATTTTCAAAATTGAATCGTGCTGGGCGATATCTGTTACATTTTGTGATTATTTGTCAAACTTTAATGAAGTATCGTCGTACACCCCACAGGTATAGCCATTCTTTGCAAACGACATTTTATACTGCCGAATAAAGATATAAATTATAACTAAATTTACACAAAACTTTAAAGAATACAATTTATTTTATCACATATTAATAGTACAACACTTTTTTGCAAAAAGTCCTCATACTTTTATATTCAGCAGGCCAAAAGTCTTTCAAAATTACCCCAAAGGGTCATTCCAATATATTAAGAATTGATTTTTGAAAATGTTAATGATTCATGAAAGTCTTCTTTCAAAATAAAATATTAATGTGAAATAATTTTTTTAAAAAAAAGTTACAAGCTTTTTATGCAACAGAAAAGACAAAAATTTTATTTATTAATCCATTCCTTCTCGAAGCACATATTCAAAGACAAACATTTGCCTTCTTTTTTCTCTCTTCGAGCTATCTGCATCTGTAAAAGAAAAAGAAAATTCTAAATTTGTTAACAGAATTATTAATTTAAAATAGTTATAATGACTAATATACATAACGAGAGTTTAATTCCAGCGCTTCATAAAACCATAAGGAAATACTGCTCAGCCAGAAAATATTTTCAGTAATGCAATGCTTAATTGGTTTCTAGCAAGCAGACAGCTTTTTCGCTCACTGTGTATTTTTTTTTCAAGCCTTTTTTGAGTTTTAAATTTAGACTCAACCTGCATTGAATCTTGTTTCTTGTTAGGATATACTTGCTTTATGAACTGGATTGGCATGGTTTTTCTATCGCCAGATCGACCGTCAAATTTACTTTCCGAAAGAATTATTCAGATAAAACTTACTATGAATGTAACTTTTTCAATACTGTGTAGATGTTGGGGGAGATATTGAATAAATAAACTTAAGTTACATTTACAATCAAAAATGATATCAACAGAAAATTACAAAAGTTTTATTTTTTAATACAGTGCGTTGGATTATTAATCACAGGACACTTAAGAGTTTTCGCAGTTTCTAAATATTTATAATGCGCTAGTAACGAAATATATTCAAATATAAAGTTATACCTTTAACCCATTTATGCCTGGTGTCCCTTTTTTGGGACGGCATTTTCGCTATTAGTCGAAAACGTTACTTATTTTTCCTAGCCTTTATTCATGAGTACTGAGCCTCAAATCTACAAAATATTTTAACATGACCCAGTAGGATGTTGATATTTCGATTTTTATGCATAATGATTTTAAAAGAAATCATCCCTTGTTCAAGAAGTTGACATCAGAAATATATCTATTATTTCAGTTATCAGTAAAAATCGAAGAAAGTCGCAAAAATATCCAGGCACAAATGGGTTAATAAAGTATTTTTAATAGATTAAACATTGTAGGTTTAAATAAATTTTCAAAATTTGCAAAACTTGTTGTTGCAAAGTTATAGAACACTTCTATTTATATTAGTAATTAATTAATTAATTTTATAGATTTGTTGTATTTTTTAGAAAATACCAAGCGGTAAAAGTCTTATAGAAAAAAAAAATTCGTAGAACTGAAGTGCTACGCAAGAGAAATGGTTCAATGAAGAGCGTATCTGACGAACTTAAAAGATCTCACCATGTAACTCAAAATTATCTAAAAGACCCGTATGCTTATGGCAAAAAATATTCTTTAGGACGTAAAAGAAAGCTTTTCAAACAAGATGAAAGAACAATTGTTCGAAAAGCACCGAATTACACGAAATTTCTCACACAAATTTAAAAAAAAAATTGAAATTAAACCACTATTTGGAGAAGCCCCAAGAGAAATTCATTTTTCACACATGAATGAAAGAATACAACACCTCGATTGCTACAACGTCATAAAAATAGTCTACTGGTATTCTCTCGCCAAACATGGACCGTGACTGGAAATTGGGAAGTTAAAAAAAATAAATTAACATACATTCCAATAATATATTTCTTTAAAATTTACAGGTTCTTGTTCTATGTCATTTTTTCAGATGAAAAAAAAGTTCAATTTGAACGGTCCCGACGGATTTAATGGATATTGGCTGGACTTCAGAAAAAAAAAGATGCCCTTTCGTCGAAATTTTGGTAGTGGCGATGTCTTGGTTTGGGCTGCATTTTCTTCTTCAGGAAAGCTCGATATTCAGTTTATATCCAATCGAATGAATAGTTCAGAGTACATTACAGTACTCAAAACTGTTCTGTTACCATTTTCTTGGAGATTTTGACGAAAGAAATCAATTTTCCTTCAAGTTAATGCTTTAATTTGTGAGAGACATTTTGTGGAATTCGATGCTTTTCGAAAAATTGTTCTTTCATCTTGTTTGAAAAGCTTTCTTTTACTTCGTGAAGAATGTTTTTTGCCATAAACATATGAGTCTTTTAGAAAATTTTGAGTTACGTGGCGAAATCTTTTAAATTCTTCAGATAGGCTCTTTATTGAACCATTTCTCATGAGTAAAACTTCAATTTTACGAATTTCTTTTTCTGTAAGCCTTTTGGTATTTTCTAAAAAATACAACAAAACTATAAAATAAATTAATTAATTACTTATATCAATATAAATATTAAAAGCGTTCTATGATTTTGCAACAACAAATATTTCAATTTTTTTTTCAAAATTTTTCAAATTTATTTAAACATGCAATGTTTAATAGTGTTAAAAATACTTTATAAAGGTATAACTTTATCTTTGAATATATTTCGTTACTGACGCATTATAAATCTTCAAAATCTTCAAAAATTCGTAGGTGTCCTATAATTTTGCAACATTGTAGTGTCTTAACCCATTTGTGCCTGGATATTTTTGCGACTTTCTTCGATTTTTACTGATAACAGAAATAATAGATAAATTTCTGAGGTCAACTTCTTGAACAAGGGATGATTTCTTTTAAAATCCTTATGCATAAAAATCGAAGTATCAACATCCTACTGGGTCATGTTAAAATATTTTGTAGAGTTGAGGCTCAATACTCATGAATAAAGGCTAGGAAAAATAAATAACGTTTTCAACTAATAGCGAAAATGCCGTCCCAAAAAAGGGACGCTAGGCATAAATGGGTTAACCCATTTGTGCCTAGATATTTTTGCGACTTTCTTCGATTTTCGCCAATATCAGCAGTATTAGATACATTTCTGATGTCAACTTCTTGAACAAGGGATGATTTCTTTTAAAATCTTTATGTATAAAAATTGAAGTGTCAACATCCTACTAGGTCATGTTAAAATATTTTGTGAAGTTGAGGTTCAATACTCGCGAATAAAGGCTAGGAAAAATAAATAACGTTTTCAACTGATAGCGATAATGCCGTCCCAAAAAAGGGACGCTAGGCATAAATGGGTTAAAAAAGGTTTTCTTTCTTCCATTTTTTCAAAGGAAGTTTTAGGAATGGGAGGGTATATCATGACGCCTTGGAGCTGTTAGGTCATAAGCGCTGTTTCTAAGCACCCGGATAATCACTTCAAAAGAAAAGCTGAATAATCCAAAAAATTCTCAAGAAATTAATTTTATTTTCGTTGAAAGAGCCCACACCCTCACAAAAAAATATTAGAGTAAAAGTCAAACATCCTAAGTGGGTTTCGTATATTAATTTTTACTTTCCGAACATATACCATGAAAGGAAAGTATTGTAATCATGAAAAAATTCGACTGCGAGATTTTGGTGCATTGACACGTTTTGAGGTCTTCTGAATTCATTTATGCTATTTTTACGAGATGTATGTATGTACAGGGTGGCCATAATTAAACTGCAAGTGTTCAAGGGGTGCAGGAGAGAAAACTACCGAGAATATTCCAGTGAAATTTGGTATCTGCACGTTTCAGAACATGCGCAAGTCAAATATGAAAAAAAAAAAAAAAAAAAAAAAAAAAAAAAAAAAAAATCGTCATTTTCACCCGATATATGGCGCTGTAAAGTATTTCAAAGCTCACCGGTGGCATATACAACTTCCAAAACCGATAGACAGAGCATAGTGACATTCTAAGAGGCATATAAACAATATAAAACATCATTTACAGTTTATCAAAATGCCATACAATTCGCTTCAGCAATTAAATTTTTACAGTAACATGCAATCAAAAACTAACGTAAATTAAGATCACAAATTAAACAATTCATAAAGACGCTTTGGGAAACAATTAAACCATTATTTATTCTCATTGACACTCATTGGACCTCTTCTTAATTGTTTCATACGCCGGTATTCTTTCAGAGTAGCTGAATAATTGGTACGTACCATTTTGATAGAATATATTCACTAACTATGCACGTTCCTTCTTATTCAGAGTCATGAGTGACCATTACTCAATGAAGTCTAATTTTTACACTGTTCGATGGGCTTAAAATCTGCATATATGACGTCCATAAGCATTGAAACACGATATAGCACCATCTATCGGGTGAAAATGGCGATTTTTTTAATTGCATATTTGACTTGCGCATGTTCTGAAACGTGTAGATACCAAGTTTCACTGGAATACTCCTGGTAGTTTTCTCTCCGGCACCCCTTGTTTAATTATGGCCACCCTGTATGTGTGTATGTGTGTTTGTGTGTAAGTGAGTGAACACGGTAGCTCCTAAACGGGGCATTCGATTGAGCTCAAATTGGGTATATATGTTATAAACCACCGTCAAAAGACCGGTATTGATTTTGGTGTGTACAAGACTGATAATTTTTCTACAGGGATACGACAAAGATTTCTTTTACATCATAGCCTATGGGGGAAAATTCTTGAAGGTACGCTAGCGTTTAAAGGGTGCATTCGATTGAGCTCAAATTGGGTAGATATGTTATAAACCACCACCGTAAGACCGGTATTGATTTTGATGTGTATAGGATTTATAGTTTTTCTGCAGGGCTAAGATAAAGATTTCTTTTACATTATGGCCTATGGGGAGAAATTCTTGAAAGTGCGCTAGCGTTTAAGCGGCGCATTCGATTGAGTTTCAATTTGGTATATATGTTTGCATTATTCATCGATTAAAATTTATTTAAATGCTTGGTAATGATCTTAATCGTAAATGTTCGGAAAGTCGAGTGGAGTTACTCCAGATTTTTTTTTCTTAAGATGTGAAAGGTTGCGTATAGGTAAAATGTTTTATATTTCTGTCAAGTTGTGCGTTTTTCAAAAACTAATTAATTATTCGCAAAGCTGGAATAGGAAATTTCGATTATACTCGAATACTTTTTTGACAGAGTGTACCAGCATAAAAAAACATTATAAATTTATTGAAAAATTTTATTTTATCAATTTTGACTGGAAAAAAAGCCGATATTGTTAACCCTTTGAGGCGCAACCCTTTCCCAATGTTGAAAAAAGGGCAGCCGTTGCCATCGCTCGACTTAACTACCAGCAAGATTTTTGACCCAGCAATTTTTGACGCAGCTGACTGTGCCGGCACAGCCAGCTGTCGTTAAAAAAGGGTCTCTAGATCTGTGACACGCGATGAACGTTTCGTTCGTCCGCCATCTTGCTGGTAGTTAAGTCGAGCGATGGCAACGACTGCTGCCCTTTTTTCAGCATTAGTCAATATATCCAGCTGTCCTCGCATTCTTCCATTTTTCAGCAGATGACAGTGCTGTTAAAAGTAATCGTGATGATTTTTTATGGGAAATGACGTGCTGAAAAGTAAAGGGTTCTCGTGGAGCTATGTCACCCGCAACTATTTTTATAGAAATCAAATCTATTCTTGGTGACTGACAGCAGTCAAAATGTCAGAGTTTGATGTTTCCAGAGCGGGAACACTGCGCGTTAAAGGGTTAAAGTGATCATTAGCGGATAAAAACAGGTTTTGGGACCTTAAATTATTATGTATGCGTTTGAGAGTAGTCTTGGCGCATATTTTCTAAAATTTTACAAGGAATCTTTTAAGACATACCGCTTCTATACAGAAAGTTGTTATGTCAAAATTTGTAAAATAAATAAATAAATAAATAAATAAAACTTTTAAAGTAATGCCTTTTGAGCAACAGCAATTGAAATCTCAGTGCTTAAATTATCGGAAAATGAGAAAAAATATTTAAGTATTGGTGGAGGACATACGTTTGAAACATCTCAATCTATACCTGCCTATTTGGTGTTTAGATAGATTTCCTTCATAAGTCAACAGTGAACAAATATCGAGCCTCTTCCATCTTAAAAATATATTACTTAGTCACGCTGATAATCATCTTACAAGTTTACTATAACCGTCCAGCTGGGAAAAGAATGAGAAACGTGAAAAGTCCTACTAATTCTGTGGCATCAGTATGAATTTTCACAAGTTTAAACTTAGAAACAAAATTGTCGAAAATATAATTGTGTATTTACGGAAAAACGACTAACAGTAAAAAACGCCAGAAAATGTTAAATCTGCAGGGTAACTTTCCGCTTTTCTAAAATGGTAGTTTTTAAAAAAGTATATCTTTGTCTTGACATCTTTGAAATTGATTCTCCGATCTGTCAGGAGAAAGGCGTTTCTCTTACCCACTAGATGCTAGTTCAGTTTTTCTTTTAGTTTCAGGGCATAACTTGCAATAGTTGTTCCGTGCGTGATTTTTACAAGTTAAGGTACGTGATTCGTAACTCAAATATCTAATTATTCAATATTATAATTAGACACCTGTATAACAAGCCATTTTAATTTTTTCAATCAATCAGAAAAACCCGATATAAAGGGGGAAAAAAGAATCTAAGTCTCGGATTCTCCTGTACACCATATCAATTTTTTTTTCATTTTTGTGAAGTACAGGTAATTGAATTTTTCGTTTAATTACGCATTCTAATGATACTAATATAACATCTATATAAATAAGACAGTGTGTAAATTGTCAGTTAGTTGGTTGGTTAGTTAATTAGGTAGTTTGTTTGTTTGTCTTGGTCTCGCGTAGCTCCGAAACGGGTGATATCCTCCAGGACGGGTCCCGACATACCTCGAAGCGATTTTTCCGAAATTCGAATTATTTTAAGAGCTATCGATAAAAAATGTGTTGCAAAAGGCTCATTTTTTTGCTTCGCCATTTCGCAATTGTAACCCCGCAGTGGAATGAGTGAGAATTTAAGCATATCTAGGTTGCCATATTTGGCATGTTTATTAAATGATTCAGACTCTTGAAGTAAAAATAAAAGAATAACGATTTTTTTTAGATTATTTGTGAGGTTGTTTTTTAATTAAAATATCGTGTGCATGTGAAAGCAGAGCAGGAATGAAATGTTTTGTACTCAAAAGAAAAATAGGATTTGGAAATTTTCCGAGACTAAAATGTGCAACTTTTTAATTTGGCGAAAAATAAAAAGGTTGATGTGCGATTTTGAGAAGATGATTCTAACGCTTGGCGCAATTTATCGTAATTTTATCGTCTGCTGAATACACCTGAGAATAAGTTCTTGAAATTTTCATTCAATTGGAATTGTGCATTTTTCTGCGCAGCTTTTCTCCTTCTATTTCTAATGTATTTCATCCAGAAAAGGGATGCTAGAAATATAAATTTTAATTTTGTTTAATCACACTCATGAATAATGATATACTTTCCAACTTAATGAAATAAGGAACGAATAGGGAAGACCCATGGATTTCCCATGGACGAGATTTATTAAGAGAACCAACTAGTCGCCGGAGGCGGCTAGTTAGTAATAAAATCATTTAAAAACACGTTCATTCATCTACTTACCAAGCTTTACTTATCGTCTTCCAAAAGGGAAGCCTCCTCCGAAACCTCCATTCATGAACGTCTTCACGAAATCAGCTGGACCGTTATTATTGGATCCTTGTCGAGGCTGGCTACCACCTAAGAACAGATGCATAAAGGTAAGTCAAAAATCAAGGTAAATCATGCCGCACGCATCTATTTTAAAACGTTTTCCAACACGGTGTGACGTATGGTTAAATCAGGGGCGTAGCTTCGGGCGAGGCAGTGTTGCCTCATAAAAGGATTTACCAAACGACTCTTCATTGAATTTTGGAGATGCATTTCATTACATAATAAACGGATTTTAGAGACTTTAATCTACGTTTAGCGACTTTTACCCAAGAACACCTGACAACAATTAACCGAGAGTCTATTAGAATTCTCTAATTGGCCTTATTATGATGGCCAAAGAAAAAATATAGCTGCCACTGCTTCATTGCAACGGTTTGAGAGAACAGATTAACCCGAATATGTACCTATCGGTATTGCAGACGCAGTTTTCAACATTTATATGATGTAGTGCATGTCAAAAACATATATAAATTTCGAGCACTATTTTCCGCTGTTGGAGAACGGACTGACGGCAGTTAGACCACCTGAAGTCATTTACACTTACCAACAAAGCGTTTTTTAACGCTTTGTTGGTAAGTGTAAATGACTTCAGGTGGCTGCTTTGTTGGCCAGGAACACTTTCGTTGCCATATTCTTATCAACAACGAAATTCTTCAACAATGCACAATAATAAAAATCTGTTGCGGGAACCAGTAGCCGAGAGGTTTGGAGCGATCCAGAGGATGAACTCTTTCAACTTACTCAGAACATTATTGTGATCATGAACAAAGTAATAGCTGTCGTAAAAGCCTGTGGTATGTTACAGTAGATCCCAGCACACGTCGATATTTTTGGCATTGGACAAGCCGGTAATCTCGCCAAAGATCCCATAATAGTTCTCAATTTTCCAAAAGTTTGACTATTACGGCTGCATTAGCCGGCCGAAGACTCACTTTTCAAGAAAACTTTTCTAAAGTTCGGAATCTTAGCAAATCCAGGACACTTACGAACCTTGTTAATTGCAAGTTTTTAATATATTGCTGTTGCTGTCTGGTTCAAAAGTTGGTGCAGAAAAGTCAAATAGCGGCAAAAGCATTTAAAACAGCCCCGGCGATGTCAGCAATCTTCAAAGAATATAGAGAGCTTTTACTGTAGGGGGAACTAAATCAATATTGAAATATTTGGCCAGTCTCGTGAAACAGCTCAAGATGTGACCTGGAGAAAAATTTCGTACCAGGACGATAAGGACAGTTGTTGAAAATTCTATTCCCGAGCTAAACTGCAACCGAATTACTTTGTTTACCATATCTCGATTGAAAGAAAAACACTCCAAAGAAATAAATAGTTAGCGCAGCTACAACAACTGTCCTTATCGTCCTGGTACGCAGCTTTCTCCAGGTCACACCTTGAGCTGTTTCACCAGACTGGAAAATTTTTTCAATATTGATTTAGTTCCCCCTACAGTAAAAGCTCTTATATTCTTTGAAGATTGCTGACATAGCCGGGCCTGTTTTAAATGCTTTTGTCGCTATTTAACTCTTCTGCACTAACTTTTGAACCAGACAGCCACAGCAATTTATTAAAAAATTGCAATTAACAAGGTTCGTACGCGACCTGGATTTGCTAAGATTCCGAACTTTAAAAAAGTTGTCTTAAAATGGTCTAATAATTTTAAAAAATGGTTCTGTTTTTTTTTATTAAATACGGGAAAAAGTTCTCTTGAGTGTCTCAAATAAAAGTACATTTTAGGACAATTTTTCAAAAGCTTGGAATTAAGGACTAGCACGAACCCTGATAAAGTAAGAATTATTAAGTTCCTAACATCATAGACATAACTGACGTGCTACGTCTTGCAGAATATTTATTTATACATCTGTAACTAAATACTTACGTATATTTTCTATACAACGTATCTTAAACAGACTCTTTTCTAAGTGAAAACTTCTTAATGACAATATATTTTCCGCTTCTTGGTTCAAATTACACTTGTATTCAATGGACAACTAACATCAAAGGTTTCGGTCTCTTCCGATAGGTTTTACTGTATTTTGCAATAAATATTTATTCCAAAAATGTTTTGCTTTGGAATTAAAATTGCAACATATTTTTATTACTTCAATTCTTTTTATCGACAGTAATAATGTAAAGGAATATAAAAATCGTTATATATTTTTCAGATCATTACCAAGTCTGTGGAAAACTTTTCAATGAATAGTACGTCATATTAAAAAGAGTCTCTCAAACTGACCTAACATTTTAAATTAATAATAAAAAGTATTATATATTCAAAATGTAAAAATCCTTTAATTTCAATAAAAAGTTTCGAAAACTGGAGGTAATGTTCTCACTATCCAATCAATGGTCACCTCAACTCTGTTCACAAATTTTCATTTTGAAGAAATTTACAATAACATTTTCCCACAATATTTGCTAACTCGTTTCATTATGATTCGTCTTATTTCTTTCTTGTGTTCAGGAATGGTCTGCAGGTCACTGGCAGACACACTTCCTTTCAGAAAACCCTGAAGAAAGAAGTCTAATGGAATCCAATCACACGACCCTAGAGGCCAATTCACATAGTCACGGTGCGAGATAACGCGACCACCTCCTATTTATAGACAATTTTCACAATTTCTATACGTTGCTCAATCGTTTCATTGTGCATGGTTAAACCTCAATACTTCGTGGTACCCATTCTCAAAAATTAGCAATCACTTTGTTTGTCACACAAAAGAAGACAAAATAGCGCACAATTAACCCTTTGAGGGGCAACCCTTTCCCAATGCTGAAAAAACGCACAGCCAGCTGTCGTCAAAAAAAGGGTCTCTAGATCAGTGGCACGCGATGAACGTTTCGATCGTCCGCCATCTTACTGGTAGTTAAATCGAGCGATGGCAAAGGCCGCCCTTTTTTCAGCATTGGGCAATCTATCCAACTGTTCTCGCATTCTTCCATTTTTCAGCAGATGTCTGTGCCGTTAAAAATAATCGTGAGACAATTTTTTTACGGGAAATGGCGTGCTAAAAAGTAAAGGATTCTCGCTGAGCTATGTCACCCGCGACTATTTTTATAGAAATCCAATCTATTCTTCGTGACTGGCAACAGTCAAAACGGTCAGAGTTGGGTGTTCCCAGAGCGGGAACACTGCGCGTTAAGTTAAAAGCGTCAGGTCATTTTGAGACACCTTTTAGATGTTAAATGATAAGAAAAAAAAATTCACTCATAATATACAAAAATCACCCAAGTTAAAAACAAAAAGTTTTGATGGAACAGAATCAAGGAGGGATGCTCCATGATTATGCAAGAAAATATATTCTTTATCGACATGGACACTTCATTTACAAGTTCTTTGTGATATAATATACCAGATGGTTCATCATCCTGAGGAGGATAAGCGATTCCAGGTTGAAGAAATGGGAAACCTCCCGCTGATGCAAAACCTGCCGGTAGAAAGGGAATTGTAACCACGTAAGACAGAAGTTCATTCGAATTACTTACTCAACTAAACGTTCTGCATGAGCCATCTAAAAATATCATTTATTTAGTTTCGTTAATAATATTTTTAAAAAAATTAAGCCAATTCCTGCTGAGGCCAACAAAGAAAAATTTTTATTTTAGTTACTTTTTATTAAATTTAATTAATTGATTAATTAATGCAGGGCCGTTTGTGAAGCAAGGGGCGATACCGTTCATCCGGTTTGTTCGTTTAGTTTATTGTTTTCATTCATTTTTAATCCCACGTATAACAGGTTCTAAAATGAATTAATTAAATTTAATGAATGAATTAATATTTGAAAAAACTGTATTAACATCCAGTGTCATCTACTACAAGTTTAAAAATGTATTTGAACGTGAGTGGATGAATAAAAAGCATTTTATTGACGATTGAAAATTTCTATCGTTATTAAAATATCGATTTTATATATCTAGTCCGAAATATAAAATCGATACGATTTTATATATCTATCCTTCGTATTTATATATATAGGGAGAGTGGCAACTAATAGTAGAAATTGAAAAAAAATGGCATCTTTAATTTTTCAATACCTAAAAAAAGTTAACTTAAAATCGTACCCAAATTTTTTTATGTTGGCATACAATTCAACATGTGAAAATAGTTTTGAAATGTTGCCTTTTTTCAAGGTGCTCGGGTGGCTAAAGACTACAAGACGACATCCCCCCCCCCTTCGAAAAAAAAAAAAGTTCAGTATAAGTTGTCTAGCCGACACAAATCAGGCTGTTGAGAGATGCTGATCGATCGATCCCATTTTTCAGCTTGAGTTTTTGATATTGAAAAGGAACAGAAAGCGAATATATAAAATTAATGTGAAATGTTTAAACACAGCAACTTTTAATGAATCCCAAATCTTGTTATCATAATTAATAGCAACGGAGCTATTTCAAAGGTCCGAATAACATAATATGGGTTGCTGAAACTGTTTACATTTTGATAAAGTAGTAGACTAGTACGAATAGCAGTAAAAATAGTAAATGCTTATCCTAATTATAATAAACACATGGCTAACTTAATTTTTTCTTTTGCATTTGAATCTATACGAGTAAATAAATCTAACTTTTTAACTAAATGCAGTAGCATATAATGATCATTAAGAGAGATTTATTGAAAGCATCCAATTTAGGACAATATTGTATATTCCATTAAGTGACAATTACAGTTTAATTACATATTTATAATTAGTTATACATGTTCAATTTACATTTCACTAGTAATTAGAGTTTGATTTCGCTTAACATTACAGTTAGCTATGCGTATACGTATATACTCAATACATTCCAAAATTGCACATAATTCGATTTCAAATCAAGGGGAAGCGCCTTACATTTTACATTTAAGAAATTTTCTTGGTAAATATTCATGTAGGTTATTGAAATAGTATAAACCCAGTGGCGCAATGGTTACCGCATTGCGCTCCATTCTATAGTCCTAAGTACGAATCTCTGATTAGATCAAGTTAATTCCTTGGTGGTTCAATAAAATTACCATCAATCTTGTTTGGTAGACTAAAATACTGCAGTTCAGGTTCACCATCTGGCAGCGACATATGCGTCTCAGGCCCATGACTGAGAAAGCATGGCTAAGCATAGCAAGTCTTTATACAGTCTCCATACTGACTAATGTGCCATTGGGAAATTGTTAAATAAGAAAATAGCCTTAAGTATTTTTAACTAACTAGTAATTTAAAGTTTTTTTAGTAAGCGAGCAATTGTGTTTACGTCAAACGCATATCAGGATTCTTTGCGGGAAAACTTTCTAAGATTCCAAAAGCGTTCCAGATAACTCCCCTGTCCTTCGATCAATATTTTTATTAACGTAACCAGGGGTATTTTTTTAGATAATTCGAAATAAAAAAAGTTGTACTTTCGTGAAAGAAAAAGAAAAATCCTTTATAAATAACAAATTTGAAATCCATGAAAATGAAAAGAAAAAGAGAAGAAAGAAAGAAAGAAAAAGTGAAAATTTTTACTTAAAAATATTCCGTAATGCTCCAGAAAAATCAAAAAACAGTTCTTCAGTACGAAAATTTCTTCTCCTGGTATAACCCTCCGCCCTCATGTAAATGGCAAAATTTGGAATTTAATATAAATGTTAAAATGGGCCTCTTCTATCACTCATCAAACTTAAAGAATTTAAGGCAGATTAATGTTAACCCTTTGAGGCGCAACCCTTTCCCAATGCTGTAAAAAGGGCAGCCGTTGCCATCGCTCGACTTAACTACGAGCAAGATGGCGGACGATCGAAGCGTTCATCGCGTGCCACAGACCTAAAGACCCTTTTTTGATGCAGCTGGCTGTGCCGAACAGCCAGTTGCGTCAAAAGAGTGTCTCTAGATCTGTGGCACGCGATGAACATTTCGATCGTCCGCCATCTTGCTGGTCGTTAAGTCGAGCGGTGATAACGGCTGCCCCTTTTTCATCATGGGGCAATCTATCCAGCTGTTCTCGCATTCTTCCATTTTTCAGCAGAGGTCTGTGCTGTTAAAAATAATCGTGACAATTTTTTGACGGGAAATGACGTTCTAAAAAGTAAAGGATTCTCGTGAAGCCATGTCACCCGCAACTATTTTTATAGAAATCAAATCGATTCTTCGTGACTGGCAACAGTCAAAACGGCAGAGTTTGGTGTTCCCAGAGCGGGAACACTGCGCGTTTAAGGGTTAATGATATACTGTAAAATTGAATAGCATCTTCTTTCTCGCTGTCTCTTTTCGTTTTTCAACGATCAAAAAATGTTACTCGAGTCCACAGATTTGATTAAAACAAACAGGTTCCAATAATTTGAATAAAATAGTTATAAATGATGTGTGTGATAAATGTCAGAAATAGAATGCATTGTGTGACACGGAAAGAAAATTAGCTTGGAACAATGGAGATTGCGCCAAAAACTGACAATTTGTCGCTGAAGTATCCATTGCATAACACTCTTTGTTTATAAATATCTGCACGCGCCAAAGGAAATTGCCATATTCCACGTCCTTCATTGTCTTCTTTGAGCTTAAAGTAATAAAAAAATATTAAATTAAACCGCAATTAATTCAATCGTGCTTACTAAAAAATGTGTAATATGATATTTATTAAAAATTATTCTTTATTAAAAGTGCGAATATCCATAAAGATGAATTCTGCCATTGAAAAAAAAAAAGGAAAAAGAAATCATTCTTTATTCATTTATCATGAAACTCTATACAATGGCTTTACTTGCTTCTCATTCACGTAGTGCTGAAGAATTAAGTATAACTACTGTAATCAGGGATGTTCAGAATCACGTTTCAAGATGATGTTTGACAGAAAGGGATTTTTTTTTATTATTATTAGCTTTCTGAGTTAACCCTTTGAGGCGCAACCTTTTCCCAATGCTGAAAAAGGGCAGCCGTTGCCATCGCTCGACTTAACTACCAGCAAGATTGCGGACGATCGAAACGTTCATCGCGTGCCACAGATCTAGAGACCCTTTTTTGACGACAGCTGGCTGTGCGGCACGCGATGAACGTTTCGATCGTCCGCCATCTTGCTGGTAGTTAATTCGAGCGATGGCAACGGCTGCCCTTTTTTTCAGCAGTGGGCAATCTGTCCAGCTGTTCTCGCATTCTTTCATTTTTCAGCGGATGTCAGTGCTGTTAAAAAGAATCGTGACCATTTTTTACGAGAAATGACGTGCTAAAAAGTAAAGGATTCTCGTGGAGCTCTGTCACCCGCCACTATTTTTATAGAAATCAAATCTATTCTTCGTGACTGGCAACAGTCAAAACGTCAGAGTTGGGTGTTCCCAGAGCGGGAACACTGCGCGTTATAGGGTTAAACGCTTACTTTATACGCACTGAACATTGGGGAGACCGGGGGAAAAAAATGTCGCTTTTTCTTAGGTCAGTATTTCGCTAAGTCAAAACTACTGAAAGTAATAATACAAAATTTGGGCTTGCATGTGAGGTTTGAAACGTGTGTATTTGATAAGAGGGGATTTTCTAAAATTCATAATACATGGTGGGCTGGGAGGTGCAATATTCCCTTTTCACATATGCCCCTCTATAGCAAAGAAAAAAAAAAAAGAGATATCCTTAAGATTCTTCCTGTAAAATGTGACAGACCCGAATACCTAAAAATCAGTTTTAGGCATTTTGAAATTCTCTCTGAGGAAGGCAAGCGGCCACGTTCTCCTTTTTTCCACACATATTTTTCTAAAAAAAAAAAAAAAAAAAAAAAAAAAAAAATCTATCAAATGCAACAAATAGGATTCCACTACGCATTCACAACTACTGTTTTGACATTAAGCACTTTTCTGTTCAAACTCATTAATGGTCGCTTCTGTGACAAGAAACAAATCAGAAATACAAAATAGAAATATTGCATGCACTTAGCCAATAAATGGCTATTTAGCGTTTTGATCTATATTTGCCTCACTGAGTGCTTGCATTATAAATTTTGTGACGATCTTATCTCCAGATTTAACAAATGTGCTCCTGTCTGCTATATGCAACTATGCTTACATCTTAATCGTTTCGATTATGCATTTTAAGACAACTGACTATTATTATGAATTTGCATACACAAATTCATTAGCATAACCAACTCACCGCCGAACTATCAAATCAACTTCACTATTCTAATTTGGAAAAAAAAAAAGATCCCTGTGACAACCAGTTTTTCAACATGAAGAAAAAGATCATGCATTTTACTATCAACTATTCTTTTTGCCAATATAAAATATTGATTTAGAACGTTTCAGATTTTAAAGAAATGCTTATTTTCGTTATAAAACATCTTACTCGCGATTTCAATAGTGTGCTAGCCAGCCAGCTAGGTGACCCCCCACAACATATAGGTCAGCTCTTTCTGACCCCTGTACATCACAAATGCTGTCATAGCCAATGTTCTGGGCATTTGTAATACACGCATTCATAAAATTTCTGAAATTTTAATCTAATTAGAAATTTTTTGCTGAACTTAAACTACAATTTTTGTAAGGAAGTTCAATCCGTAAAATGGCAAAACTTCGCGATATCCACAACCAAGTTTTAAAATTAAACCGGATTTATCGAGTGGTTTTAAAATAATGCGAAGGGTTTGGAGCTCGATTGTTTAATCTAGTAACAGTTTTCCCCTCCAAAATATCACTAAGCTATTTAGCCAAAAAAAAAAAAAAATTATAATGACCTGATTATAATTGCAATCAAACCTCATCTATAGAATTCTTTCTGTTCAGTTCTGGTCTACTCTTCCTTCGTCTTTCCTCCAATGATAACTTTTGGCAGGTATTCATGACTCATTCTGTAAATATGGCCATGCCATTTAAGTTTATTAAGTTAAGTCATCTGTACCACATCTTGTTTAACCTTCATAAATTTAAATTTTCTAGAATATTTAACTTTCACTCAGAACCGAGAAATTTGTATTGGCAATTGCAACTGAGTAGCTGTGATTATTCAAAATGCAAATGTAACGTCATTAATTTTTAGATTCAGCAAGTTTATGGCAGCAATTTCACAGGCGAGCGAATCATTCCGATTGTGGCCATAGCATTGCCTGTAATTTCTGGTACTGTGTTTATCAGAATAGCAGTGGCGTAAGTACATTGGGGGATACCAAGGGACGGATATAAGCTATGTCATCCCCCCCCCATCACTTTACACGATTTTTCTTCTCACAGATTTTTTCGGGTCCGCTTTCTACACCACTGAAAAAAGGTTTTGTTCACTTGTGCACATCTAATGCAGACGCGACGTTTTTGTGCAAAATTTCAGTAATGCCAAGACAGAAAAATAACTAATAATAAAAGGAATAATAGGAATAATTAACTAAAAAGGAATTTTTGAATACAAGCCATCGGGTATCACCCTTTTGAGGGTGAAATCTGGGGCTGACCACCCCCTCCGCATCCCCCCCTTCCTTGATACGCCACTGCAGAATAGTTTAGTTTGCAAAAGGAACGTTGAAAATCTAGCCATTTTGACATAAATCAGCGTTAAACTATTGCTTTTTGAGGTAGAACTTGCTATTCAGAGAAATACATTTTCTGGAATTTCATCGAACCGTATGTAACATCGAATTCGAACCGAAAGAATGTCTTCTTTCGGTTAAATTTTATTTTAAACAGCTCACGCAGAACTTACGACATGCAATAGAACAAAAAATGAAATGCTAAGCTAATATGAAATTATATATATACCAAAGGAACCCGCTCCTCCAGTCATGGAACCCACAAAAGATCCTACATTGGGAACGAAACTCATTGGATTGAACCCGGGAGCCGCAAATCCACCTGCTTCATAAAAAGTTATTTGTTAATAGAATAAAAATTACTGAAATTCATTGCATAGCAAATTGTATGTGTAGTAAACTTAATGCATTAAAGTATGATGACTCGTTTAACCCTTTGAGGCGCAACCCTTTCCCAATGCTGAAAAAAGGGCAGCCGTTGCCATCGCTCGACTTAACTACCAGCAAGATGGCAGACGATGCCAGCAAGATGGCAGACATCCTTTTTTGACGACAGCTGGCTATGCCGCACAGCCAGCTGTCGTCAAAAAAGGGTCTCTCGATCTGTGGCACGCGATGAGCGTTTCGATCGTCCGCCCTCTTGCTAGTAGTTAAGTCGAGCGATGGCAACGTCTGCCCTTTTTTCAGAATTGGGCAATCTATCCAGCTGTTCTCGCATTCTTCCATTTTTCAGCGGATGTCAGTGCTGTTAAAAAATAATCGCGACCATTTTTGACGGGAAATGACGTGCTAAAAAGTAAAGGATTCTCGTGGAGCTCTGTCACCCGCAACTATTTTTTATAGAAATCAAATCTATTCTTCGCGACTGGCAACAGTCGAAAAGTCAGAGTTTGGTGTTCCCAGAGCGGGAACACTGCGCGTTAAAGGGTTAAAGTATGATGACTCGTTTAAAAACTATATTCTCTGAGGCAGGAAAATAATGACAAATAACTTATTATTGTAGGCGTGAATGATTAGGCACTTAAAACGTCGGTCAAATCTATAAATTTTGTCTCCTTTCCCGAATTTATAATATTTATTTTTTTTTTTAATATATAAAAAATGAAGAACAGAATGAAACTAGATTTCATATGCAAACTGTGGGAGGCAAAAGGGTGGATCGTACTTAAAGTTGCCTATAGGGGAGATTTTGAAGTTACTATCACTTTTGAAATTTACGAGATGTAATGCGAAAATTGGACAACAGCGTCGCTTTCTTTAACACTTTATGTCGGGAAATATTTCGGCCGTTTATCTCCCTGTGGACGGCAGATTTTTGGTAATTTTCTAATTTTTTTTTTTAAATTCTTCGAAGATATATATTTTAGTATTTTTTTTTAAATTATAAACTTCAAACTGTTCTCATTCATAATTAAGAAACTATTCGAATGTACTAAGAATGGACATTCAATGAGGAATTATTGAAGAAAGCTCGATTTATAGCTAAAACAAAAAATTACGCCTAAGAAAACATCATTTTAAACAAACTTTTACAGACTTGACCAATA
Organism: Cheiracanthium punctorium; assembly: GCA_038373885.1. Classification (NCBI taxonomy): domain Eukaryota; kingdom Metazoa; phylum Arthropoda; class Arachnida; order Araneae; family Cheiracanthiidae; genus Cheiracanthium; species Cheiracanthium punctorium. The sequence continues at coordinate 215,622 of JAWZYV010000935.1, read as the reverse complement.
AAACTTGTACCCAAGTGTGTGCAAATATCTGAAAATAGTTTTTATTTGTAAATAAACATTATTTAGTAAACTTTTACATCGGCTATCCAATGCTCAAAAAAAATCTCTAGATCTTTTCATACATTTAATTCTGTTGCGTATGTGAGGCTGTCACCTATATATATTTTTTTATAAAAAATTCGTACATATTATTTTAAAAGATGTCAAATGTATACAGTTGGTACATTTATAGCTCGGAGAGGCAAAATTGACCCCAAAAGAATACTCGGACTTAGTTCACATCACCGAAAATGGCAACCTAGGTGATGCTCCTGCTTGGATCGCAAAGTGTTAAAAAGAAAACAGCTATAATGTTCAGTAAGAAGCTCTTTGATTACTTTTGATTTTCATTTAACCCTTTGAAACGCAACCATTTACACATCGATATAGAAGAACAACTAGATACACTGCCGGATGCTGAAAAGGTGCAGCCGCTACCATTGCTGAATTTAGCTACTACAGTCAAAGCTCGTTAATAAATCACTCTCAGGGCCGCTTAAAAATGACCTACTAAGGGGAGTGACTTTTTAACCCATTTATGCCTAGCGTCCCTTTTTTGGGACGGCATTTTAGCTATTAGTCGAAAACGTTATTTATTTTTCCTAGCCTTTATTCATGAGCATGGAGCCTCAACTCTACAAAATATTTTAACATGACCCAGTAGGATGTTGATATTTCGATTTTTATGCATAATGATTTTAAAACAAATATTATTTCTGTTATCAGTAAAAATCGAAGAAAGTCGCAAAAATATCCAGGCACAAATGGGTTAAACGGAGTTTATATTAAATGAAAAACGAAGTTCTAAATGTTTATATAATAAGTGTGCCTATAATTAACTTTATTATAATTTATATAAATTAGTAGAATAAGAATTTAAATTAAATTATTTTATTAAATAATAAATAAATAAATAAACCAATAAATCTAGAAAGAGCTTGTTAAGTGTGACGTCAGTATGAAGTCATTCTCATATGAAACAGCTAATTTTGTCACGCAAATGATTCACTTTATTGACTCTCGCAAACGAAATGGCGCTGAAAAGAGCGAAAAATCGCTTAAAAGTGAGGGAACGGGTGGATTTTCAGATTTTTAAAGCAGCACAAATTGTTTTCTATATTTTTATACATAATTATGAAAATTTTCAAACGGATCGTACAAACGATTGAGAAGTTGTTAGGCCTTTTTGTGCTAATTTTGTAATCTTTTTGCAGTGATGGCCGAAAAGTTTTATCTTGAAGTCAGTGATCAGCATAATTATATAGTAGGATGATACGCTTTAAAGAAAACCATCCCATAGAGCGTAATGTATTGGGAATATTTTGAGCACTCCTGTAGAAAAACTATAAATACTACATATACCATTTTCAATAGGGTACATGGTACAGTAGATAAGAATAACATATGTAAATTTCGTCGAAATCGATGCATATTTACGGGAGTTACGGACTGACAGACAAACCGAAATCGTAAACACTTTTCAACCTTGTTGGAGAGTGTTAAAAAATCGATGACAAATTAAGGAAATTATAAGTCAAAACGGTACTTATAATTCAACTGTACAATCTGTCATATTTGATCTGTCATCTTACGGAAGTCGAAGCGAAGAATATAGTACTGGTGAATTCCTAAAATTTGTTGATAAGGCAACAATCGTGGTAAAGAAAAATGCTGAGAGTAAGTAGTTCTCAGCAAAAACTAAATGCTTTTGACAAAGAAATGGGACCGAGTTTGTGTATTGTATTCTGAAAATGGACGTCTTAAGCGAAATAGTTGAAAAAATACCGACGCAATAAGCGGAGTACCAGTATGTGAAAAGAGGTAGTAAAAAGGTCAGGACTTCTGAAAGATAATGTAGTATGAGATGTGACGTCTTATCCAGGTGACTTACTAACGAATTTTGACTGTACTAGAAACATGGCATCGACCGCCATGGTAGTAAAATAGTGCGATAGCAACGGCTGCACATTTTTAGTGTTGTGGCTATTTGGGCCGTCTATCCAGGTGTTCTTTTACGTCTATGCAATTTCATCGCATTCTGAAGTTTTCAGCAGATGCCCTTACTGATAAAAATAATTTTGACATCCATTTTTATAAATAATAATGAGCAATTTTTACCGGAAATTGCATGCTAAAAAATCAAAGGATTCTCGTGTAGCTATATAACCCCTTAAGCATTTTATTGAAATAAAATTTATTATTCAAGAATCAAAATTTAGATAATTGACTAATGCTTGAGTCTTTTTGTGATTGACAGTCAAATCGAAATGTCAATTTTGTGTCTTAGCAGCGAGTATACCCCGTGTTAAAGGGTCATCTTTAGGGAATGCAATCCCGATCCCGCACAAATGGACTAGTCCCGCGGGATTAGTACTGTAATCCTGCGGGATTGAAACTGAGAAATAAATTAGTTTTATTACAATTTTACGCCACCTTCCTAATTACCAATTGACCAAAAATTGTTGCATATGTACGTATGTTATCTCGTAACACATGGATCAATAATTAGAAATTTGAATTTAAAGTTTTAATTTTTCTAATAATTCTCCAATGGGAGTCTGGATCAAATGTAATCTAAATTTTCCGCTAACTTCCCAATCTCCGATTGAAAAGAAATATTCCATTCTAATTTTTCCCATGGCGAACAATCACGAATCAATAATAAAATGTCTTTATTTTAGGTTTTATTTATTTATTCATTTTTTTTTGTGTGTGTGTATGTGTGATTCACGCTTTTAACTATTTTACTAAAATTAGATCTAGACTAGGAAAACGAGGGACACTTTACACACACAAACGCCCGTATATTCTCTCTCTCTCTCATCAAACACTTGACACGCGGATTAAACCCAACTTGCGTGTTAAAGTCATCGCTAAGATATCTTACCGATGACTATAACACATAAAAAACATTTGACACACGTTTCAGGATTAATCCGCGTGTCAAATGTTTGGTGAATACGACCGATACACATTGCTTCTTATATATTATTTTTCAGCAACTAAGTATATTACTTTGAATATCATAAGTATAATTTTCATATTTCTGCAAGTTATTGTATTAATTATCAAATATCATTAAGTATTACTATTAACTTCGTGGTGAGTAAAATCTCACTTTTTCCTATTCGTCTCCTATTGAAATGAATTCTTAGCTGAATGAAATGCCAATCCTGCGGGATTCCGTGAGATCGATAAGTCCCAAAATCCCGAAATCCAGCGAAACGAAAAACAACATGGTATTGCATTCCCTAGTCACTTTTGCAGTATTATTTCTGTTCTGTGAGGCCATAAATGAAGACTTTAAGAAATTGATCAAAAGTTAGAAGACGCTGCTAACGTAGATAAAATTAACTAGTATCTATTTAGCATGTGACTCAAATCACCTTTTTAAGCCATAAATGAAGAACGAAAAACAAGCATGAAATATTGAATGAATTTTATATATATATATATACCGAATGCAGCGCCTCCACCAGGCAAAGGACCCGCGAAAGAGCCGAAATTCGAAGCATAACTTGGTGAATCATCGTAGAAATTACTGAATCCGCCTGCTACAAGAAGAGGGAAATTATACGTTAATTAGCTTGAAAGAAAAAAAGGTTTGAGGTATTAATTACATTGTAAAACAATGGGAAAGTTGGTGAATGGATCTCTTTTAGGTTGTTCTTAAAAAAAAGCAATGGACAATCTTTGGTTTAGATCTATAATAAATTATTATTTCAACCCTTTGAAGCGCAACCCTTTCCCAATGCTGAAAAAAGGGCAGCCGTTGCCATCGCTCGACTTAACGACCAGCAAGATGGCGGACGATCGAAACGTTCATCGCGTGCCACAGACCTAGAGACCCTTTTTTGACGCAGTTGGCTGTGCCGCACAGCCAGCTGTCGTCAAAAAAGGGGTCTCTAGATCTGTGGCACGCGATGAACGTTTCGATCGTCCGCCATCTTGCTGGTCGTTAAGTCGAGCGATGGCAACGGCTGCCCTTTTTTCAGCATTGGGCAAACTATCTAGCTGTTCTGGCATTCTTCCGTTTTTCAGTCAGATGTCAGTGCTGTTAAAAATAATCGTGACCATTTTTTTGACGCGAAAGGACGTGCTAAAAAGTAAAGGATTCTCGTGGAGCTATGTCACACACAACTATTTTTTATAGAAATCAAATTTATTCTTCGTGACTGGCAGCAGTCAAAACGTCAGAGTTTGGTGTTCCCAGAGCGGGAACACTGCGCGTTAAAGGGTTAAATGAAACATTATTTTCCATTGTAATATAGATATTGAAACAAAGCTTATGTCTCAAAACTTAATCTAGTTTTTGTTTTAATTACTTTTAAGCTGCCATGATTGTTACACATGACTATGGTATAGTTAATGAATAGTTAACTCTTATATTTTTAAAAAATCATTTTAATGCTCAGTTTGAAATTTGATCAAGTTTTACAGCAAACAAAACATAAGACTTTTGTGGTAGGATTTTAAAGGATAAATTTTTACATGAGCGTTGAAAAAAGGTGTTATTTCTTCACTTTTGATGAATTTAATATTACAAATTATTATCATTGGTTTGGTGATATATTTCACAGTCTGGTATATCTTTCACACATTTAGATTTTTAAAAAATATTTAGTTAAGTCTTCAGTACTTGAAATGTTTACATTAAAATTATTATAAGTATTATTTTCTTTTGGTGTGTCTTAAATCAAAAGCATCTCAGCATCTGAAGCATTAATTAAAAAAATTACAGGATTTGTATTCGTCTTTTAAATTAGAAGCCTTGTAATCGTTTTATATGCAAAATGACTTTATAATGAGATAAGTGAACTTTTAAATTATCTTAATTACTATTCGCATTTTGTCAGACCTAAAATTTAAAAAGAATTCTTAATACTATTTTTGTAAACTTTTAACCATGAATATATTTTGATGAAACATATTCCTCAATCCTTTTACACTTTAAATTACTCCTAAAATCTTTTATATGAAGATCTTTACTCTAATTTAAACCAAATTATTATTATTATTACTATTATTATTAGTAGTAGTATTGATACTATATCACTAAAGAAGACTTTTAAGAAAAGCTGTATAACATTGCTCATCTAGATAAAATTAAATACTAGTATATTGATTTAATTACTTTAACAGAACATCTAAGGAATAAAAAGAGATGTATAAAATATTTTATCAATTTTGTATCTACCAAAAGCACCGACTCCACCAGGCAAAGGACCTGCGAAAGACCCTGAACTGGGGGTAGATGTATCATCATATGAATTACTGTATCCTCCAATAGGGAACTCGCCTGCTACAGTAAGAAATTATATATTAATTAATAAGAAGACTAGATACTTGTGGGCTGTAGCGGCCACTGAACTCCATGGGCGACATTAGGATTACGCGAAGAACGCAGCCACGCTTTAACCCTTTGAGGCGCAACCCTTTCCCAATGCTGAAAAAAGGGCGGGCATTGCCATTGCTCGACTTAACTACCAGCAAGAGGGCGGACGATCGAAACGTTCATCGCGTGCCACAGATCTAGAGACCTCTTTTTTGACGACAGCTGGCTGTGACCGCGCAAGCCGACTGCGTCAAAAAAAGGGTCTCTAGATCATTGGCAAGCGATGAACGTTTCGATCGTCCGCCCTCTTGCTGGTCGTTAAGTCGAGCGATGGCAACGGCTGCCCTTTTTTCAGCATTGGGCAATGTATCCAGCTGTTCTTGCATTTTTCCATTTTTCAGTAGATGTCAGTGCTGTTAAAAAGAATCGTGACCATTTTTGTACGGGAAAGGACGTGCTAAAAAGTAAAGGATTCTCGTGGAGCTAGGTCACCCGCAGCTATTTTTATAGAAATCCAATCTATTCTTCGTGACACAACAGTCAAAACGCCAGAATTGGGTGTTCTCAGAGCGGGAACACTGCGCGTTAAAGGGTTAAAATTGAAAACTTCTGTAGTTGTGCAAATGCTTTTGGAAGATTTCAGCACCGCCCTCTTGGCGACAGATCTCGGTTACTTGGCGACTGAATTTCAGTGGCAGCTATAACCTACAAGTACCGAAGAATAGAGCTTTCTAGAATAAAAGTAATCAAAAAGTTAAAGATATGTAAGGAATTGGTTTAAAATATCTCTTTACACATTTGATTTTTTTTTTTTTTTTAAGTGTGCACGCGTTCATAAAATTCATAGATAGAACATCGTTGTTGTAGAGTCAAAAAAAAAAAAAAAAAAAGGTGGGGGGCGGGGAACAAAAAACTAAAAACGAGTAGTACCATACAAAAATCTTGAAAATGTGCAGTGATATTCTAAAGTGCTTGCAAAGTGCAAAATTAAAAGGATTACCAAAGAAAGGATGAAATTTGTCGAGAACCCTTCTAGTTGCGTTGATTCATTCTGTATTAAAAAAAAAAAGCACAAACACAAAACTTTATACAAGAATTCTATGAAACGTAGCATTTAAAAAAAAATAATAATTTACATTTATCTTTTAAAAATTCCTTTTATAAAGCGCTTCTAAAAATTTCTAGATGATGGACAAAATACCGCACGTTTCTAACATATCGCCTGATTGGATGCAGAACGTTATGTTCCAAAAATTGCGCCAAGAAGGCGATTTCGTCCTTATTTACAAGATTTGTAACAGCATTTTCAGATGAAGGGTGGTGTTATGAGATCCCGTTTCCAAGCTGTCAGGAGTCAGCACCTGTCATCAGAAAATTTTGTGTATCACTTAATATAGAAACCGGAATTTTGTGTGTCCAGTGGTGGCCTAGTCACTTAACTCCGTTCCCGTAAGAACACGGAAAGTGAAGCAGCACCCGGCTTGGCCAGTGCTTAGGAGGGTGAACTCCTCTCGCGGCTGACCAGCTGTGGGTCCGTGTACGCTAATGGGAACTGGTGCACGTAAAATCCGTCCTGGCTCCAATATCCTCCATGTTTAACGCTACCTCTGGGGGTGCCGATTTCAGATGGTTGGTCCCTCGTCTGGAATTGGTTCAAAATTAAGGGACCATGAGCTAATTCGGTCTTCCTCCCACTGGGGCTCCTTAAAATGGAAGCCGCTCCTTCCGCCCGTCGCTTTCCAATATGGGGGATCTGGCACGGCTCCGCGGTTGCCAGGGGACATTAGCAGCAACAACAATGGGAATTTGTTTCAGCGTAGAAATAATAGTTCCGAATATCTCTTCCAGATGGCGTATTAGTTTGAAAATGTGTTGTAAAAAAAGTACATTTCTTTCAAAGCTACGCTGAAGCTGTTATAAAACTTGGAAAAATTCTAAGAGATACTGTTTCTACCGTGCTTCTTTATGTAACATGATTAAATATGTAATTTATTAGTAACACGCTATCTGTTGGCGATAAATGTAATTATTTTTATTATCATTATCGCTGAAACAAATACACATGTTTTTATTAAGGGATTCATCAAAATATCACAATTTTCAGAAAATTGGTTTCGGCCATAGACAGTTTTGAAATAGGGTAATTATATATGCACCCTCTGTGTGATCTACTTCATCAGGAACACACCCTTACGATTTTAAATTATCGTGCTACTGATCAGACATAACTCGCCATGATAGTTGCTTTGAAATTTATACATTCTAAAATTTTTGTCTCCTAATATTGCACCAGACAATATGAATTGAAAACCTACTACAAATAATAGAAACATAATTAGTTGCTTAGAATTTGAGTTCTATATCACGTCGATATTTAAAAAAAAAATTGATTGAGTATGGTCATATTAGTTACTAAAATATTTATTTTAACATTTGTATACCAGGTGTTTGATCCGGGACTTGATAATCTTGATAATCATATGAGTAATAATCATTTGTAAAACCTCTTGACGGATAAGAATAACTGTACTCTGGACGAGGATAACCTGCACAATATATGGAATGAATAATTCAAGAATCTTAACAATACTTATATATCAATGACTGACGTTTTTTAAAGTTTTATTAATTTTTTTTTAATCTGCATGTTTTTACAAGAAAACCTCAATTTAAGATTCAGAAAATCTCTATAATTTCAAGTAATTAACGGCACAAGAAGTAAGATTTTAAAAGAAGTTCTATAGAATACAAACAACCCCATAGTTTAACCAGACATTTTAATTCGAGTAAAACTTCTAATATTATCTCAAACTTTTAAAGAGACCAGTTTCGCTAAAATCCTCATTGCTTAAATATTATTATTTAAGATTGTTCTTTAAGAGAGCAATGCATGTCTCGTTGCTAGCGAGCAATTTTAAAAATAAAAGCATTATCCCTTTACAGTAAGATTTAATAATGAAGCATTGGGCATGAAATTTCCATTTAATTTTTCTATAAAAGAAATTGTTTCATGTTATAGTTTTTACATATTGTTAATTAAAGTTACATTATTGATATGGTTATAATTGCGAAGAAATCCCATGGACTAACTACAATTTGGCCATGATGATACAAAGAAATTCTTCTAACAAATGTGCGATAGTGATATGATATCAACATAAGAAATAAAGTGCCGCCAGATTCAGTACATGAAAGTTTTGAAACCAAATTTACTATCATATTCAACAGGAACTTAAATCACATGACCAAAGAGTTCAAGCTTTACGCAATATAACTACTTACTTTTTGTAAACAGTATATATTTTAAACTTTTCAAGTTAGTCACCGACTCTCACGTTAATTTTAAAAAAGTACCAGATTTTCTCTGGCAAAAACGCTCTGCCGTGTAAAATGCTGTGGAAAAGATAATTACTGTTTGCAAGATTTTATAGTCATTCATAAAAAAGTACATTTACTCATTCTGAAAAATGACAAATTTGTAGTCGCGTTCATTTTGTGTATTATGTTATTAACCACTCTCTTATTAAATGGCTCATGCAGAAAATTAAACTGTAAAATAAAATGAACTTTTATGTGGATTTAGTAGTGGAAATAGGTACCAAATCCTCCTCTTGCTTCTTGAGAACCTGTATTAGCAAAATCTGAGAAAGGGTTAAAGAAGGCACCTGGAGAACCACCTACAAAGTGGAGAATTATTCAGTTATTCATAAATACACAAGAGATTTCTGGTAACAGCAATAAAATCATGCCTTTTTACAACATATTTTTGATTTCAGTAATATTTACTCATTAAAACTTTTTGTTTTTATTTTACCGGGTGATTTTTGAGCTCTCAGAATTTTAAAGGAACAACACAACATACAAAGAACAAACTTGCTTTGCACAGCTGTCTTGAAGCAAGAACTTGGAAGCAAACACAAGAGTTTTCTCAAAATATGGAAGACAATTTTTAATAGTAATATTTTCGTTAACAATTATTTATTTACAGGGTGACGTTTCAAATTTGAAGCCAAGACATGGCAAACAATGAAGATTCAGTGTTCTGTAATAGACTAGAATTTCGAGAAGACGCCAGTTATATTCTTATATAATACAGAAATCCTAAAATATTATGAGTAACCATCGTACAGATGCTACACTCTAGAAACTTATATATTTCCTGAGTACGAAACGAATGACTATAATAGGTCATCTGTACGTAAAGTCTTGGCTATGAACTCAGGGCAAAGTCCTGAATGAACCTATTATTGACAGAGTGTACAGCACACCAATCAATACGAAGCTATCTCTCACATCTTGCAATGAAAGTTTGACTTAATTATTACCTATTTTCCTGTCTTAATCCCATGTATATAGAAGAACAACTGGATAGTCTGTTCCAATGGCCCGAACTGCTGCAGCTACCAGCAAGATGGCGGTCGATCGAATTGCCGATCGTGTACCGCATAGACAAAGAACTTCTTTGACACAACAAGCTGAGTGTTGCGGTACTGCCGATTCGTTCGACGTACTTAAATCGAGCGATGGCAACGGCTGCACTTTTTCCACATTGAGCAGTTTATCCTGTTGTTCTTCTATACCGATGCTTAGCCAAGAAATTTTACTATGCTGTGAACCATGTTTGGTAACTATGCGCTCTTATGGAGATTTATCAACATAAACTAATGGCAACCTTTCTCTTTTTTTCTAAACATAAATAAAACAGTAAAATAAATCGCAAAGTGCACAGTTTATCTTAAATATCCAACTTGTTTTAACCCTTTCATGGGCCGTTTATTTATCTTTTGAATTTCTCACATTTTTGGGGGTTTTATTATCAATTAAACAATAGCATTTAAGAAAACATATTTTATTTGCCAAATTTTATGTTTACATTTAATTCGGGGAATAAAAAGTATCTAGCAGTTTTTTACTTCAGGCAGTTCATGTTATGAGTCCATGCATGCCTATCCATACCTCAATTCTTTTGATGTTATCGTGATGTAGAATTGTTGAGCAGTACAAACATAACATCAAAACTGCAACTCAAATCTTAGAACCTCATGCCTAATAAGTGCTTTCGAATTTTCAAAACAAATGGGTTAATGTCTGAATCGCTTGAACAAACATGGCAGAACTAAATACATGTGATAATTAAGTTTTCCAACGTTGTAAAAGCAAGGCCAATACATTTTAGTGGGTATTCTGCTTTCCACAAGTATATTTCGTAAGATTATGTAGGTGGGAAGAAATCTTCCCAGTGCCCATGAAAGGGTTAAAATTTCCACTCTCCCCCCTTTTTTATATAGAATAAAGCCAAAGTCGACTGGTATTCTGAATCAAAATATGATTAACGCAAATTTGAATAACCTTGACGTCAATATACAACTGGAGTCCAATCTATTGCGAATTGACTTTTCCGATGAAACAAGCTTTTTCCATCACATTCCTCTTAATGGCCTTATCACACTAAAGGGAAAATCCGAGCAACTTCGCGCTGGACCAACTTTTCCGACGGACTTGAAGGCGTGGTTATCTTTAAGGTTTGCAAAAGTAAACAAACTCTCTCCGACGCCCAATAGTCATCGTATTGATGATTTGGCGTGCAGGTTCTTATTTTACTTATCGTGCGTTGGTATATTTACATCGGACCGGCAGCAATTTCGGTAACATCGGGCAGCAATCTCTAATTCCAAAGTCTACTTGAACGCGGCCATAATTTTATTTACACGTGATTCTGACATCGAGCCAAGCCGCCAAGCTTCGAACATAGTCGCCATTGCTCGAAATTGCTTATGACGTAGCAGGAAGATGTACTCTGATTGGCCAAAATTTCGTCCGACTCGGATTTTTTCCTTCGGAAAGGAAAAAGTTGGAGTTCGCGGTCGTCAAGGTGACGGCGGAGAAAATCGGCCGGAAGCTTGATTTGCAAGGAAAGTTGGTCGGATTTTTCTCAGTGTGATAGCCCTATAAAGCGTTGAATGATATCCTTTGCTTACTTCTTAAGAGCAGCTGTGGTACCAAACAAAGTATTGGACCGCAGTTGGATTCATTTTTTAACGAACATTTTTCACTTACTGAGCCGTTACGACTAAAAACTCCATTGTAAAGATCGGAACTTCACTCTGGTAAAAAAAAAAAATTCAACTCAGACTTTTACACCGCCGTGAAAGGGAAAAAAAAAAGGTCAAAAACAAACACCAAACTATACCGTTGACGGTCTGTCCGCTGGACTGCCACTGTCCGTTGGGGTCACCGGCTCCAGCGTAGGTCTTCTGAGAAGAGTAGCCGGGTCCGGAAAAGGACGAGGACGACGAGATTGCGGCGTTCCCTTGGCTCGTCTCCTTGTTGCAGATCATTTTCCCGTCCGGCCCGCTGCTGCAGGACATCGACTCGGATATGCTGTTCGCTCCTGAAAACATGAGGCTGACTGCAAGTATAAACAGTGGTATTCCCATGACTCGTCTGAAACAGGGAATAGAGGACCTTTTTAAAGCACTAACAGAATGAGTATGAACATATCTGGTGTCTTTATTGAGCTGAGCGAAGCTCTTACCCCTTTGAGGCGCAACCCTTTCCCAATGCTGAAAAAAGGGGCAGCCGTTGCCATCGCTCGACTTAACGACCAGCAAGAGGGCGGACGATCGAAACGTTCATCGCGTGCCACAGATCTAGAGACCCCTTTTTCGACGACAGCTGGCTGTGCCCGCGCACAGCCAGCTGTCGTCGCTACCGTCACACTTAGCTACCGTCACAGCCAGCTACCGTGGCAGGCGATGAATGTTTCGATCGTCCACCCTCTTGCTGGTAGTTAAGTCGAGCGATGGCAACGGCTGCCCCTTTTTCAGCATTGGGCAATCTATCCATTCTTCCATTTTTCAGCAGATGTCAGTGCTGTTAAAAATTATCGTGACCATTTTTTTGTACGGGAAATGGCGTGCTAAAAAGTAAAGGATTCTCGTGGAGCTGTGTCACCCGCAACTATTTTTATAGAAATCCAATCTAGTCTTTATGACTGGCAACAGTCAAAACGTCAGAGTTCGGGGTTCCCAGAGCGGGAACACTGCACGTTAAAGGGTTAAAACACTAACAGAATGAGTATGAACATATCTGGTGTCTTTATTGAGCTGAGCGAAGCTCTTACACTACACTCAGGCATTTCAATGTAATCCTCCTAGACCGCTTGACCGATTTAGTTCAAATTTGGCATGGCTATAGGTAACAATGGTGGCGAGGTATAAATCTGAAATCAAATCAATCGGGCATACCATCGAGGATACTATAGGATACTAACTTCAGAAACGGCCTATACCTATTTGGTTTAAAGCCTGTTTTAGTTCTTGAAGTGTCCTATTGACCTGCTAAACCCTAGCCCCAGGCTCAGGTCCAGCAAGCAGCGGTTTCCCTCAATCTTTTTTCTTTTTTTACAGCACAATTTTTTGATTAGAATTGGTAAAATACATCAGTGTTATACGATATAAAAGCAGTTAATTTACAATGGTTTACGATTGCTCACAATATTGTTCTTAGTAACATTTGACATACATACATGTATTTAACACGTTCCCTTTTTTTTCGTTTTTTACAATTTTGAAAGTTAAAAAAAATAAATATCTAAAAGTAAACAATAGGCTTGAGAATGATAAAATTTTAAAGTAATTTTGAAAAAATTAAACATAAATAAATACATCTAATATTCAAAATTGTGCTTTAGAAAGAAGGTTTTTTTTAATTTTGAAAGCATACACACACACACACATACATACATATATATATATATATATATATATATATATATATATATATATATATATAGTGTACTGAAAAATAAATTTAGGCTTGGTTATGAGAAGTGTTTTTTTCAATCTAACGAAATAAGAGCAGCAACAGAATTTCTATGTCAGGAAATAATACCATCGAGGAATAATCACCGAAAAAAATTCAACTTGAGGTAGAGATAACTGCACGAAATTCACTCAGCTCAACAATGCATGCGCGATACGTCATGCGGACCTAGTATGCTTTGCAAAAGGATATCTCTTTAAAAAAGTACGGGTATATTTAAATAACATTTGGCTTTCTATTCTAATCATCAATATATAGAAGAACGACTGGACAGACTGTCCCTCCGCTGAAAAAGTGCAGCCATTGTCATCCCTCGATTCAACTACCAGCAACAGCCAACACGCAGCCAGCTATGTCAAAAAAGTTCTTCGGCTCTCTGGCAAGCGATTGGCGATTCGATCCCCCCGCGATGCTGCTGGCAGTTAAATTGAGCGTTGACAACGGTTGCATTTTTTCATGGATGGGCCCATAGAGAGTTTTCTTCTATATAGATAGCTTTAACACTTTAAAATGCTAGATGAAGATGTGTCACATTTTTGTTCTCCTTTTTTTTATAGAAAAAAGCAGCTTAAGTCAGCGATTGTGTCATTTTCAATTCGTTACCGGATTATCTCAATCCGGTAACGCAAGGGAAGGGAATTTTTCGCTGACTGCACTTACTGGAATAAACGAAATACATCAAATCCAGAATGCTAGACTAATATTTTTACGAAGACTGATATTCGTCGGGCTTCGCAGCTGTCCTAACCAGCCCAGGAGATAACACCGCTGGTTGTCTTGGTCTGTAGAGGTTTTTAGATTCTAATCAGAAGAGGGAGGAGCTTTTGAATGTTATTCTTTTTTTTTTAGTTAACCCTTTGAGGCGCAACCCTTTCCCAATGCTGAAAAAAAGGGCAGCCGTTGCCCTCGCTCGACTTAACGACCAGCAAGAGGGCGCACAATCGAAACGTTCATCGCGTGCCACAGATCTAGAGACCCTTTTTAGACGCAGCTGGTTTTGCGGCATAGCCAGCTGCGTCAAAAAAGGGGTCTCTAACGTCTCGATCTTTCGCCATCTTGCTGGTCGTTAAGCCGAGCGATGGTAACGGCTGCCCTTTTTTTCAGCATTGGGCAATCTATCGAGCTGTTCTCGCATTCTTCCATTTTTCAGCAGATGTCAGTGCTGTTATAAAAGAATCGTGACCATTTTTTTGTACGGGAAAGGACGTGCTAAAAAGTAAAGGATTCTCTCGTGGAGCTATGTCACCCGCCACTATTTTTATAGAAATCCAATCTATTCTTCGTGACTGGCAACAGTCGAAACGTCAGAGTTTGGTGTTCCCAGAGCGGGAACACTGCGCGTTAAAGGGTTAAAAGATAGGACCTTTTTAATTTTTATTCTTAAACCCAGGTTTAATATATTCACTCTTGTAGTGTAGACCCATACAAAGGGAACAAAATTCAGGACAAAGGAGAAATCTTCACCGGTGCATTTTTTTATGACTGGAGCGAGCAGGTTAAACTTGCGTTCAATGATGGATTAAACTTTGTAAACTATCCTCAACTCTTACTACTCAACTGCCTGAATCAGGTTGTAAAAGGAAAATAACTTACCAGCCACTTTTACCCTTTTCCCTCTTCCAATGTGCTCACAGGGTCAATCCTACAAAGTTGCACTGATCCCTGACTCACTGATTCACTGACTCACTGACTCTGTCACAATTCCGGTTCAACCACTCCAAAGCAAAACATTTGCCGTCATTGATCCAAACAGATTAACCCTCTGACTGATCATCCCGCGATTTCCACGGGCAACTCAAATGTAGCAAAATTGGCTCATCCCGCGATTTTCGCGGGGAGGTGTTTTTCTTCCTGTATTGAGGAGAGCATCCCCCGTTTTCACCATTTAACCAGTGAAATAAATTAGAGTTAAATATTAGTTTCTCACGATAAAAATCTATATAAAAAATCTTTTCTAGAAAGAAAAAAATGCACAATTCAATTCTCCAATGTATTTAGATTCAAAATATGAAAAAAAAAATTAAACAAAATTTAAGCGATTTTGGTCCACAAATTTGAACACTGAGCGGGTTAAAAAGTTATAGTCTAAAAATTTAATAAAATTCACACCGTTGTGGCTCGATCGGCTTGAAAATTTTCATAATTATGTAAAATATGTGTATATATACTATATGCTCTATTTTAAAAATCTGAAAGTTCACTCGTTCAATAATTTTAAACAATTTTTCGCTACTTTCAGCTCTATTTTATTTCCAAGAGTAAAAAAAAAAAAAAAAAAGCCATTTGCGTGACAAAACTGGGTGTCGCAAGCGATATTGACGTCCTATTGAAGTCACGGTTATCAGGCTTTCAAGGGAAAATTGCGATTCCAATTTGCTTAAAATGGTTTTTCTAGATTCCCAGTTTAACTTTTTTTCACAAATAAAATGATTTTCTCGGCATTAATCATTGATACAGGAGAGGATGTCCCTACCAAACGAGATCTTTCGAATGCGAAAAGTTTCCGCAGAGTATGCAACTCCGATCGCGGTATATAATAAAAATTGAAGTCATTTATTTTAAGTGGGCAAAGATTAAATATGTGCAGACATACACTCTTGTCAAATGTTTTTTCTATCGCCCGTTGTAATAATCTCCAAAACGGGCTTTATCCTCTAGTATAGTAAGATAAAGACAAAAAGAAAGGCGGGGGGTGAGTTTTAGAATTATAATAAACCTAGAAATAGCCCATCCACTCAAAAGCTCTATATTACGTACATAAGTATTAGTGATTTTAACAACGTTGTTTTGGATATTCAATTTATTCAGTTCGTATTTTATCAATAATTATTAATTTTAAAAATGATAGCAGCCTCATATTTTTTCTAACAATTAATGCTAATTAGTGAACATGTAAGACTAGAAAATACACAATACTGGAAAAAAAAACGCTGCTGTATTATCAAATGTGCTACTAGAAAAGAATAGCCTTAGAACATTTTAAGTACATCCATGCATGAAGAGGCAAATAGCAAACCTAAAAATAATATAACTCATATTTATGCATACATATGCATACACTCGGTATTCTAAAGAGGAGAGGATCAGTGAGAAATGCCTGACGCAAAACTCACTGAGTCTAAATTGACCCTTGAACTTACTACTCCACATTATAATATTGCATTAAAAGTGCGAAGAGTTTAGACTGTTCTTGCGGTTTATAAATCGAGAAATATAAATACAAGAAAATAGAAAATGAAGAAAGTACTTTAGAAAACTATCTTTCAAACATGCATGAGACTTTTCTTGAAATCTGTCTTCGGATTTCTCGCGGGGGAATGATGATACGAAGCTAACTAACACAAACAGAGGCGTAGCCAAGGGGAGGGGGGTTAGGGGGGTCATAACCCCCCCCCATTAGAAATTTTTTGCCATACAAAATGTATATTCTTCACTAAATTATCACACACACGTATACAAATATATGAGTTGTAGTAGTCGTAACCCCCCCCCCATGAAAAATTTCTGGCTACGCCCCTGAACACAAAGGTAACTAACACAAAGCTAACTAACACAAGCCTTCAAGGACTGATTTAAGGCAAGACATTGGAACACGTACTCAGGGACTTTAGTTAATTAATTTTTTTTTGAGGGAGAGGCATGGGAATAGCACAGGTTGAATGTTTACAACCAATTTTATCAGTTTACATTCATAATAAATTGAGGATTTTTTTTTTTTTTTTTTTTGGGGGGGGGGGGGTGGCTATCGATTGTATAGGTGTGTTTTTTGAATACTTTTTATTATTCCGATTAAGATGAAGTATAACTGATTATGTAGAAGATTCCTAGCAGTTATCAATTTAATTAAAAATAAACTGAGGTATATTCATGAATTCCTAATAACTTTAAGGATTAGTTTTAGCATTGTTTAGCATAACATATATGCGATAAATTGTTTTACAAGTATGGTTTAGGATACGTCGACAAGTATATAGATTGATTGCATTGTATTTACCGCAAACCTACACGATAGTATATGCCTAGGAGGGGGGGCTGCCTTGGGTGGAGGACTTTTTAGGAGGTTCCAACGCATAAGTATAGATTGAATAGAGATTAATGTAGAGTTTGTACTTTTCGCATAAAAAAGAGTTTGTATTTTTCGCATAAGAAAAAAGATCTTAGAATGCGAAAGAAATAGAAATCACTGTCACAAGAATACAGATAGGATTTTAGTGCTTCAAAACTCATCAAAACTGCCATTCAAAAAAGAATTAACGTCTTCAGTGTTAACAACATGCTAAAAACCGAAAGTTCAGAAGGGAACTTTTTTTAAATTTTGACAAATCTTTAAAGAAAGAAAAAAAAGTATTTATGAAGCTATGTCTTTTGATTTTTTTAAATTAATAGTTTGCTTTAAAATTGTGTTTGCTGTTAGTTTTTTTGTTTTCCTTAATTTCTTTGAAGCTGTCTAAAACATGCAATGATTTTAACTTTTAGGAGTGTATTGTCATTTTAACATTTTGCTAAAGTTTTTTTTTTTTTTCTCCATTTTCGCTAAAAGAATTTTTTCTGCATCTTAGGCCCTGGTACGTATTCAACGAGAAATTTTGTACAGGGCCCCCTCTAAAACGTCTCTGTCCGAGCCCTCCAGTTTCATAAATCGGTCCCTGAAAGCCTTTGGATTTCCGTAAATGCAGTTATTATTATTATTAACTAAAGAAAAATTTCGATTAAAAATCATCTTAATAATATTTCTAGTATAAATCGTCATTTCAACAAACACGAAAGAAACAATTCGAAGCAGTTTTCAATAATACTATATCACAAAGAAGGAGAAAAGAACAAATCGAATTTCAACTTACATAGATTTGAAACGTATTGTGATCAGCTTCTTAAAAAGACTCCGGTCGCAGGAAGAGTGATATAAATCTACCTCAGAAATGGTTGCGAAATTTGTCACCTCGCACTGCCGGTGAATTATTTACAGACGTAGAACGTCACTGAGCAGGTGGTTTAACAGTCTTCTGTGTACAAACGGCCAGTCTGTGCATCGGTGAGTCAGATAGGCGAATCTTTGATTAGTGGGGGGACGATATTTTTCACACGATGTGTAATGTTAGGTTACAGGATGGATTGAGAAAGGTAGCACAATCTTGAAATATTTTAGTTCTTACAAGTATAAAAATGAGAATGAAAAACAAATTTAAAAAATCTGGAGTGTCTCCAATCGACTTTCCGAACACTTACGATTAAGAACGTTATCGAACATTTAAATAAATTTTAATCGATGAATAATTCAAACACATATATCAAATTGAAGCTCAATCGAATGCACCGCTTAAACGCTAGCGCACTTTCAAGAATTTCCTCCCATTGGCCATAATGTAAAAGAAATCTTTGTCGTAGCCCTGTAGAAAAACTATAAGTCCTATACACAACAAAATCAATACCGGTCTTGCAACGGTGGTTTATAACATATACACCCAATTTGAGCTCAATCGAATGCCCCGTTTAGGAGCTATCGTGTTCACTCACATACATAGACACATACACACACATACATACATACATCTCGTAAAAATAGCATGTCATTTTTTTTATTTAAAAAAAATACAAATGAATTTGAACTTTTAAAATCATGTCCTTCCTTTATATCGGTGATGGATCAGACAGTTTTCTTGCAATTTTACTTTGTTTATAAAATCAGTATTTTAATGATTACCATAAAATAATTTTAAAGTATTTTAAAATATTTCAATCTGTTGTTTTGAAAGTTTTAATGGAAAATAA
The DNA here is from genome assembly GCA_038373885.1 of Cheiracanthium punctorium. Lineage (NCBI taxonomy): Eukaryota > Metazoa > Arthropoda > Arachnida > Araneae > Cheiracanthiidae > Cheiracanthium > Cheiracanthium punctorium. The sequence continues at coordinate 196,655 of JAWZYV010000935.1, read as the reverse complement.
TTTTTAAAAATACTGTACTAATGGAAAATAATTTACAAAAAATACTGTACTAATGGAAAATAATTTACAAAAAATACTGTACTAATGGAAAATAATTTACAAAAAATATTTTTGTCAGAAATGTCCTATACCTTTGCCATTCTTCCTTGACGTAAATAATGATCATAATTCTGAAAAATATTACAGTTTTTTATACTACAAAAACGATTTAAACACTCTATTGGAAAATACGGGACAAGCGAAACAGCTCATTTTGAGTTACAATATTTTAACTTAATTACTGTCGCCGTTGCAAAGACTCGACAATAAAGATTATATATCTACATTTAATGCTGCTACCCCACATTTGTCTTTGAATGCCCAGAGAGTTCAAAGCCTTTCATTGTTGTATTTCTCGCTTAGCGGTGCCATGTCCTCCATATAGGACGGCGGCTGGCGGAAAGGGACGGCTTCCATTTTAATGAGCCCCAGTGGGAGGAAGTCCGACTTCTCTCGGGGACCCCTAATTTTGAGCCAGTTCCAGATGAGGGACCAACCACCTGAAATCGGCACCCCTAGCCAGAGATATCCTCTGAACATGGAGGGCAATTGAGCCGCGAAGGATTTTACGTACACCAGCTCCCATTAGCGTACACGGTCCCACAGCGGCCCAGCCGAGAGAGGAGTTCACCCTCCTAAGCACAGGCCAAGGCGGTGCTGTTTCACTTTCCGTGTCCTAACGGGAACGGTGATTATAGTGACTAGGCTACTGCGGGACCCTTTCATTCTTTCTTTGTATTGCTGAACCATGACCAATGCGCAGGAAGTAGCACTGGGCACAGAAGTGCGCTTTCGACGTTGCGATTTTAACCGTTTAACCCACACTCCCGCTCTGGGAACACCAAACTGGGAACAAAGGACAGCTGGCTGTGCCGGGCACAGCCAGCTGCATCAAAAAAGGGTCTCTAGATCTGTGGCACGCGATGAACGATTTGATCGTCCGCCAACTTGCTGGTAGTTAAGTCGAGCAATGGCAACGGCTGCCTTTTTTTCAGCATTGGGAAAGGGTTGCGCCTCAAAGGGTTAAAACGATGGGAAGGAGTCAATAAAATGTGGATTCAAAGATGTGGGGTGGTTTTTGCTCCATAATTTCTTTTCTTTCTCGCTCACACCACCAAAAAACAGGAGATGAGAGCAAAATGGTGGTAAAAGTTAAACCCCCTTTACAGTACTTCACCAACGCGAAAGGATAAGAAACAATTTGAATCTTTAAATGAACTGCTAAGTTTAATTTAAAATAGGAAGAAACATTTCCTTTCTGAAATTATTTACAATAAAACGCATGATTTTTCTTTATTTCTCTCATATTTAGAGATGACTAGCTGAAGTAGGGACCTTTTTATTTTACAGAGCAGTCGATAGATGGCGCAAACTTATAGAATACGCAGTTCTTAATAAATAAAATCATTTTATCGTCTGCCAGGCCTGGATAAAGAATACACCTGAATAAGTTTTTCCTTCCGACGTGGATTTATAAGCGGATTTCGGGCCAAGTACACAAATCCGAAATACATGTTATGTTACACAAACAAACAAACAAAAAATAGTTTTTGAAACTTTCATTCAACTCGAATTGTGCATTTTCTGCGCATCTTTTCCCCCATTTTATTTCTAGTGCATATCCAGAAAAAGGATGTTAGAAATATCAATTTTAATTTCGTTTAATCACACTCATGGTACTCGCAATGGTACACTTTCCAACTTAATGGAATAAGGAAAGAAAATAGGCAAGACGCATGGATTATGATACGCTGTTAATATATAGCACTTTAGTGCGTATTTAAAATCTGAAAATATTTCCGATTTTTTTTTTTTTTCCCTTTCCGTATTTTTGATAACGGCCAATATATCTAGGAGCTTTTCAGAATTAATATAGGACGAAAATGATTTGTACCTTTTTGTAGGTTTTTATCGCTAAACCATCTTATTTTTGTAACCAGGGACGGTCCGACACGGTAAGCATCGCATCGGGGTGCCGGCTTCGAAGGGGCGTCATTTCGAACTCAAAAACTAAGTAGAGCACAAAAGGGGCGTCGCGTCTTTTCTACGTTAGCAGGCCACTTACCCTAGGGCCGACCCTGTTTGTTATCATCTTCATTTTAAATTCCATTCAGAATCTGAGAGATTTCATTGCCATGGAAGCCGGTGAGAAACAGGCTTCTCTCCGAACAAGATTTATTAAGATGTCGAACCAACTGGTCGCCGGAGGCAGCTAGTTTTTGATATTATTTAAAATTTTCAGAGAATCAATAAGCGCAGGCGTAGCTAAACAGCTGAGTTCGTTTTATGACGAATAATACCGTTTAAAAAACTGGAGGCGTATCATGAAAACAAGCACGTGTACCAGTAAAATCGTGATTTTGTTCCAGTTGTTCAAATAATCGGCTAGTTTATGAAAGACAATATGAAGTGGATTTCAGGCAGTTACACCGTTGCAGAATCTCATGTAATATGTTTTAATAATTATTTAGGATGCCTTTTTAATAGGCGAGAGAATTAAGAATATTTGTTTAAAAATAAAGACTGACAGCCAAGGCCGTAGCCAGGAGGTGGGAGAGATCACGGGGGTTTGGTCCCCTCTCGAAATTTTAGTCAATGCATTAGTAATTTCTTACTAGCGTTCATTCTGGAAATCAATTGTCGGTGAAAAAAATTTACCGCTGCATATCAAGATGCACGTCAGCGAATTCTTTTTCAGAATATCAGAATAACAACAGTTGCGAGAAGTGGCTTGTTTACAAGTGCTTTGTATCTGATAAAAGAGAATAAAGAACTGCTATTTTCTTTCTTTTTTTTTTAACAAGTTTTGAAGAAATAAAAACGTCTTCATATACCTGATAATAATCACTTTGGAAGAAGGTTTTGAAGTAATAGTGAACGATCAGACCAAGGTTTGTCAAAAACTAATGTTATCTTTTACTGAAAGTACTTGACTAAAACTGACAGTGTACATAGTCTGTTTCATTTCATTAATAATATTCTCGGATAAAAGCCCACGGTTAATGAAACTCGATTAAAAATTAGTCGAACACTTCAGCACCTCTTTCAAAATGATTATTAATAATTACATAAAGATGACGTTTGCGACCTTACATTTCTATGCGATTCTTAATAGTTTTGAATCCCTCTATCTATACCCTTTACATTTCTGACTAATAGTTTTGAACACCCTGTGCGTACCAGAACCGGATTAATGCAATTTTGTGGGTGGGGGTGGTTCAGTTTGAAGATTCACACAGACATCCATTTTTTGGAAGTAAAATAGGATCTTTTACATTGATTTCATTTTTTCTCGGGAGGGGCGGTCATGTCCTCCACTACCACCCCCTTTAACCCTTTAACGCGCAGTGTTCCCGCTCTGTGAACACCCAACTCTGACGTTTTGACTGTTGCCAGTCACGAAAAATAGATTTGATTTCTATTAAAAATAGTTGCGGGTAACATAGCTCCACGAGAATCCTTTACTTTGAGCACGTCATTTCCCGTCAAAAAATGGTCACGATTATTTTTAACAGCACGGACATCTGCTGAGAAATGGAAGAATGCGGGAACAGCTGGATAGATTTCCCAATGCTGAAAAAAGGGCAGCCGTTGCCATCGTTCGACTTAACTACCAGCAAGAGGGCGGACGATCGAAACGTTCATCGCGTGCAACAGATCTAGAGACCCTTTTTTGACGACAGCCGGCAGTGCCGCACAGCCAGCTGTTGTCAAAAAAGGGTCTCTAGATCTGTGGCACGCGATGAACGTTCAGTCTTAATCATCAGTCTTAATCAGTCAAAATTATCAAATAATCCTGTGCGGCACAGCCGGCTGTCGTCAAAAAAGGGTCTCTAGATCTGTAGCACGCGATGAACGTTTCGATCGTCCGCCATCTTGCTGGTAGTTAAGTCGAACGATGGCAACAACGGTTGCCCTTTTTTCAGCATTGGGAAAGGGTTGCGCCTCAAAGGGTTAATCATCGAATCTTAATCATCATCAGTCAATAATTAATAATCATCATCAGTCTTAATCAGTCAAAATCATCAAATAATCCTTTGAGGCTCAAGCATTTTCACATTGATATATAAAGCCAATTGGACAAACTGCCCAACGCTGAAAAAGCGCAGCCGTTGCCATTGATCCATTTAACTACCAGCAAGATGGCGGACGATCGAATCGCTCATCCTGTCAGAAAATGTTTTTTACCTCTGAGGCGCCAGTTAGACGATTGGATCGACCGCCATTTTGCTGGTAATTAAACCAATCGATGGCAACGGCTGCACTTTTTCAGCGTTGGAACTATCTAACCAGATTTTTTTTTTTTTTTACGACTATCAGTGAAAGAGCTGAAATAAGGTGGTTTCATACGCAGCCACCGCGCGCCAAAGGGTTAAAATGTCTGCGAGAAATAATGAGAAAGATATAAAATCATGCCAACCCATTGATCACAGAACGCTGTCCAACATATACTTTTTTTCCGCCCAAATTTGGCTATAAATCGATAGGTGGCGATCCGCGGTCCATGAACGAGGGGATCTGCTGTCGTCAAACTTCGCGAGATTTTGAGCATAACCTAAGGTGACCAGATTTCTTAACAAAGAATTGGGACGAATCAGCATGACATTCTCTGAAACAAAAATTGGGGATGAATTTTATAAATTCGATGCTATTCATAAAAAACAAAGATCTTATGTTTGTTCAACTAAATCATTATTAAACCTAATTAAAAAATCTGGAGTGACTCCACTCGACTTTCAAACACTTACGATTAAGATCATGACCAAGCATTGAGATAAATTTTAATCGATGATACGTCAAACTACATACCAATTGAAGCTCGATCAATTGTACCGTGTTAACGCTAGCGCACTTTCAAGAATGTCTCCCATAGGCCATAATGTAAAAGAAATCTTTGTCGTAGCCCTGTAGAAAAACTATAAGTCCTATAACATCAAATCAGTACGGTCTTACATGGTGGTTTATAACATGTATACCCAATTGAGCTCAATCGAATGTACCGTTTAAACGCTAGCGAACTTTCCAGATTTTCTCCATAGGCCATAATGTAAAGAAATCTTTGTCGTAGCCTGTAGAAAACTGTAAGTCTACACACACCAAATCAATACGGTCTTGCGACGGTGGTTTATAACATATATACCAATTTGAGCTCAATCGCATGCCTGTTCAGGAGTTATCGTGTTCACTCACATACACACACACACACACACACACACACACACACACACATACACACATACATACATACATCTCGTAAAAATAGCATAAATGATTCAGAAGACCTCAAACGTGTCAATACACCAAATCTCGAATTCGAATTTTTTCATGATTACAATACTTCCTTACATGGTACATGTTCGGAAAGTAGAGTAGAAGAAACCATTGATTTTTTAATTAGATTTGATATGATTAAAATTTTGCCTACAATTGCTGTTTCACGAAATGGGGACATATTGAAAAAAATCCTGACATTAAGGCCCGTCGCCCAAAATTGAGGATGTTTGGTCACCTTAGCATACCCCCCCCTCCCCCACACACAACAAACACAAAAAAAAAAAAGCTGTTTTGCAACTAAGGCGATTTCTCAAGACCTTGTATTAAAAGAGCTTTAAATGATTTCCATTCTTTTAACGAAGAGTAAGCTGTCATAAACGCCCATGTATTTTATATAGTGCTTGAAACGGATGACTGCCTCTAAACTACCATAGACCATGATGTATTGGAATTCTTTTGAGTGCTCCTATAAAAGAACTATAAATGCTGCATTCACTCTTTTCAATGGATAGTATTATTTTGTAACCCTTAACAATATTTTTATATTTTGTTTTCTTTGAAAGAGATGAGCGTCTCTAAAATGCTTTTTAAATAGCTGTCCATAGAGCGAAATATAATGGAATTATTTTGGGTGCTGCAGTAACAAAACTATAAATGCTACATTCGCCACTTTCTATAGATTATATGGAACAGTACAGAGAATAAATATTGTGGTAATCGATGCACATTTACTGCAGTTCGGGCGCGGACAGACATACAGACAGATAAACGAACAGACACATCGAAACCGAAATCCACTTTGTGTGTGTGTGTGTGTGTGTGTGTGTGTGAGTGAACACGATAGCTCCTAAACGGGGCATTCGATTGAGCTCAAATTGGGCATATATGTTACAAACCACCGTCGCAAGACCGGTATTGATTTCGGTGTGTATAGGACTTATAGTTTTTCTACAGGGCTACGACAAAGATTTCTTTTACATTATGGCCTATGCGGAGACATTCTTGAAAGTGCGCTAGCGTTTAAACGGTACATTCGATTGAGCTTCCATTTGGTTTGTATGTTTGAATTACAATTATTCATCGATTAAAATTTAATTAAATGTCTGTTAATGATCTTAATCGTAAGTGTTCGGAAAGCCGAGTGGAGTCACTCCAGATCTTTTTAGAGTGTAACCACCGGTCTCTCACGTCCCCAGCTGGTTCGGTTTAGTCATTGCGTAAGTATTATAAAACAAATAAGTCATTCTGATTGGATTAAGTGTCTGCTCTTTATATAATCAGTATAAAGCTCTGGCTCAATTTTAAAATGTTCTTATAAAAAGGGCACATCGTGCAGAGCAGCTAAACAAACTGCTCAAATACCTAACCTGCAGAAGTACAAATCTCTAGAAGTTTCTTGAAGTCGCACGTAGGCGAGCGCTTAAATCAACAAAAATAGCTATTGAATAAACATATACTTGCATTCTTACTGTTTATTGCAACTGAATAATGTAATGGAAATCCCAGAGCATCCTTCAAACGTGTGTCAAAATCTGTCGATTGTTATTCAGGCACCCGCAGATGCGTGACAGAATGACTATGACTGTTTTGGTCATTTTCAAAATGATAGTAACTTAAGGCAAGGTGTCTTTCTATAAATCGTGTCGTGTTAAAGCATCACGACATACATATTGTTGCAGAACACTCTGCCTATTTCTTGGGTTCGTCGTTCTAAAGTCTAGTTGGTGTAGAAAGTTCTAGTAAAAAGTCCACTTGCCAGGATGGAACACAAACTTTATTGCGTCTAGTCGAACTTAGTCGAACAATCAGTTGTACAAGATTCACAAGCACAATCAAACAGTAATGTGCTTCTAACAGTCCGCTTAGATCTGAAGCTCTCACAAATGCTGTATTTCTCACACAAAATAAAATACTTCCACAAGCAAAAATTCAGTGAGGATATTCAGGGGATATCGTACACAATCCCTCAAGACACAGCAGTGAAGAACTGGCACACAGCACTTAAAAATCAGCTTCGTAAACAAGCGTGAAACACCGCTTCTATAGCACTATCAATTCACAGAGCAAAGCAAGTGTACTCACTCAGAGAGATCGATTCACACACTGAACTGGGGCCTCTAACATGCTTATATTTATAGTCGACGCAGAAGTTACAAGAAGCTTCCAGAAAGGTCTATGTATCGAAGATTTCACATAAAGCGGGAAATTTGATTACGTCATGGAAGAGAAATATTACACCATTATGTGATTTTAATGCTGAAAAAGCAACTTTACAAGCCCCATTGGGAAAATCGCGCCAAATGACCAAAATGTCGCCAAGCTTGGCGACTTTTGGCGAAATATCGCCAAATTTGGCGCCAAAAATAAGTCCCCGAAAGTGAAGTTACCGAAGGCCTAGGACCAATATTTCTCGAGATTTCTAGAACCGCCATAGAAAATCAATGGGGAAACCAAAACCTTCTTGTTGGTCGATTTTGATGCAACAAAAAGCAAAATTTAACTATTTGACGCGTAGAATACGAATTTTGACCTATTTTAAGCCCCAGGACAGCGGGTTGTCCTGAAAATTCGTAACAGTATATTGACCAGCTCCTTTCTACAAGATTTCGCATGTAACCACCGATCATCAACTAACTGGTGAAGAATGCATCAAGTAATCACACGTAAGACAATTTAGATATCAAGTTTCAGAGAACGTGATATTTGAAGGGTGTACTCTCCCAGAAAATTAGAATCCGGGAATTTGCGGAATTCTGCCGATTTCGCGACTAATATGAAATACAAACATACTTTGATACAGTGTATTTTCACTTTCCGAACCTGTACCATGGAAGGAAAGTATTATAATCATGAAAAAATTCGACTTCGAGATTTGGGTGTATTGAAACGTTTTGAGGTCTTCTGAGTTCATTTATGCTATTTTTACGAGATGTATGTGTGTGTTTGTGTGTGAGTGAACACGATAGCTCCTAAACGGTGCATTCGATTGAGCTCAAACTTGGTATGTATATTATAGGTCACCGTCGCACGACCGATTTTAATTTCGGTGTGTATAGGACTTATAGTATTATTACAGGGTTGCGACAAAGATTTCTTTTACATTATGGCCAATTCGCGGAAATTCTTGAAAGCACACAAGCGTTTAAATGGTGCATTCGATTAAGCTCATACTTGGTATGTATATTATAGGTCACCGTCACAAGACCGGTATTGATTTTGTTGAATATAGGATTTATAGTTCTTTTACAGGGCTGCGAAAAAGATTTCTTTTACATTATGGCCAATGGACGGAAATTCTTGAAAGTGCGCTAGCTTCTAAACAATGCATTGACCACGTTGGCACAAATTGGACATGTCTATAAAAGGTCATGGTCACATGATTTGCATAGTTTTTGGTGTGTGTAGAATTGATACTGTTACAAATTTTGGAGGTAACCCGCTTTTCTGGGTGCTAAATTAGTAATTCGTATTGTACGCGTCAAAAAATTGAATTTTGCTTTTTGTTTTCACCAAAATCGGTTAACTAGTACGAGAGGAGTTTTGGGTTTCCCCATGGATTAACAGCGTTTTCTAGAAATCTCGAGATATATTGATGCTAGATCTTAGCTGACGTCGGTTTTGGGGACTTATTTTTGGTGCCCAAATTTGGAGATATTTTGACAAAAAATCGCCAAGCTTGGCGACATTTCGGAAATTTGGCGCGATTTTACCAAAGGGGTCTGTAATGTTTGTTTCCCTGTCTTAATTGCGCAATAGCCTAATGATTCAACTGCATTCCTATGACGTAATCAAAATTCGCGCTTTAAAAGGAACCATCCAGATTTTTCTCCTAGCTTCTGCGACACCTTGTAAATATGACAGCGCACTGCCCCTATGGAGTCAGACTTGCTGTAGACTGAGATCAAAATAGACGTCGGTTCCGTTCACGGCATTAGCCTGAGAATTGTGCTATTGTAAGCAATATTTAGCTTGATTCGAATGCTGCACGTTAACTCCTTCCTTGAGGAATTGTTTATGATTTTCCTCGAGTATTTCCACTGAATTTTAGCTTGTGGAAGAATTTTAATTTGTGTGTGAATTACAGCAGCTGTGAAAGATTATATTACTAAGCGGACTGTTATAAGCACGTTACTGGCCATTAGTGCCTGTGATTATTGTAAAGCTGATTGTTCGACGAAGTACTAGAACGTTCTACAGATACTGGACTTTAGAACGACGAACCCAGGAATCAAGCAGAGTTTTCTGCGACACTAGTTTGTTCCCGGGATTGCAAAAAATAATTCTTATACATTACGGCCTATGGACGCAAATCATTTAACATGAGCTGATGTCTAAATGGTATATTCGAAGAAGTTCAAATTAGGTACGTTTATTGAAGGTCATCGTCACACAACATGTATAGATTCTGCTGTGTATGGGACTTATAGTTTTTTGACAGGGCAACAAATGAGTGTTCTTTTACATTATGGCCTATGGACGGAAATTCTTGAAAATGCGGAAGCGTTTGTATCGCGCATTCCATGGAGCTCAAAATTGGGTACGTACATTATAGGTCACGTTCTCATGATCTGCATAGATTTTTGTATGTGTAGAGCTGGTAATTTGTTCACAGACTTCCAAGAAGTAATTATTATACACTGGCCTACAAAAGTTAAGGAACAACATGTTTTTCGAAGCTCACCATAAAAAAAAATGACACTGACAGTAAAATTTATGGTTTATATAAATGATAAAAATGAACTTTATGCAAATTTATGCAAAAACGATACTTACAATTTTCTTTTTATAGAAAAGAACAGGCATATATGAGTCAGAGAAAGATGTGCAAATATCAGGCTGTAACTTTTGTTGATTTACAACTTTTGTAAGCAGATTCGTTAACAATAGGTAGCAGGGTCCCGCAATGTCTTAGAGAAACTGTTTGCCCGATTCGTTAAGGTGGCGGGCGGTCGTATGAATGGAAATGGAGTTGTCACAGGCTTATGCTCCTAGGCGTCTTAATGTGTCTCGCAGTGTGGTCCACCGTCTCTGGAATCAATATCAAACGGAAGCTTCTGTGCCCAGAAGACATGTTCTATGCCGACCACGAGCTACAAAACGCGCAGAATATCGTTTTATAGCTCTTTCGGCCCGGAACAGAAGAAGCTTTTCTGTGGCGCAACTTGTTGCAGACCACTCTGTAGCATCGGAGAGAAGAATATCCGCTAGTACGGTGCGAAGGCTTCTTCAGAATGCAGGTCTCTAGACAAGGTGACCACCTGTATGTGTCCCCCTCAACAGACGACAGAGAAGGGCCGGTTTATCTTGGCCAAGAGAACACGTTCCTTGGACCAGACAGCGATGGGCTTCTGTACTCTTTACAGACGAGTCCAGATTCACACTGGAGAGTGATTCAGGAAGTCTGCTTATCTGGAGGGAACGAAGCACCCGATACCATCAATTCAACACTGTGGAAAGACACATTTATCGAGGTGGTGGAATGATGGTTTGGGCTGGGATCCCACTCGATGGTCACACTGACCTGCATGTGTTCCAGGGAGAAACTATGACTGGTGTGAGATATCGGGACGAGATCCTTGATGCCTAGTTCGGTCATATGCTGCTGCCATTGGCAATGATTTCATTCTGATGGATGATAATGCCCGACCTCACCGAGCTGTGCTTGTTGAGAATTATCTTGAGAGTCAATGTTTGGAGCGAATGGAATGGCCAGCTCAATCTCCAGACCTCAATCCGATAGAACATGTTTGGGACTACCTTGGCAGACAAGTGGCTGCTTCAAGTCCTCCTCCAAGATCGTTGCATGAACTGGAACAAGGAGTAATCCGTGCGTGGTCTTCGCTCCTTATTGAGGTGTCCGACAACTTAATTAGTAGCGTGGAGAATCGATGCCGCCAGTGCATTGCAGTTAGGGGTGGACACATTCCTTATTAGAACTCATTTTTGTAATGTTTCCACGAAAAGCTTTGATAAACTGTTTTCTCCAAACGTGGACTTTTCTACTAAACGTGTTCTTTTGCTTTTACACCATGTTTGTGTTGAATTTATGTAAATTTCTATGTCGTACTCAATAAAGAACTATTTAGTGCTCAGTTAGTCCAAATTTTTTGCTTCTATGTTCATTCGTTTCCATATTATTCACAAAAAACAGGTTGTACTCAACTTTTGGAGGGGCACATACGCTTAAGGACGCAAATTATTTAAAGTGAGCTAGTGTCTTATAGGTGGATTCGATTGACATCAAATTAGGTACGCATGTTAGGTCACTGTCTTAGATACTGCGTGAATTTTAGCGAGTGTACGCCGTACAGTTTTTTGCGGGGCTACAAAAATGAAGTATTATACATTGCGGCCTATACACTCAAATCATTTTAGGTGCACTAGTGCCTGAACACTAGATTCGATTGAGTTGAACGAAATTTATTTAAACGCTTGGTATCAAGTATTGGGAAAGTCGAGTGGGGTCAATTCAGACTTTTTTTTTTTTTTAATCTCAATTTCCTTCAGTTAATCTACAGACTTGTGTGCTCTGCATTTACTTTTGTATTATGTTGAAAACTGCATCATAATGCACGCATGCATCGTATCCGTCAACCGGAAGATTGTGGGATTGGTGATGCGGTGTACGTGCACATTAAATCTGCAATTCTGAAAGTACATTTTTGCTGTGGCTAGCTGTTTCTATGAGGGGAGGGTCAGTATTCAGATGTAACCTCTGATGAGGATCCAACTTGTGGCGAGAAACTCCAGGAAGGACGCATGTAGCTTTGAACAGCACTTCGGTGACGTGAGCTGTCCTTTCTTGACAAACAAAGAAACAAGCATTGAAGCTTTTACGAATATGGTTTGTCGGTTTATTGCACTTGACAAAGAGTAAAAACAAGTACTCAAGTTGATCAAGAAAAGATGGACTCCTAAGCAAGTTTTTATAGAACGCTTTAATAAATGAGATACATGGAGAAATACCACGAATAGAAAGATACCATTAGGGATGGATCTGAGAAATCTCGCATTGTCTCGCGTTCTCGTCTCGTCTCGCGAGACGGGCAATTTTTTTGCGAGACGAGACGAGAAAAGAAATATTTTGCGAGACCAGACAGAGTCTTGTCTCGCGCGAGATTTTTCGCGAGAATTTTCCGTCTCGCATAAATTTACGATACGAATTACTTTTCAGTCAGAATAGCAGTCCTGTATTTAAGGAGATATGCAATACTGAAAAGGAACACTTTGCCTGAAGCCTCTACCGTTTAACGTGCGTCTCCTTTGTTTTCATTCCTGGTCATGGGCGCCGGCAGAATATTTCTCAGGGGGGCGGCAAAGACTACTTAAGGGGGGGGGAAAGACTACTTCAACGTATGGTTACCATGTTGAAAAGAGAAAAAAAGCAAGGGAAAACACGGCATACAAAGATACAGGGGGGGCATTGCCCCCCCTATGCTGCCGGCGCCCATGTTCCTGGTATACTGTCAACACTCTACAATGCACCCAAACACGTAACACTTAAAATTAGGAAGTAGGAGCGATATACAAAACACACAAAGGATAGGATATAAGGAAAGAAACGGGAAAAAAAAGAAAGAAAACAGAGAAGATTAGAAGACAGAAAAATAAGTAAACAGAAGAACGGCTGGCATATCAGCGTGGTGGCCATAGGCGCCGACTTCATGGGGCTTGAAGGGGCTTCAGCCCCCCCAATATTTTTATTCAGGGGGCTGAGCCCCTTCAAAAACTTCACTCCAACTTTTTTGTGTCAAATCATATTTCTTCCTCCAAATCGGTTAAACTTAAGAATCCTAAAAATAGAGAATGTATCGCTAGCTTCTTCTGTCTCCCACTCCGCTTTTTCTTTCACAGGGATTCAGGAATTACGTTGGGCGCCTGTAATGCCGTAAGGCACGGATGTCAACCTTCTTTATCAAGAGCGCAAGCACAAACAAATGACCATCAGATAGCTAGGCAAAAAGAAACGGGTGTTTTCCCCCACAAGAACCCTTCAGATTTTACACCGTGACACAATTGATGATGGAATTGCTTTCTAGTAGGGAGAGGACTGCGTTTTTTTTAGGAGGGTCGTTCTCATGTAATGTAATCTTTCTTTTTTAAATCAGTACAGCAAAAGCTTTCACTTTTGTTCTATTGTGAGATACAGACTCTTCTGTAGACGTCTGACCATAAGGGAGATTTTCCCATTGTGCAAAACTGCAAACGATTGTGACATTCCCATTTCCCAGCAGTATTAAGTTTCGATGCTAAAAATAAACCGTTTAAATGTGACTTAAAAACAATTCAAGGCAGAAAATTGATACTCAAATTTAAGTTTGAAGATTTTAAATCATGAAGAACCTTGTGAGATAGATGAAAAATTGATGTTTAATACAGTTTCGGATATAGACAGTATTCATTTCTTTATACGCTTTATCAAAACTTAACTAATATCGTACGCTTAACGTTTCTGATTTAGCTACAGTTCAGAGCTAAATAAAAAATGATTTCATAAAAATCTTCGAGCAGCACAACTTCTGGATTATATTTTATAATTGCTTGCTCTTATCTTCTCTCTTTACATATAAAACTCTATCCCCCATCAAGGGCCTAATCAGAGGTGGGGGGGAGGGCTACGCGGGCTGAGCACTACGTAGCTGTCTCCCAGCCCCCCCACGATTTTCAAAAATTTTTGTTAGTTTACACATAAATACGAAAATTTAGAAACGAACATTTGAAAACCATGAAATCTTTAAGAAGACTCGTTGTTTTAGGCGAATTTCGGTTCATTATTTTGCTACTCTTGGCTGCATATGGTGCCAGTGGCGGTTCCAGAGGGGGGTCACAGTGGTCATGGGCCTAGATTAACCATCTCGCCAAGAAAGAAGGAAGAATAAACACGAGGGCCCAAACCGAGCATGGACAAGGCCCAAAATTCAGAGAGGCCTTGATCATGTGCATACATATCATATTGTGTTGCTGAAAGAGAATTCCTCTTTAGAAAACCATTAGTCTCTGACTAATTTACTTTATTTTATAACAACACTAAAGTATACACACAATATTCTGACTATGTGCTCAGTCGTTGTTACTTGGCAGAAAAATATGCAGCCGTTTGTAAATATGTGCATTCATCCATATTCATCCATACATAGAGGGCAAAGGAAAGGGGAGTCACAGCGAGCATGATTAACGTAAGGGTGAATGGGGTAGTTGCCTCGAGCCCACAATGAAAGAAAACGATCAAAATCAAAAAATGGTTTTAGAAAAATGTGTGAATTGGGCGTGTGATACATATACTCGTATTCGACCCCCACCTCCACCCCACACTTGCAAATAGCCTCCCTCTTCTGTAAAAGCACTCTATGAAGCACCTATGTTTGTAAATTATTATTTATGGAATATCAAACTAGCGTAACTGCTACAAAACCATAAAAATTATAGAGGAGGAAGGAGGGGGCTTCATGGGGAAAGAGGGACTATACCTAAACAGGGCCGGATTACCCATTAGGCTGAGTAGGCTTTCACCTGTGGGCTCCTACCATTTTAGAGGCCTGCGTTAAAATTTAGAAGGAAAAAAAATATAATCAAACATTATTAAAGCTATTTTAGTGTTAATATTTATACAGTATATGTATATGTAACTCTGAGAAAATAATTCTGATTCATTATTGACTTCGTACACAAGAAACACTTTTTGGCATTGTACACTTCTTAATTGAAATTTGAATGAATATGTGCTAGAAAGTTTGAAGCTGACTATTTAGCTTGAATTTTTATGTGCACATTTCAGTGATACCTTGCATTAGATGGATGTATATTTTGCAAATTCAATAAGGAGAACTTTTAGCACTATGTTTACACGAACGGGCTATGGTAATCATAAGAAGGCTTATAAACAAAATACCCTTCGTACCCCAGTCATCACAATCATATTTTATACAACTTTTTTCCGTTCTGAATAAAAATTAATTTTCGTATATTGTTGCACAAATATCATCAGAATAAATTTCAAATAACATAATGCGTTATGGTTTTAGTTTATAAAATGAATACTATGCATCCATTTAGCCAAAGCGTCTCTGACTTACCAAATGCTAGTGTGCTAGTTTAATTTGTTTTGATAATTGTTAAGGTAATCTGGAACAATTTTCCAAATAGAAGGGTGATTTAGAGTGCAGTGGAGTTTTTATATATGTTTTAAAAATAATATGGCGTAGACTATGATTTCGAATTAGATTTCATTCATTTTGTTACCATTTTTCATATTATTGAGTATTCTTAAAAATTGTCTGTAAATATCTACAATAATTCAGAGTGATAATTTTGGCATTGTATATCTGTTTCTGTGTTATTCCACTTTTAAATTTAAAGCACGATTATATTTTATACAACTTTTCTCCGTACTGAATAAAAATAAATTTTTATATATTGTTGCACAAATATCATCAAAATATGTTTCAAATAGCATAATTCATTATGGTTTTAGTTTATAAAATGATTACTATGTGTCCATTTTGCCAGGAGCGTCTCTGATTTGCCAATTGCTTATGTGCTGGTTTAATTTGTTTTCATAATTGTTAAGGTAATCTGGAACGGTTTTCCAAAAAGAAGTGTGATTTAAAGTGCAATGCAGATTTTATATGTCGAGTTTTCTATGCCAAGTTCCACACGAAGCCCCCCCCCCCCGGCCTAGATCCCTCCCGCAGATAGTTGGCCATAACACCACATTTCAACATTTCTTTTCATTTTTAATGTTATTGAAAGATTATATGAGTATTCTTAGTTTAATGTAAAATGAAAGTTTTCAGTATTAAAATGTTTATGAAGACCTAAAATAGTGTAGACTCTGAATTTTGATATATTCTCGCACTTGGATTTCTTTGTTAAATCATTTTTAAATGTTAACAAGGATAATATTATTGAAAAATTAATTTTTTTCCTGCTGTGAAAATACTATGAGAATGAATTTAAAAGTATATTTTATTTATTTATTTGTTTTTACAATTCAAATCACGGAAATCCGTTTAAAATGTATGTGTCGAAGAGAGGACTTGTAACTTTGTATGATGGTTTGTATATTTATTTGATTTGTTTTAATACATGGAAAGGAGGTATTTATTACTTCTTTGTTTATGTTTTTTTTAAAAATAATTTTAAATGTAATCTGTAAAAAGTTGTCAAAAAATGTAATTTAAATGTGATCAGTTTTTCTGTCTTAAAGTAGTGCGACATTTAATTAAAGTCGATTCAAATTAAAGTCGATTCATGGGTATTTCATCATGTAGTAAAATAAAAAATACTATTTTATATTAGTAAAAATTATCTCTGATGAATGTTTGCAAGTAAATAAAATAATCCAGATTTTAGTATTTCGTCTCGTTTGTACTTCTAGGGTATTTTGAAATATTAGCTGGAGTAATGTTTTGCAGAACAGTTTTCCACATTTGACTGCATGCATTTTCTTTCCTATGAAATTATCATTAAATACATTTCGAAAAAGATTTTACTTGTTTTGCTGTTATTAACTTAATTAAAATTCAGTTGTTCTTTCAGAAGGGAGATTTGCTTTCTCCATATGTGTACTGAAGACTGATTCGAGATCTTGAGTTCAAATACTTAATTTAAAAAATGAGTTCAAAAAATTTTTGAAAAATTTATTAAATGGAATTCCTTTTATTTTCATGAAAGTGTTATGTTAAAAAAGCACATTTTGAAATCTCAATTCTAAAGTTTCTCAACCCCTTAATTATACTGACGGAGAGAAGGATTTTGTGTCCCCCCGTCCACCTCCGTAAGGATACGAGCCCCCCCAATAATTTTTACAAGTCGGCGCCCGTGGTGGTGGCCCCAATTCTGAAACAAAAATTCACGACATTTATAAATTTGGTGCTCTTCTCAAATAAGCCTCTATTTTTTCAACTAAAGCATTATTAACACTAAAATGAAAGAAACATGATTGATTTTTTTTTTTAAATTGGGAAGCAATAACTATTTTAATTAGAACTGGGGACAAACTGAAAATAAGTTCTGAAAATAAGGGCTTTCCCCAAAAATCGGGGACGTTTGGTCACTTTAATGTAAACCACATTTCTCTCATAAACTTAACACACAAATCCAGGGACGTAACTTTATTTTCCCTTCAGGTTTTTGCGAAGAACGATTTTAAAATGAATATTTTTTCTAAACACAATTTAGGGGACATGCCGTCTGTCCCTTCTTTTCTGTTTCAAATTAGGAACATTTGACACAAAACACAAACAACATTTTTATTGGGTTTATCATTCAAAAGATGAGTTTTTTTTATATCCGATTTCGTCCTAGTGACCTTCCGGAAATCGGAAGAAAGATAATGGTGCTTACTTATTTTTAGTTAACATTTTTGCTCTTGCATGCATAAATGAACGCACAATACGATTACGCCATAGTAATCGGTATTCCAATTTTGAACGCGTTCAATGTAAATGTTTTCGTTTCGAATGCAAGTGCCGTCGGCATCACATGATAATAACAAACGCATACGCAAGTTTGAGCAATTAATGTTACACTGTACTTGAACTTCACTTAAATTAAGAGAAAATAAGCTTGTAAATTTACTAAATTTTCATACTGCAAGTATGACTTGAGTTTATTTTACTCTGTACTCAATATCACTGTAATCTGTTCAAACTAAGTGAGTTAAGACACTTCATTTAAATAAATAAATATATGTATATATATATTATTTTTTCACCATTAAAATTAATTTTTGATGGAATGTAAGATTAGTTACTGGCTGGTTCATGTTTAAAATATTGCATATCTCAAGTATCTTAATTTCTTGTTTTTATTCGTAGATTTTACCAGTACTTTAAATATAGCGCTAAAAAGAAATTATCTGAAATTTAGAAGACGTTGACGTATGGAAAAGATTAATGTTGTAATGCTTTATTTTATCTCTACTTTCTTTTTAGTTACTCAATGATGATGCCTGGCGGAGGAGAGGACAATTTACGAACAACAGGCGGTCAAATAGACAGTAATGAATTTAATGATTTTTTCATTAGTTCCGTATTATCAATATCTGTTTTTTGTTTGTTTGTTTGTTTGCATGCTTGTGTTTACGTTCACGGGTGCTTAGAAGCAATTCAGATGTCAAACATAATGTGGTTTATTGAGTTTTTCCGCTGTCTTTAATTGTTTTGAAAAGTTGTGTTCTCTTTGGCTCTGCAGCACCGTATGTTATAATGAGGGGTAAAAATAGGGGCGGGTGGTCGCCCCCTCCGCACCCCCCTTTATCTGCCCTTGCAATGTACTAAAAACAAACGTGCATTTGCTAAATCAATCCATATAGAGGTCATTCAACAGTATTTGGCTTCACAAGCTTGAAATTAAAAAAAAAAAAAATAAATAAATGCAACACATCATTTTAAAGCTTGAAATCACTTCTATTAGTGTTTATCAACAAAAAATCTTTAATTTTAACTAAACAGAAATTAGAGCATTTTGTTTGCAGTCACACAAAAAAATGTGTTACATACGGCGCATTATATAATTATTACTTAAAAATGTTTTATTTGATTTCAAAGTTCCTATGTTTCATAAAACCTTTTCAAAAGTAGTATTATCTGAAATGAAAAGAAAAATAATATTTTATCACAAACTTTCAATGATAAATTTCTTTTTGTCCCATACGAAACAATTTTGAGCTTTTTATTTTTTTATTTTTTAAATAATAATATTGACAACTGAACATTTTTTTTTTTTTTTTCACTCTTCAACTAGTGAACTAGCTTCCTAAATTATTCCATTAAAACATTATAGCTTTTCATTTAGAAGCTGGGCATGACAATCAAAAATGTGTTACATACAGGACAAATTTGTTACATATGGGACAAAATGCAAAATTTTGATTTAAAACTTAGCAAAAATTTAATTTATAGACTATGTTTGACTTTTCTGCACAATTAGCTGGACTAAGTACAAAGAAAAAAAATTTAAAAAAAAATAAAAAAAGAATATATATTTATATATAAAGTAAATACATAAGGTTCCAGAACAGCATGAAATTTGATTCGGGTATATAATAAGAATTGAATAAGAAATTATTTTAGTTGAATGAAGATTAAATATATAGAGTGCAGACATTTTTCATCAAATGTGTTTTCTAGCACCCATATTAATTGCCTCTACAATGGACTTCTAATATGTGTATATATATTTATATATAAAGAATGTAATTCATCCTGCAAAATGAGCTCAAGCATCATCCATGATCCATTTTTGAAAATAAAATATTGCAAAATATCTTGCATGTGCAAGATTTTTTTTTCCTTCAGCATTATAATTCTTAGAGGTTTATGATATACAGCTTATAAAAAGACATTCTGAGTTTTTTGAGGTCTCCTGTATAGTTTCGTTCTTTAAAAAAGTATTTCAATGTTTTAGCATTTCTTTAAAAAAAAATTATCAGTGTATCTACCCTACCATGCCAAGAAAGTCAGAAGTCACCAAAACCAAAAATGAATAAAAAAGACACGAAAGTCAAGAAAAGGTCACATAATAGATGCATTAGGTCATGAAATTAGTTACAAATTGTGAATTTGATTCTGTTCACCATGATCGATTATGTTTTTTGACAATTTGCAATTTTCTATGCAAGAAAGCTAAATAATCACATGTAGGTCAAGGAATGCTCACAAAAGTTCAGTAAAGATCAAGATATGAGAAATTTTTACTCTGGTAGACACCTTGTTTATGTGCAGCTAGAGTTGGGTTTTTGACTTCAAAAACTGGTTCTTGACATGACAAGCGTCAAAAACTGGTTTAAACTGTCGAAAACTGGTTTAAACCATCAAAAACTGTCAAAAACTAATCCATAAAAGAGAACAATATGTAAACTAATTGTGCAGTATATTTAATGTTTGCATTAAACTAAATACATAATTAAAGTTAATTATATTGAAAAATAATTATTATATTAAAAAATGACAGTTATTTCTCAACAAATGACAATTATTGGGCTCATTAATAATTGTCTGTAGTGTGCATTTCTTTGTATAAATAAATAAATACCATTTATAGGATAAAAATTTTTAAATTTAATTTATTCAGTAGTATATATACATATAATTTGGAGGGAAAGTTAATATATAAATAATGTTCAGCAGTCTTTCAAATTTTCAAACTGAAGTATGGCTAAACATTTCCTGTAGAAGCAAATATTAAACTTATTTTGATTTAATTTAAATAAGTACCTAAATTGAAAGGGTTTTAAGCAAAAACAAATAACATAGCAATTTCAGTCATTTAAATAAAATGAAATAAAGATAAACACCTTTGATTATCAGTATACTAAAGTTTCCCATTCAAAATAGAACCCCATTCAATATAGATTACCAATTTATTGAATGTAACCAATGTATTAAATGAAATGTGGCATTGAAATTTATCACAAAATGGTATTGGTATTTTACATGTGGGAAACTTACAAGCCATGGAAGATTTTAAGGACAGTCCTAATTTTTGATGCAGATAGATAATTTAGAATTTTAATGTTATAACAGCAAGAATAATGTTTTGAACATATTAGGTATGCAATAAAATTACTTTTCCACTCTCTTTTCTGTTTCTAGACAACATGCTTGATAAAAAAATGTATAAAAGATGTTTACAATATTTCTTAAAAGGTAATATAATATTTCACAATGTGTGCAATTTTGAGGAAATCAATTAGTATTTTTACTACAGTCAATATTTGTAGTAGATTAATATTAATGATCAATAACAATCAATCAATATTTGTAATTGTATTAAAATAAATTATTATATGTAATTTGCATATATTTTAAAGTGCAATATTTAAGGTTTTTGACGTGACAGTTTAAACCATGGTTAAAACCGTCAAAAACTGTCAATCGTCAAAAACTTGCCAACCCTGGCAGTAACCGTTAATTTTAATTTTATGTTTTGATTATAATTATATATTTTCTCCCCATTAAAGATGCTCTTTATTTACAGGCATAGTTTTGTCTCTTATCGATGCCATTCTGGACAGAAACGATAATGTGACACAAGCAATTCAGTCATCTCTTTATAATATTGGGAAACATCAGCCAAATTTAGTGCTTAGTAGCTGTCAGTCTTATTTAGCAAGGCATTCTAAGGTATTTTTATAAGTATTTATTGTTAGAATTTTGCTATAGAACTTGCTAGTGATGTAATGCTGTTGCTGTTGTGATATTATAACAATTATTTTTGGCTTTCTGCCCAAGAATTTGAAGCTGGCAGCAAAAATTGCTGTGAGTTTTTATAAGCTGGCAGCAAAAACTATTCAGCTCACAGCAAAATCTTAAATTTTTGGTTACTACAGTAAGTTGCATTTTTTTGTTTAGCTTAAAAAAAATTGAATTGATAATGCAATCAAAAGAGCAAAAAAATATGCTTCACCTGGGTGAGACGGAAACACTTAAGTACCTATAACATCTTATGTGTGTTTTTTACAAAGTTTTTTATTTACATAATACATTAAAGTTTTAAAAACTCACAGCTAAACTTGCCATTTGAACCCTTGATTGTCAGTGCTATTTGAGCTAAACTCACATGATTTGCCGTGGTTGCCACGACTTATTTCAAGCCTTTCTTTTCATTAAATATACTAAATTGAATGGCTTTACTGCCCATATAAGAACCACAACTTGCAGCTATAAATTCTAAACCATGGGGACAAGGGTGCAGAGTCATGTACCCCAACTAAATGGTTAGTCTGGCTTTGGAACCACAGTGTTAAGTTCCTCAATCAAGCTTGGTCCTCATTTTATCAACATACTCAATGAAAGGCTGAGTCAACTTTACACAGTCTGAGGGCTGAACCTTGAACCTGAGGCATACTAGTGCCATGTGCTACCATTATGTCTTTTTACAGCTAATTTGATTCAATTTATTAAGTGCAGTATACGTAGCTTATATTTTAGATCTGAAGGTCTACTTCCAGGAAACTGAGGGATGTTAATGACACATCATGACATAAATTGTGGTCATAGCTAGAGCAACTTAACGTCTTAGTTGAAGTGATCGTATATAGTATTGAAATGAGCATTGCAAAAGGAATGATGATTGAAAATGTTAAATATGACTCGCCAGTTCATAGTGACAGTTCTTTATTGTCTGTATTTTTTAACAATTAGAACCTTAGAAGTATATGTTACCTGTGTTTTAATATATCCTTGCTTACAGTCAGTAAGAATATCCATAAACATAAAGGAATCACACACACAAAAAATGATTTATATTGTGACTTTCTTATTGAGTAATTTATCAGAAATGAGCATCTAATGTCCTGTAACCTAACATTAAATTGTATGTTAGAGCATAGGCGCACCCACGGGGGGGGGGCTATGGGGGCTGAAGCCCCCCCTAAAGGTGGAAAGTTTGAAGTGAAAAACTTAAAAAAATGAAAATTGTCACTAATGAATTATTACTATTGTTATTATTTATTGTCTTCAAATTATTTCTAAAGTATTTTTTACCTAAAAAGATGTCAGTTTTTAAATAAATACTTACAGAGAGTTTATGAAACACTATTAAAGTCGGTTACAATATCACTGAAAAGATCAGATAATTATTTATGACTCTATAATGAGTTTTTGCTTGTGGGCTTGTGTTGTATGGGCAAATCGAGAGGTACAGAATATTTTGACGTTATAAGAGGGTTGTAACTATTATCGATCTCACTATAACCGAGTTCAGCAGTATTTTCAGCTCAGCCCCCCCTAAACTAAAATCATGGGTGCGCCACTGTGTTAGAGTATATTAAATTTTTTTCAAGTTAGTGTAATTATCCATATTACAAAAGGAACACAAAATTTAATTTACACCCTGCTTTTAGTGTAGAACTTCTTTTTAATGTTTGCAAGATTTCTTAAAATTGGAGAAACACATTTTTAAGAATTTACCTTTTTAAAAAAAAAAAATTTGCATGTGTATGTGCGTGTTAAGGTTACAACTCTTGAAATTATTGTAAGGCATTTTAAAACAAAACCTCCTTCATGGTGATTAAATTAAAGTAAAGAAAAGGTGAAGAAAATTAAAGTAAAATAATCATATCATTAGTGTGAGAGCTGTGCTGCATACTGTTATAAATAAAGTGTGTTTTATGAAACTTTGAAAATATTCTTACATGTGGAATTTCATTGTAAAATTTTCTGAAGTAAGTTCATTAAATCAATTTCTTTTTCTTGAAAACTTAGAATTAATACATTGGTTTATTGTTTGTTACAGTGTAGCAGTATAGTTTGTGAAGAGACTGCCTGAAAGTTTTCAAATCCTTGACATAATTAGTTTACCTTAATTTATGATAAAATCCCATGATTTTTTCAAACTGTTGCCTTAAAAGTATACCCCAGGCTTTTTAGTAGCACTTAGATGAACTTCATTATTTTGCTAAAAGAATATTTATTTTAGGTTGCATCAAATGCTTTGAGTTATTTAAATAATTTATTAATTGAGTTCTGATTTCTGATTATAAATTATTATGCAAAATCAAAATTGACTTCTTATTTTTGGGCTACTACAGTGGATCTGGAAGCTGTCAGTAGGTACCAAGATAAAATGCTGGTGCTATTCTGTAATCAAAAAGGAATTAAACATTTTCTCGTAAAACGTTTGTGCCTTCTGTTTTTTAATGTCTTTGTTATATTGCATTTGCATTTACTCATATAACATTTTATTGTTGAATTTAGTGATTTTCTGCTTTTACTGTTATTTCATGTATTAATGTTGTAAAAATTGTTTTTTCTGATGTAGTCATGCTGTTTTTGTCATTGTGCTTTTTTTTGGTAAAATGTTTTCGTTCTTTTACATAAGGCAAGGTTCATGAAGTTTTTAATTCTTCTCTTTGTGAGCACTAAAACGAAGCTGAATGACTTTATTTGTTGAATGATTTGAGCAATCATTTTACTAAATGCAAATAATCCTTTTGAAAATCCAGTAGTTTTTTTGTTTCTTGCATGTTCTATTTATAAATATATAACAGCCTCCTGTTATTCATAAATTATAATAAATTGTGTAGCATTTCGATTAAAATGTTGAAATGAATATTTAAGGCTGTTCATTGAAGGATGTGTCTGGATTCCGAGGTTTTGTGGAATTTTTTTTTTTTAAAGATGGACAGTTACCTAGAAGAAATAATTTTTAAGTCGCTATAGCACAAGCGTGTTACATATACATGTGTATGTATACATATACACATGTTCATATGCGCACTATGTATTCTGTTATCATGGCCTGTTATGAATTTGAAGATAATTTTGGATTATGTGTGCAGATCAGTGGCGTAGGATAGGAGGGGTTCACAACTCCCCCCCCCCCCCATGAGGAATTTTTTGCCATACAAAATGCATACTCTTCACTCCCTTATCACACACGTGTATACATATATGTGACTTGCAGTAGTTGTAACCTCCCTGTCCCCCATGAAAAATTTCAAGCTACGCCACTGCAGATAGTTTATTTTTTTTAATTTGCCTTTGCTTATTTAATAGCATTTGAATAGCATTAAAACAAAAAAAAAAATTATTAGATAGTTTAAAAAAACTTACAAAAGTTTCTTCACAAGCTGTACAATATCCAATATTTGCTGTATAATAAGCTAAAGATTTGTAAATATAGAAATTGAATTTCAAAATAGGTCAATGATCAATCCATTTACAAGAATGTTTTGTAGTTCTGTGTAAATTTTTTTCTTGAATGATTCAAAACTTATAGGTTTTAGATTGCATAGTACTGTTCGTAATGAGCTATTTTTATGTTTTTGAAATAATTTTTTTAAACATTTCAAAACTTGATAAAATAATTCAAATTTTGTAAAATGACACACGTAAAAGGTACTTATCAAGCTAAACACATGTTTCAATCTTCTTGAGTAGCAGTCGAAATCCATAAGCAGTGTTTACGGACACACCAGTTTCTTTTGTGAGTGTTGTTTTACTTCAAAATTTGTATTATTTTTACAAAGAATGGCCTTTATTTCTAAATATTTAACCTCACTTTTGATATTGCAAGATGTATTTGTGTGAGAAAAGTAATCTCACTTGATATTTATTTTTTGTCTCTAATATTTCAGCTGGCTTTAGCACAGAAAATAAGCATTTTAGCCGTAATAGAAAAAATTTCCAATGATTCTTTGCATTGTGTTCACAAAGAAGTTGCTGTTGACATTATTAAGTTGGCTGTTGAAGAAATGGTAAATACCAAGGTAATGCTAATTTATGTTCTAAAATATGTATAATCAATGCATATATAAATTGTTGCTATGGTTTACTAAAAGTTTCATGTGAAAATTGTCAGATTGTTTTCTGAAAGTAAAGTAACATTTTAAAATTCATGTTTATAAGTACTTTTGCAGAGAAGTTATTTTCCCCCAGGATAGGCCAGTCCATTTGCCAGATCTTTTTTGTATTCATCAGTAACATCCAGCTGCAAAATTGTAAGGTCCAGTTGTATAATATACATATTTTAATTATCCTGTAACATTGTAAGGTCATAAGGCTATACAGTTATATTCAATATGACTGCAAAATATATCTAAAAATTAACTAATTTAGCAAAATGGCTGACATTAAAAAAATTCTGTAACTGATTTGTTTTGCAAAAGAACTATCAAACTTCTCTTAATTTGGACAAATTTACTACTTCTTAATGTGTAATAATAAATTATGCAAAATAATGCTATCTTTACATCTGTGTATTTCATATGCTCAAATGTAATTAAAAAAAAAAAAAAAACTTTTAGCATTAGTTATGAACTTTTAGCATCTGTAGTAACACTTTGTAATTTTGTAAGTAATTTGTTTGTCTGTTATGAATATTGGTAATTCTGTAGTTTGAAAATCATAATAGGTGAATTGTAAGATTGTGTGAGTATTTTTTACTCAAATAAACATGCAACAATGAATGTTTACTGTGATATCCCCAAAAATGTTTGTCAGCCGGGTGGCATTATGAAGCTGCAAAGTGTAATTCTATTGAATTAAAGCATTCGAAATGATATTCTAATTTTTCTGCTGGGCGGTCAGTAAAACTTGTCGTGCAATGTGCTCAGCCGGAAAAAGCCTGAGAAGAACCCTGCTTTATAAAAATGAGAATAGTGAGAGTTAGGATGTGCTTAAAGTGAGTTTTACCGGGGCCTTCGCAATCAGTAACGGGCCTGCGCGTGTATTTTGATGAGCCATCCAAAGAGGCCTACGGATGCTCGAGTCTTCACGTATACATCAGGCATTTCTTAAGCTTCCCAGTGCTTTCAAACGTTATTTAATGTAGTTTTAAGTAGTAATTGTGTTACTAATTCGAGTACGAACTCATGATTAATTTGTTTGCTATGATACATATTGACATAAAGAAAATAGATGCATATAATTTGAAGGAAAAACAAAGTAGCGCTTACTCTCATGATTCACGATTGCTTATTTTAGTTTCACAAGTGGATATTTAGTATACTTTAAAATAACTAAACACACAAGACATTTTAATAATGAATGTTTCATGAACGTAGTCGTATTTCCTACGTTATTTTAAACAATTCAACATTAATCTTTAACAAATGATGTATTAAAGCGCATTTCAGTGTTTTCGGGATATCCTGTATATTGGAGAAAATTGATAAAATACGCTCTATAGCGCGATCCCTGAATTAATTATTCTTTAATAAAGACATTTCATGTAGTATATATTATTCTTTTGTCGCTTTCTCAATCGAACTTAGGAATTGAGCAAGCATAATGAACGCTTGTACAAAATATTAACTACATTTGAAGTTTCTGTATAAACGGGCAAAAATCAATAATTTATAATTTACTGTTTCTGCACTGTACCAGATGTAAGTCTTAATCACATAATCAAGGCATATATAACTGATAAATAACATTTTCAACTGGCAAAATTAAATTGTCTAAATAGTATCACAACGTCATTACAAGAATAAAAACTACTCAAGTAATACGATTTCTAATCAAAATAATTTATTTATAAATAACACATGAGTAATTATTCACTAAACATGATTTACATACATATTTTTAGAATTTCTAAATACATTATAAGCGTTCACTTACCTTTACATTCAGAGCAAAATGTTCGAATTTTAGGATAAATTTTCATGAAAGAAAATGGCGCAAGATTCACAAAACGATTACCTACATCTAAAGTTCTTTAGTACGACAAAAGTATAAAAAAATTGTTTTAAAATAATAAAATAATATAACATTTATAATACTTAGAATAATAAAATAGAATACTGTGACTGGGGAAAACAGGCCTCAATGATAAACTCATTTTTAGGGATGGCAACTCATAAGCAGGCCCGTTGCTTAACGAAGGCCCCGGTTTTACAGGCAATCCGTGCTCTAATGATTGACCACTTTGTCTTTTATCATTATCATGCTAGACCTTTAAATTTTAAATGACCCAGTAAATCCGCTGTCTAAACTCACCATTGCATGTATTTTGACATTGTTATCACTCTGTAGTAAGGGAAACTTGATAGTAATGCAAGTTTTACATTGTGGGTGAATTAATATATTTTTATGTAGGAAAATTATTGAATCACCTTTTATCAGCCTTAAAGATTTAAAATTCTAAATATGTTAAGAATCAAATATATCACATTCTTTGTTTTTCAAGACACAGAGATTAGCTTGATTTGAATATTTGTTTAAATTGCATTGTTTTCAATGTGTCCTTATCAAATTATTTATATGCAGAATTTTATTTTATAGGAAATTGTACCCGATTGGCAGAGTTTATCTAGCAGAATTCTTGTTTCATTTGGCCGAAAATATCACAGTGAGGTGATGGAGCAGCTTCTTTCAAAATTTCAGCCAGGCATTTTACCTCATTTCTTTGTTATTCAAACAATGGCTGATCTGGCATCTGTTAATGGTAATTTTGTTAGCTTTCTGATTTGTATTGTATCCATTTTAATATTTTCATAATTTCATTACTTCATTTGTTAAATATGTTTTATACTATGGCCATTAAAAATAATTCTTAAAATTTATTTTCGGAAATTCTGACACAGCACATTGTGTGACAAACTTCAAAAACTTCTAACACAATTTTAAAATTATCATACTACTAAAAAATGGGAACAAAATTTAAAATTCTGTATTTTTCTCTTTTCTCAATACATATTTTCACTCATATTTGACATTCAATAACTCTGACATACCTTTTTACTAGTAAATCATTTTTTGGTTAAACACACACTTGATAATATTTGGCAGTTTATCATTTGGGCATAGTCCAGTTTTACAGCTTTCTATGTATTCAAACTTGATTTAACATTTTTCTCCTTCAATTGAGAAGTTAGTGTTCTAGAGGGTTTCTAAGTAAAAGATTTTAATTGCATTATTGAATCATAAAGCTGCAATATTGGTTTTCATAAAATATAGACAACTTTCACGTGCAGTAAATCATGATTAACTATTTATGCGAAGTTCAAGCATAATTATCACCCTTTAGTTAACTTACATGCTTACATTTTTATGTATAATTCCTATCATGGTCATTTTATTAATATAAATTACTAAATTACTTTTAATAGTTTCTCAAATGGTTCCATATCTAAAGTCTGTTATCAGCACAATGCTACCCCTTCTATGCTTAGTCAGACAAGGTGATATGAAATGGATTTTTGCATATGGTGAGTTTTTATTTTAATAATTGTAAACAAAATGTATTACTTTTAAGGATGTTTCAAAAATGTTATGCATTTAAAAAGAGCGATTATGTAAATCTGAATTCTTAATAAGTTGTGTTTAGTGCATATGCTTTTACGCATGCAAATATGTATATGTGTATATATATATATATATATATACAGGGTATCCCAAAAACACTGACCTAGCTTTTATTCATTAAATATTAATCATAGATGTACAATAAATTATAAAGTTATGTAAAGAAAGGTATAAAATTTGATGGTATTGGTTAACATTTTCTGGAGATTAAATCTGAATAAATACTAAATTCAAATTTTTATTTGGTCTCCGTACAAGAAAAAATCCCAATTAGTAAAGTGTGCCGTATAATTTAATTAGATGATGTAAAAGTTTCAGTCTTTCATCATCATAAGGCTCAGAGATATGTTTTAGCAAAGTTGGTGAGTGGCTATACAATATCAATAATAGCAGAAGTGTTATGCATTTATGCAATTATTATTTTCTTTAGTTGTGTACAACTCCTGAAACGTGATCATCCAAAGTGATTTTTTCCCTTCAAGAGCCACTGAAAAATGGTGTCAGCATATATGTGTTTTCATGTCTTCGACACTTTTTAGGATAAAATGCTCAAATTTTGTACATT
This sequence comes from Cheiracanthium punctorium, assembly GCA_038373885.1. NCBI lineage: Eukaryota > Metazoa > Arthropoda > Arachnida > Araneae > Cheiracanthiidae > Cheiracanthium > Cheiracanthium punctorium. The sequence goes on along the minus strand of JAWZYV010000935.1, from coordinate 167,021 downwards.
ATTTTATTAATGTATGGGGCGCATTTTACTAATTTTAATTTTTTTTTGTATGGGAGCTGTACAAAAATTTAAATTTTCTGTTTATTTAGATTCAATCTCCTGAAAAATTTAATCAATACCATAAAATTCTGGACTTCATTTTTTTACATAACTTTGTAATTTATTGTAAATGTCTAGGAACAATATTTAAGAAATAAAAGCATAGGTCAGTAATTTTGGGACACCCTGTATAAATATTAACATTACTGCAGGCCTTTTTTGAAACTCTGTGTGCTGTTATAGTGCTCACATTAATGTGCAGTTTTGACTCGTACATCAATTTTTTAAATGATATTAAAAAAAATTAATATATGAATTTAAAGTCTTCATTTGTTTCAATATGTTATCTTATTCATTTTAGCATTAGGAAGGTTTTGTGAAGCTATTCTAGAATATTTAACTAATGCTGAGACTGGTGTAGATACAACAATTTCTAAAGATGCATTTAGTTCAGAAATTTGCAGTGCCTTTGATATACTATTTAACAACTGGCTTCCTTCCAGAGAACTGAAGGTATATATATTTTTTAATTGTGAACTTTTTATATATTCGCCAATGTTCTTAAAACCTTGAAACTTGAACATTATTTCCCTGCACGTGACTTTTTTTGCTGTTAAATAATTTTGTCTTCTGTGGATAAGTATATATATGTTTCACATATGCTTTGCTGGGTGTTATCTGATAAGTGGGGGTGGTTCGCTAGGCCAGAATTGGTCACCAGCATAAGTGAGTGATAAGCGATTTATAGTAACAGCTTGGGAGCAAGACATATATTGGAGATAGTTTGAAACACATGGTTTTGTGATGCTGAATAAAGTTTTATTTCAGTGTGGTGTGTGTGATCCTGCGATTTTGTTCATTGAATTCAATGTTGTTCTATGGCCCAGTATTTAATTAAACTTCATGTAAGTTGTACTATTTTTTGTAAATAGTCACTAGAATGAATTTTGTTCAAAAATTGGAAATTTTTTATGGTGTTGAAGAACGATGGACTAGCCTACTGATGTTGGACGTAACTATATTTTCCTTTGTATAATCTGCAGATTATCTCAGGTTAAAAAGGTTAAAAAACCTTTTAAAATATCAAGTATGGATTATCTGCAAAATTTTTTTTCAAGCATATGCTCTTGTAGATATCAGTTTTTACTGGCATAATCGGCAGCCATAGTGCCTGTTTCACACATAAACTATTTTGAAAGAACAGACCAATCATGAACCATTTCACACCAAAACAATTCATGCTTCAGCTGTTCTTCAACCCATTTCCCACCCAACCAATATTCGAAGGGTTTGTGTGTAAAATGAGCGGTAAACAGCTACCACATGATTGTCTGTGTGCTTGACCATTCGTGGAGTTACTAATGATTGGTCTATGTAACAATGGTAGTGGGAGTGGCTTGAAAAGGATACTTAAGTTCATTTTATATTCTTTTTTATGGGATAGTAGTAAATCTGCATTTTAAAGGAACAATGCAGCTTTTGAACAGTTTTAAAAATAATCAAATATTTGATGCTAGACGCTTAAAGTCAGAATCTTTCTTCACATATTGTACTAAGCACTTTTATGAAAGGTTAACTTATAAAAGTCTTGAAACATTCAGAAAAATAATCCTAAACAAGCAGCATTTTGTAATATTTTTTCTGAATTAATGTTGCAGTGTGATTTCTGTACTTTCTGTCTTGTCTGTAGAATTTTCTTTATGAAATATACTTGGCTTGTGTTAAAACATGTTATATTTTTTAGTCTTCTGATTTCTTTAAAATATAAAACTGTTTAAGAGCTATTTGTCAATTTTTTTTTCCCAGAACATCTTCAATTTGAATGTAATGCAACATTGAAAGTTATTAAGGCTTAATGGATTTTTAATATTTAGATGCTATTTTTTTAATAACTAAGGTCCAAGGCCCCTAGACTCCCTATGCTTACTTTTCGTATAAGGCATTCAGCCCCTAATAAGGCTTATGTGTAAAAAAGGCATGTTTTCCACAGACAAAACCGAAAGATTGGATCAGAATGTTACCTAGCATCACATCGCTAGGTTCTTGCATGTTCCTTGGAACATAAATATTTAAACTTCACACAATTTTTAATTAGTTAAAACCTATGGAATTGCCATCCACTCATTGTATTTGCCATGCATGGCGGTTTTTCATTATTTGGCGACTTACGTATATGCATAGTTAATAATTATATCTAAGAAAACCATGCTTCATGTGTTTTCTTTGATAAAAACTGTGGAACAGCTAGGATATCTTGCTACTAATGCAATTTTTCATTATTTAACGATTTATACATGCTCATAACTGATAATCATTTCTCATGTAAAATTGTCGTGAAAACCTCCTTGCAGATTGAATCGTTGCAGATTTGCTTATTTAGCATTGCAAAATAAATCTTCTCGCCATGCTGGCAAATATCCAAGCTGTACTAAAACTGCTATAATGGTATAGTTAATGCCACCAAATACTTCTGCGAATGGCAAATACCCAACTGAACCTAACTAGGGTTACTATAATGTGCATTTGAATTATTTTTCATTTTCAAAGTACTGTGTGCTAACATTTTGGAACACATGCAGTATTTAGATTCACCCTACTTGGAGAGATAGCTTTTTTCCTAGATCCTACCTGATGCCAAAATGGCACTTTTTGCACCAGTTACTATAAGTTTCTCTGTATTAGAAAAACAAATAATCTGTAATTTTAAACTCCTGCATACCCTCCAACTGCTACGGATTATCCGTAGTTTATACGGATAAGTAGCATGAACTACGATAAGTAGCATGAATTACTTTTTTTAGTACTTACTTTGCAACCCTAGCTGCTTTGTTGTGAGTCAACACTCCTGTGTGTCGGCGCCGATCATGAAAGAAGGGAATTCAACATTCTCCCTCGGCGCCGGCAGCCGTGAGCGAACTTGTGTCGGCGAAAGTGTGGTGTGCGTGGGAGGGGGGGGGGATGCCGTTGCTGCTCCTTCTCTTGTTACGTCACATTTCCTCTCGCATTTCCCGCCACCTTATCTTGCTCCGTCCTGTGTTTGGATGTAAGCTTAGCTCTTTTGTGGAAGGAAAGTGCAGCGCACGTTGTTTTCTTTGTTCACATGGATCGTTTTTTAAAACGTGATAGTACTACTGATATTGAAAAAAACCTCTAATAATGATGTTGCTGGTGCAGGGTATATGGTTCCGGAAAATTCACCAAAAGAATCAATTTTTTTCCCCGTGTCTTTGTTTTTTCTACTCTTTCTCTCTAATTGTCAGACTGGAAACCGAAAGCAGCTGCGACGCATTTTTCGGACCGCGAAAGCATCAAGCGATGTGTTTGTATAAGGAGGGGAAAGTGGGGGACTCATCAATCGTGACGTGATGGTAAAAGACAAATTAGCTTACTTGGTAACTTATATCTTAGGACTGTGTTTCCAAGAACAGTGAGTTAATTCTATCAGAAAGTGCAACTACTTCTGTTTCTCAATGGATGAAAGCTTAATCCTGTATACTTTAGTCAAAATTGATTTAAAGAAGTTGTACAAGATATACAAAGACAAGCATTGTGCCATTTCCCTAAGTAAAATGCATTGGTCAGGAATTTTTTTCGAGGGACCTCCCAAAAGACAGGAAATTGACTTTCAGAAATTTTGTAGACACCCTGTGTTGAGAAAACCTCTAAAAAGTGGGAGGTTACGACTACTTCAACTCATATATATGTATAGGTGTTTGTGATAAGGGAGTGATGAATATACATTTTGTATGGCAAAAAATTCCTCATGGGGGGGGGGGGGTTATGACTCCCTTAACCCCCCCCCCCCCCCCCGGGCGATATCGCTTAAGGGCTACTGATGAGGTGAAGGCCAATGTTGGAGGGTATGCTCCTGTTATCTAAGAGAACTTACTGTTTGAAGATTGTGAACTTCATGTAACACACTTTGACTTATTTATTTCACTTACTTTTTAATATGGCACAATTTTGGTGTAATTCTACTTCATGTTTGTTAATTTTCCATGATTGTACACATTTGGAATTGCAAAGGCATGATTGATTTTATGCTGGCGAAAATTGCCGTACATGGCAACCATTATCCTTATTTTATCAGTTTTTTATTAATATCTTCTAAAATAATTGGAATGCCGAAATTTAAGTCAGCTTACGAGCTTCCCTGGAATTTTCCGAATCTGTGGGCACCTTCGTCAAAACTCAAAACCCCGCAGTTTCATAGGAGATAACAGAACAAGCTTTTGACAGCAGCAGCTGCTGCTTGAGTTACTTTTTTTAAGAATAGAGAGATAAGATTACACACTCATTCTTATCAGTAAAATGTTTTACTGATATATATTATAATTTATATTTTATTAACTTCTGCATGTATTAAGTGTCTCATTGAAATTATTTAACTCCATTTATGTGCAATGCATTGTATTTTAAAATTACTTTTGATTAATGTACAAAGAGATATTAAAATTATTAATTTCTATTATATGCTTAAAGAAATGATCTGCCAAATATGAGATGAGAGAGAGAAAGAAAGGGAATTTGGCTACATTTACCCCAGTATAAATGCAAAATGCTGAATTTAATTTTCTAATCTTCTTGGTGTATTTAAAATTAAAAATCCTAAACTGTTTCAGAAGAAAGACTAATTTTATTCATTAAACATACGTGCATATCACTACCTATTATCTTTCTAAATAATTAATTGTAAGTCTTTTTTAATAAGGATTAAAAGATTTTTTTTTTTTCATTATAAGGTGAATTCTTGAATCTGATGCTAATGCAAAATTTATGTGTATGTGTTGAAAGAGAAATGTTTAGAAATATGTCACATTTGTTTTTAAAATTTTAAAAATATTTGATTAATTTAAATCTTATGTTTTCTTTTCTTTTTTGCTGCATTAAGATTCTTTTTAAAACATTCTGAATAGGTTAAATCTGAAGTCGTTGTAGCTTTGGGTTATATGTCACATCTCCTTGTTCTTGAAAAACTAGAAGAATTGCTTCCAAAAGTTATTCCAGCTATTCTTGCCATTTATAGGCAGCATCAAGATTACCAACATACAACACAAGTAAGTTCTTTCCTAATGGCAATAGTATTTATTTAATAGTATGAAAAGATGCTTCTTTTGTTCTTTAATTTAATATTTTTATTGTGATTTAAAATATCAATTTGAGAACTACAATTCAGAAAGCTCTGTTTCTTAGAGTTGTTGGCAAATACCAATTCTAAATTTTTCTTATGTCACTGAGAATTTGCATTTAAAAAATGTGAACTTATCATGCACAGTTTTTTCTCGTGCAAGCTTTTTATGTATCTGTTATAATTTTCTGCTTATTTAAACAAAACATATGAACAGTATTTATTTTTTTACTATCATTTAATAGTTTGTTTTATTACATAATACACATGTTACATTTTTTTTTAAAAAGTAATTTATTTTCTGCTGCTTTAAGTTGGAAACAACTGTAGTAATACTATATTTTTCTCTCAGCAATTAGGGAACGTACCCATACTACGTGACCCGTTTAGGGGGGGGGGTGGCTTTGATTTTTGTTATGTAGTCGATTTCGCCGAGAGAAATGTCTCACTTTTTCTACCTATATTCGAATATGGCGCGTAACAAAAATCTAAGCCACCCCCCATGCTCCTGTGACTGAGCGTAGTATTTTGAAGACCTCCCTCCCCCTACTAAATGGTCACGTAGTATGGGTATGCTCCCTTAGCTACATTGGCATATTACTTAGAAATCAATTGTTTTATTGACTTCTAAGTAATATGCCAATTTTGCATAAAACAGAATGATCACTATGATAATTGTTTCATAACTTAGAAAAGAGACATATTCAACAGGGGGGGGGAGAAAGAAAAAAAAATCAAGTTGTCTCTTCTGTTGAAATTACCACAGGATATAATAATGTATAATTACTTATCATTTAGTTAGTTGTAAGGTGCCTATTGGAAAATGAATACACTAGGCTCTCTGAATAAGAAAAGTTCATAAAAGACAAATTCTTATAACATGGGGGGGGGGGGGAAAGGCCATGTTCATATAACACAGTAAAAGAATGAGACAGATTCTTTGATTTCATTACGCTTAGGTGTTGATGATGCAACTCATGCATTTGCATAATCTGAGTGACTCGTACAACATTGATTCATATAATGTGGAGTATATTTACTGTTATAGAGGGATTACTATGTAAAGAACATTTTTAATTTAATATGCACAAAATATTTATTAACATAATCTTGTGTTATCATTACATAACTAAAAGAATTAAATGGTTTTGTTCGAGCCACAAGAAGTAAACAAACAATTATGTCATGTGAAATTTTGAGTTTACATATGTAAGTTCTGCATGGTTCAACAGAAAAAAAAAAATAGTTTATTAATTTAAATATAGGTCTGCTAGGTTAAATCTAATAGGTTAAAAAAAGCCACAATTGTACCTTTTTTGGATGCTTTTTCAAATTAAGACTGTCTTTGATGAAAACAAATTACTTATGCAATTTAAATTTAGTTTTTATTCTTACAAAACAGATACTTTAACAAAAGTATTTTTTACAAATATAAGGTTATCAGAAGTTTTTAAATACATTAATACCACTTTTCAGTTTCACTTTCATGTTTTTCTTCAGAAAACACTGAACTTTTGCAAGTTTTTCTGCCTTATTTTGCTTGTAACCTATTTCTTAGTTTTGCTCATATGCTTCCAAATGTGGACAAAATGTTTGGTTAAATACACCAAGTTTATATGTTTGATTGATGCAGAACTTGAATACACCATTATGGTAATTTAATCAAACATTATGGTAATTTAATCAAACATCTTCTTGGTGTGTTTGATTGATGCAGAGCTTGATGGACAAGTAAGAAATTAACCCCCCCTCCACAAAAAAAAAAAAAAAAAAAAAAAAAAAAAAAATCCATCTAGCAATTTTTTGAACTTCTGCATGTTTCTTTTCATTAAAATCACCATTTTGAAGGTGTGTCTTTGTAAAGTTCAATAACGTTTTTGTGAAACATTTTCTGGAAACAACTGGTTATCTTTTATCTTAAAAGACAAAAAACCAGGTACATATTCTGATTTCATAGTTTGCAATCACATTTCACCTTCATTTTCCTGCTCTGCAGCAGGCTATTGCCAAAGCATGAATGATCGATTAAATTTACATTATAAAAATGATTCAATATCTTTATCCATCATTTGTCTGATTGAATGTTATAAGGCAGCATTTTCACATTCACTGTCAGATCAAGCCAAACTTCAACAGCTGTTGAACAGTTTGCAGATTTTGTCTTATTGCAGTTTATCCAATGCTATAGAAACTTCCTTTAACTGTTTCTGTGAAGTTAAACTTTCTCAGTATAAAACAAAATTGCTTAGAATTTCACTAATATTTGAGTAAAAATTTTCATTTTCGTTTGCAGTTCCAACATATTTGTGAAAACTTGTAATAAATGTGTTAACACATTCTTGTAAATTCCATTATGTGTCAGTTGGAATTTCTATTATAAGTCCATCCTTTTCTTTAATGTTTAATTTGTTAATTTTTTTTTCAGGTAATAATATTTATTTCTAAGAATAAAATAGTTTTGCTGAAGGCTTCTCCGAGAAAACCCACTAAAAATCTGAAACCTTCCCAATTTTTTTTTGCTTTTTTTTTTGTTGGGTTTTACTTAAAAAAACCTGAGAAAAACCCATGTGGGTTGGGTTTTTGCCCACTCAGTTTTAATCTCATAAAATATGTGAAAATGTCATCCCAAGGAACAATTTAGAATCGCACAAATTGTGAATTTATTTTGATTTGACATACATTTTGCGGCGGAGTTTATTAGTCTCACACAATTATTAATTTATGATGCTATGTTTTTGAATGCTGTAAAAGAAACATTGGTTAGTGTTGTAACTCTAACCATACCTTTATCTTATCCTACTCAAAGATTTACTAATTAAATTTTAACCAACTATCATCTTCATAATTCATACCTAGAAATTAAATGCTTAATTTAAAAAAAGGTGTTGTGACCGCAATATACCAACCAGGTTCTCAGCTTATGTGCGAATGCTATTAGGCTAAATGATAAAAAAAAACATTGGAAACCTGAAAGAGAACTGCTGAAATAAAATTCACACGAAGTGAGAAAAATGAAGAGGAGCCATTTTTACTTAAAACAATTACATTTATTAAATTAAGCCTTTAAATCTTTTACATCAGACAATTAAAAACTAGATAATATCGTGAAAGAACATGAAACACTATAATTTTATTTTCCCTTACCCCGAGCTAACTTTTATTTTTTTTTTAATTTACATAACGCTTTGTGCACATAAAAAAAAATTTAATAAAGAAAGAGAGAAAAATAGAAACTTATCAGATCATTGATTGAAGAAAGGGGGCCCCCATCGAGAACAATCATCAGGTCGTCATTCTCTCGAATTCCAGCAACCGACATTCTTTTCTTGAGCGCGCCATTTTTTCTGTTCCGTCCAGAGAATTCCCTCACAAGCTTCCGGCGTCAGTCACAGGCAGTCAAGAGTGAGTCTCAACCCACCTTCCTCCGGCTTAAGTCACCTTTTTACTTCCTTGGCTGGTGCTTTCCGCTCGTAAAGTAGTTCGGTCGAAGATACAATTATTATTACTGAAAACTTGTAGATTTATTATTGATGAGCATTGAAACTTAATTTTTGACGAAGATAAAAAGGGTGAAAGTTGTTCTTATCATTGTAACTATTGTAGAAATTCGATTTTCGATTTAAAAATTTGAAAATGCTTGGATGCCAATCTCCATATCCTTGCGCCGTTGTTCTTTTCTTCTTTGATATATTAAATCGAAGTATTGGTATCGTTGCACGTAGTTATTGGATGTTATTAAAAATTAGAAAGAAGGTTAGAGAATTCCAGAAAAGATAATTATAGTGAAAGAAAAAAAACTTAATTACAACCACTTAATTTTTCTAAGGAAAATTACCAATTTCCCAACAAACATTATTATGAAAATCTTACTGTCAGCTCTAAAAATTAATTACCAGCCCTTTGAATGATGTCAGCTCTCACAAAACGTACTTTCATAAATTTAAAATTTAAAAGAAAATTGTTGTACAAATTATTTTAATTACTTGAACACATATGTATAGTTACCTTACACAAAGATGGCAACATGATCGCCAGAATAATGATCTTTTAGATGTTTGGCGCCAAAATATAGAACAAGTAAACAAATAAATAAAAAGTGAGTCAGCCATGAGTCATCAATAGTAATTTATCATATACCTTAATAAATTTTAAACACTTCATTATTATTTTACTTCCTTTATGAATACTGGTATATGATGACAAAAACCAAAACCATCTTAATAAACAAATTGTTTAGAAATTTTAATTTTACTTGATTTAAAATTCACTAATTAAGGTTAGGATTTTTAATTAAGTAGGCTATTAATTAATTAAACTTTACTTTAAATTGAAATCATAACAAATATAATTAATTTAACTTTACTTCAAATTGATATCATAACATTAGTTCAGTCAGTTCATCCAGTTTAATTCACTCAGTTTTCTATAGTATTGGGGAAGCAGTATTGGGGAATAATACCGTAAGCGGGTGTCGGTTGAGTTGGCGACTTTTTTTTTGTCGCCAACGTCCTACCTTGGCGACTTGTTTTTCGCGCCAGACAAAACATAAACATAAGTAGACACATACGGAAAAATATAAACCCAAAACTACAATATACTTATCTAAACACATTAAAACATTAGTAGACATATTTCAAATGCAATTATAAACAAAATGTACATAAACAAAGCACTAGCTCTGGGCACGTTAAAAAATAAATAAACCATAACCTTCAAATTATGCAAAATGCTAAAATATGTTTCTGCACATAATTAATTATACAGTGAAATTTCCCTTAAAACGTTCAAATAACAGTTTTAAATTAATAGAAAAACACTCAAATAAACAGACTACCTCCTCCCACCACACACACACACACAAACAACTCAAAAATACTTATTTACTGTATCATATTTAACCTGAATAGTGCACGTGATTTCAAGAAAAATACACTGCAAATATTTTTATAAAATGTTAAAAACACTCTTTATAAATAACAGAAAACAACTATAATAAACCGACTACTTCCTCCCCACATGATTTTTGCAATTTAATATACCTTCAAAACACACAACATTTACACTATTAATCAGAATAGAATCAAATCTGATCACAAACTCAAAAATCCTTACATATTTATTCATATTTAACCTAAAAATTGTACGGGAATTCTGTAAATCAGAAGCAAACCCAGATAACAAATAAAATTAACCATCCCTTTAAAACCTTAAAAAAATTTATTTTTTCATCCTAATTCACAAAAAATAACATACCATACTAAAAACCTTACATAATTATAAAAACATAAGACCATAAATATTCTCAACTATACACCGGTGTACCGTAAAGCAAGGAATAAACATTTAAATAAATAAAAGCACCACATACCTCAAATTTTATTCATGAACGACGTCCATTCACCACAAAATAATTCCATCAAAAGCATTGAAATAAGCATAACAACTGTACCTCAACATACGCTCGATTCATATTCTTCAAAACTCACAACAAACATTTTCAAATTTTTGTCGAATTTTTCTTGATAAAAAATTAGAAACAACTCAAAGTATAAAGGAACAACTTTCATCATAGCTCTACACAAATTATCTACATTTAATATAAAAACAAGCAAAAATTCCACTTTTCAAAAATAACCATTATAAAATACAAAACTGCAGCAGACGACACAACTTCCATTCCCGGCTAATTCAAGTTCAGTTATTTTTCCAGTTAAACTCCTTAAAATTCCTTCAACCAATCATATAATTCCTTCAAACACACTAGTTTCTCATGACATCATAAAACAACACAGCTCCGCCGTTGCCGATTAGCTAATCTCGATTGGCAACGCTGTCAGGACTGTTTACAACATATAGTAAGCTTTGGCGACGCATCTTCCTTGGCGATGGACACCCGTTTACGGTATTATCCCCCAGTATTGAAACTTGCAATGGTGATAGGGAAAAAAAAAATTATTTTCTTTACTTATGACCAGTAAGGGAAAATGTAATCCTACAATAAAAAGAAAAGTGGGGGAGGGAAGAACTGTTTTCACTGATGTATGTGCATTCAATTTTGATTTAAATTTATTTAATTACAAAATAACAAATACTCTGTTTTCTGGTGTGTTTGATGCTTCTATGCAAAAGTCACTTCCTAAAAGTTGATCTTTTTAAAATGTAAAACAAAAAAGTGAAAGAATTTGAATACTTAATTTATAAATAAAAATATTTAACAAAGTACTGTGATTCAAATTGTGAATCATAAACTCTAGCTGCAATATAGTCTCTTGCAATTTTTGACATCCAGCTAAATTTGTTTTCTTTCATTTTATAAAATGTACCCTATTTTTAAATGGTGTACAGTGGTAAGATAAATGTGTCATACACCAAAAAATTCATGAAAGCACTTTTTGCCTTTATTCAACTCAAGAAGTTTCTCTGCATAAATGGATCTATATGGAAAAATAATTATTTGAGGGCTTCTTCTACACATTTATGTAAAATGTTACATTATCTATACATTTAACATCTATGCATTTTGTGTGATTTCTACACCCCCCCCCCCACTCCCGCCTTCATGCAGCATAGCTGACTGATTATGTTGAACAAATATTTTATTTTGTCTTCTGCATATGTTTCATCATGCTGTACTACCTTGGTTACAGAGGAATAGTAAAATTTAAATATTATGTATTATTATTTTTATAATAACGGGTGGGAACTTGCCGATTTGGCATTGTCCCGTACGACTGCTGAAAGGTGTGGCCATTTTATTATGGGGGGCAGCCAGCATTACTCCCTATGAAGGGACAGATGCAATGAGCCACGCCCAGTTGGGGATCTAACTCCAACTGCCAGGAGTTGAACCTGAAACTGTAGTATGGTGCAAAATTTAATTATTGATACCACTAGTTTCTTTTGAATGTGTGAATACTTTTTAGTTTTGACATGATCAAGTATTCTCTCTTTCTTGAAAATTATTTAAGTATGCTTGTTTTAAATATATAATTTTATTTATAAATTCTGTGGACTACATATGTTTTATTTTTAGGGATTGTGTTTAATTTTAGAAGCGGCTGTATCAAACCACAGTGTTGTACTCGAATCACAGTTAGATAGCATATTAAATATTCTTTTCCCGCAGGTAAATTATCTTTCATAATATGTTATATTATATATTTTATTAGCATTTTTCAACAAACTTGTAACTTCAACAACATGTACAAGGATTCATAAAATATCTGCCTTCTAAATACAGTGATATGCTCTGTAAACAGTAATTCTTAACAATTTATAAGTGTACTTAAATCAAACATGAAACTAATCCAATATTTACTTTATATTGTACTATTTTATCCAAAATCATTCAGTAGAACGAAATATTCAAACTTGTTTCTTCAACCATGCAGTATCATCCTGAGAATCAACGAATGTCCACATCCATTTTCCAGTCTCGTAGTATTGAAATAATTGTTTATAGTTTAATTATTTAAAAGAATTTTGACACCTTTTGTGTTCATGGTAAAATGAAGCTACTGCTTATTTGTTTTCAGTAACAATAGATTAAAAAATGCTTTCATCTATCAAATGTTTATGAATTCTAGTAGGAGTGGCAAAAAGGGGGTGCAAGAGGGTGCGGTCACTCCCCCAAGTGTAAAGAACACTTTATTTATTCCATTCTAGGGTTTTGATACATCAAATCTGACACCCCAAAATGAAAAGCTGAAATGCCGCCCTGTATACTAGTGAAATAATCTACATAAAAAAATCTGTTCTGGATATTGAAATAAAGTATAACTGCTATTTTAGAAGTACCATGTCGATTAATATTTTCTTCATTTATTGAAGTAACTGATTAACTTATTATTGAACATGTCAGAGAGCTATTATTTCAATGAATTAATTGATGAATTATTATTTCAATGAATTCTTGATATGTAGTACATTCTAACCTGTCTATCTCGAATTACATGGAAAAGGCAAGAAATTTGAGATAAAGAGGTTTCGAGTTATAGCAGTTTTAAATGCTGTCAATTAAATGTTTTACTTGCTTTTATTGTAGAAAAATACAGGTATGATTTTTGAGGTATGATTGCAGATTTATTTTACATACATCCATAACACTTTTAAAAATATAAATATGTACCTTTAACAGTAAAAATACTCTTTCAATGACTTTTGATATCTAACTTCCTTTGTTTCTGCTAGCTTTCTAAGGTTACCAAGAGCTGTGAATTCATTATAGCAAAATATATGTGAGACTTAAGAAAACGACTCAGTTATACGGCCTTCTCTGCTTCTTTTGTGGTTTCTTTAGACACATCGATATGCAACTTTTGTTGAAGGAAATTGTTCTTTAAGCACTGATTTTTGTAATTTACACTAACTAGAATTCAAGATAGAGAGGCTTTGAAAGAAATTTTTTCGAGATAAGCATAGGAAATGCATTGAATTTTGATTGTAAATCCATGGAATTTTAGAAATTTTGATCTATAGAGGTTTTCGAGATATATAGGTTTGAGGTAGACAGGTTTGACTGTATTATTACTTTAAAATATTAATTTACTCAGATGAACTTTTTTAGTATACCGGAATGTCTTTTTCTATGTAGATATGTTCACAGCCTGATTACTCTTCACCATCTAGTGCTAGAAATCATAATGAAGTTCTAAGATGCTTTGCTGTTTTAAGTAAGTTGTGTTTTTCAAAGTAAATACATTTTAAATAATTTTATATTTGTAATTTTTTATTCTAACATATATGCAGTATAATGAATGTTCTATCAAAAAGTTAAACTTTTAGAACTTTTTGATACAAACTTTTTGATAACTAACTTTTCTCTAATATTACAAAATGAACTTCATACAAGTTAAATAGAAACTCAAAGTAGTTAAGTGAAATATATGCTTGCAGCAATAAAAAGTTCCAGCAATTCAACAGCACTAAAAGGAAATCTACCAGCAAACCCAGGGATAGGAAGTTTTCACATGTTATGATACATACAATACAAGGGATTCACTGAATACCCACTTAAGTTTATAAAAATTAGTTAATTTACTTCATTGTTTTCTATAAAGAATTTTTTTTAAAAATTGACATTGAAAGCAATATTGCAATTTCGAAATTGTCATTGTATGCTAATCACAATATCATGGAAAACTACAGACAACTGAATGAGACATAATCTTTTGACTTTGTTAGCAAATTACCACTATAGTAAAGAACACCATAAATGAATTAAAGTGCACGACTTTCTAAATTGACTGAGAGAATATCTATTACTTTCAGCATGCAATTTTTGTAAAATCTATGCACGGTAAAATCTTAAGCTTTTTCTAATTTGTCATTTTTGTGTATTACAATTGCATTAAAGAAATCAGAAAAAAAAAACTTTTATTCTTTATTCTCTTATTATGAAAGTTTTATTAGATTATCTGAGGTCATTACTACCTAGTCTATTAACCTCGATACAAGGATGCTTAAGGGACCAAATGAAATTGTTTTAGAAGGATGTATTTTTATATCGGGGATAGATTATATTGTATGAAATTTCTGTGGGACCGCAAAATTTTATCATTATAGAGGGATTTATCATTGTATCAAATATCATTATAGTGAGAGTTTTTACTGTATAACATTATTCTAATTTATATCTGTATTAACTTTAGTAAGATAGTCTGAATTTCGTTTTAAAAAACTTGCTTGGTTATGGTGCTAAACTTTGATTTTTGTAATATTTGCTCTAATGTTTATTTCGCATTTATTATTTTTTAGCTGGTGTGTACTCCAATCGACTTATTACATTTCTTCTTCATAAGCTTGAAAATGGTAATGAAGCTTTCAAGATGGGCTCCATCACTGTTTTGAAGCATCTTATAAATTCCTGTGGTAGGTTGCTTTTAGTTTGACTTTATAAATGTGTGTATTAAAAGCATTAAGATATAATTTGGAAAAACAGTTATGAAAATGAGCTACTGTTTACCTTATTCAAGAAGTTAACTGTGCAGTCAACCCAAAAGTAACAACCAAAAAAAAAGTTATTTTTTTAAAATATACTTTCATGAAACCCTTTTTATTCACTAGAGAAATTACTTTTTGTTATGGGAGTTTCTATAAATTATGCAGTGCTCAAAGGGGGTGGAGGAGTTTAACTGTATTTGACAGTTTGTGACAGGGAAGTAGGAAGGAGTCAACAACACTGGTATGCAATACTCATGTTACAATGAATTTTCAAATTTAACCCCTCTTGTTACAGCCAACTCTAGTTACAGTGCAGATGTGGGGATTAGCAAATTTATTTTACTGTATTTGAAGTTTTATAAAACTGAAGTATCCTTCTTTAAATCAAATAAAAAGGAATGATGAGCAATGTAATATATATATATATATATATATATATATATATATATATACCCCCAAAAATAGTTTTGGTACATATTAGCCATAATGACCATCGAAATTCAGTCATCAAGTAATTAAAAAAGAAAAAGTTTATCCATTATAGTAACTCAAAAAACATATCAATTTTCAATCAAAAAAATATGTATAGATATTTAACAAAAATTATACTCTTTTATTAATTCAGGAGAAGAAAATTTCTTTGTCTGACAGGTAGGTTATATCCAAGGGTAGAATCTTGTGAATTTTTTTTTTGGTTGCCCCTTTGGCAACTATTGGAATTATTTTGGTTGCCCACAAGTAAAGTTTATTGTCCTTAAATTTTTGCTGAGCAAATTTTTTTTTTTTTAAAGTTCAACAATGGTAAACAAATGTAATTAAAAATAAGTATGTTACACTGAAATTCAAATTGACATACATTCATTCATAAAATTGCTATTATTCGTTAATGAAAACAGGATTAAAACTGTACAACACTTGTACCTCTTGGTTTGTATAAAATTGTACACAATTGTAATTGAAATCATTTTTTGAACATTTTTTGATTGCCCAAAGGGCAACCAAATTTTTTTAAAAATTTGCCCATTGAAAAATCTTACTGCCCCGGGCAAGTGAGCAACTGCAGATTTCAACTCCTGGTTCAATCTAAGCATTCTTTCACTAGATAAGTATGTAATAAAATAATGATTTAATATTGAATTTAAAATAATTCATTCTATTATATTCTATCTGTCTGCAAAATTATGCGTGCAAAGTGTAATAATGTTTATGTTTATTAATTAAGTCTGCCATAAATTTTGGTTCTTACGTATTATACCATTGGTCTGCCAAAACGAGCGATATCGTGTCAAGAAAATATCAGTTTGAATGAACAATCCAGCTCATTCAACTAGGTAGTTCAGAACTGGATAGTTTAAATGAATTACCTAGCTCAAAACTACAGTTCTTTTTAGTGAATAATTTATATGAACTAGTTCATTTGCAGACTACTCATATTGTTGTTAAGTAATTATTATGGTGTACAAGCTTGTTCTTTAAATTGTAAAATAAAATACTTTTACATGAAACTATGTGTTCTGGTGCTTTATAATTTTTTTTTTTTCTTTTCTGATAAATTTTTTGTATTCAGCACAGAGTTTTATTTGGGGGTTTTGAAATGAATGTACCTTTTAAAAACGAGTATTTCAGTTAGGCCTAACTTGGCTTGTTTCTGTAGAGCATGTATGAATAAGCAAATGCTATGTTTGAATTTTTTTGTTGATCAATGTGCTGTTTTGGTACATAAAATCATTTTATTATAATTTACTGTACGAATTATTGATTTCTACCTGTCATTTAAGTTACATGCATTTTTAAAATGTGCAATAGTGATAAAAATTCATACATTTTAATGAGCCAGCATTATTTGTTCATATGAAGACACTCTTCTGTGGTTTTAGTGAATATTTTATTTGAAAATCAAAATAACTGCAAGCATTTTCTGGACTTCTTTTTTTATTAGTACATTAAATAGATGCACATTGTTCCTTAATTGTATTTAATATTGCATCAAACTGATCTTTTTGATGATGTAGACACTTCCACATAAATTTGGATGAAGGGGAATCTAGATGTTGCTTTGCTGCACAATTATTTTTTTGATTCTCTATTTTGCTAATCCCCCAAGTCATTTACTATCTTGTGCACCTAGTAGTTTTAAAGGAAAACAATATCATTTTACAAGTTGAAGAACACACTAATATGTAACATGATGAGTAGTTTGGGAATGAACTTAGTTGAATTATTCATTAAAAAGAACTCTAGGGACAAGTTCTGATTACAGTTGTCAAGAATTTGTCAACCCCCTTTGCCAGAAAAATAATTTGGTTGGAAAGTCTGATACTGTAATATTCAAATACCTAAATTTGTTATTTGTGATTGTTTAGCATACATGTAAATAACTATTATATTTAATTTTGTAATTTTAGATACATTCGTTTCCACAAAAGTACCCCTGATTATTTCTGGCATAAAACCAATTCTGGAATCTGGAAATAAAGTATAGTATTTTTAGCATAAATTTATGTTTTGCTTTTAATGAATCACTGAAAATATTAAAAATTGTTGTCCTGTTATGTCTTATGTTTCGAAAATAATGACTCTATATGAGACAAAAATGAGCTAGATGTGATTGTTTTTCACTGTTTATTTCCCAGTTGAACTTAGTTCTAGCATAAAATAAACTATGAGACACTGGTTTGTTTCTAATTTATGTTGTTTTAACAGTGAAAATTTATGAAATTTTGCACCATTCTGAGAGCTGCTGTGAAATGAATGTTGAAGATTTGATTTCTAACTCATTTGTGCCCAGATTTTTTGCAACTTTCTTCGATTTTTGTTAATACCAGCAATAATAGATAAATTTCTGATATCAATTTCTTGAACAAGTGATGATTTCTTTTAAAATCCATATGCATAAAAATTGAAATGTCAGCATCCTACTGGGTCAAGTTAAAATATTTTGTGGAGTTGAGATTCAATACTCATGAATAAAGACTAGGAAAAATAAATAACGTTTCTGACTGATAGCGAAAATGTCATCCCAAAAAAGGCATTGTGAGCATAAATGGGTTAATCTCAAAGAAACAAACCCAAATAAATTAGTGATGTTTTCTGATGTACAAGTGTATTTTCCTGACTTATGATTGATTTGAAGATTGCTATGTGCAAAATATAGAAATTAAATAAATAAATGTGTCACCAAAAAAAAAAAAAAAAATGACCCAGATTTGTTTTACTGTTTTTAATTTTAATCTAAAATTGAAAATAGCTTTAGTATTTCTCTAGATTAAACTAAAGACTTTTATGTTCATTAATTTATAATTAAGGTGCAAAAGAATTGGAAAAATTCTTTGAGAGTTCATTCTAATTTTTATGTAAAACTATTTCATTTTTTTAAAATAGAAAAATATAAAACAATCCTGACCGATTTCACAAAAGAAAAACATCAGCTTTTAATTCTTGAAGAATGGAATCTCCGTAAAAGCTATTTTACAAAGCATTCTGATGTTATACTGAATAGCTCCTGAGGTTTTAAATATTTCCAAATTCTGCAACTTGAATGTTTATTACATTTTGATGCTTCATCTTTGTATTTTTTAAATTTTTTTTTTTAAATCTTACATTAATTTTGTTTAGGTGAAGAAAGTAATAGCTCAGATTATTCTTACCCTTGCTCATCACGATCACTTGAAAGCTGATGGAGGACAAGATTTGGTTTGGTTTATTATACATCAATGTGCTTTGCCAGATGATCCTCCCGTGAGTGGTTATAATAATTAAGATTATTAGTATTTCTTTTAATGCATCTTTATTTAAACTTTTCACCAGTAAGATTTTTTAAATTGTAACTTCTTTGACACAAAAGTTTTCTATTGTTTTCACTGCTAAAAGATGTATTTCAATCTAATCTATATAAATAAAATTAGACTTTTGTCTGTACATTTCTTGGAATTCAAAAATTTTGCGATTTCTATCTGTTTCAAGCACCTGGGAATCCGGTGCGACCCTCAAAAAATAGTATGTCTGTCTGTCATTCTGTCCATGACGATTTTTTTGGTCAAGCATCACGTAAAAATGATGCTTGCATCAAGCATCTCGTAAAAACGATGCCACCCAAAACATTGGATGGACTCTGGAAGATTGTGAACGAAGAGTGGAACAATATCAGCCTTGATGTTTTAAGAAAAGGGCTTTTATCTTGGAAATCAAGCTGTCATATGATAGTTCAAAGAAAGGGCTATCAAACTGAACACATTGGAAAATAAATTTCTTATTTTTATTTCTATAGATATCTTTGCAAAATCGTTACAAAAATGTGTGAACACCCTGTGTAGAACATATTGAAAATGCATTCTGAAAATGGAATGCTTGGATAAAAGATGTTTAGAAGTACTGGTACTCTTCACTTTATGACTGAGTTGCATTGTAATGATTACATTGTTAAGAAAATGCAACAAGCTGATTTCCAGAATATAAGAATATTATAAAATTATGAAAAAAAAGAGTTCAGGTAGTCACTTCTGTTGAACTACTGCAGGATATATCAGAGATGCCAACATCTCTCGAAATTCCGGAATTTCTCCTGAAATGCAGTGTAAAATATGGTAGTACGGAAATCAATTCAATCGATTATATTTTGTTTAAAGAGTAAGTAAATTCTAAGTAGATTAGTGAGTTTTATAATAAATTTATTGTATTAACTTTTAACTTATTTGAGACAATTGCATGCTAGTTCATTTTTTAAATTCAATATTATTCTGTGTATTTCCCTCCTCTCTTATATATGTCTATTTGATTCTCAAATTTGTAATATTAAAATTCAATTTCTTTTTTGTGGTTGTGACATTAGATTAAAGTGAGAGTATAATGCATGAAGATGAGAAATCAAAAAACTGATAAAAAATATAGCTTGAAAAAAAAAAAAAAAAAAAAAAGTTACAAATCCTGAAATGTATGTAACTTGACTTCTGAAGGATGTCTAAAACTCCTGAAATTTAATCACTTTTCTACCTGGTGCCATCTTTTCAATGTTGGTATCTCTGGATATGTTAATGTAAGATCATTTAATTTTTAATTAATTGTAATGTGCCTGATGAATAATGATGAATGTAACTTTTTAATTTCATATGCATAAAATATTTATTAACATATTGTGGTAGATTGTGCTCTAATTCATATTGTTATAACAAACTATTTCTATTTTTACAAATCATAGTCTTGTGGTGCCATTACATAATTAAATAATCACGCTCCAGTATAAAAATAAAAACAGTTTATGTTCCACATAAAATTTTTTATTTAAATATTTAAATTCTTCATAATTCAGCAGATAAAAATATATTTAATTTACTTTAATCTTGTGAAAATGTCAAAGTATCATCCGAAGGAGCTATTTAGAATTGCACAAACTGTTAATCTAGTTTGATTTTATACCAGAGTGTATATCAGTTTTGTGCAAAGTTTATGACATCAAATTTTGGAGTGCTTTAACCCCTCACCCCACCCCCCAGCAAATTGTAATTTGCATAGTTCATCCTACTTAGCTCACTGAAGTAGTTTTCTAACAGAGTTATATTGAAACTCATGATAACTTTGAAAAAAAAAAATAAAATCTTTATGTGGTACTGTTATGGGAATGTAATCCTAAATTAAAACTTTAAATGTGTTACGTTTTTAGTAAAGAACTACTAAATTTTTATTTATTTATTTATTTATTTTTTGGGGGGGGGGGGTTCAAGCACTTGCATGCCATCATCCTGAAATATAAGAAAAATCTTTGGGAAATAAGTGCTAGTCAGGGGGGAAGTCATTTGCTAAGCAAGGTGATTGTAAAGTGAGTAGTACTTGTACTTTTAAAAATGAAATTAATGCAGAATTAAACTGTTTAGATCATTTGGTAATGGTATTTTGTAAGATTTAAATTTGCAATTCGGTACTCTTAAAAGTAGTGGAAAAATTAAATTTTACCTTGATGTTTGTACAGATTAATTGCTAATTAAAGAAACAGTTGCATAATAATGAAATAAGTTAATGTAATAAAATGTATTGAGTTAATAGAAATTTACTATATAATATTTGTGTACATAGTGCAGATTATTGTGGAATATTTACACAACTTGTGTTTCAATTATGGACCTACATTATTTTAGTTCATTCAGTTAGCTAAGCTAATTGTAGTGAAGAAATATGTATACTACATTAAGCAAATTCTGATTGGCTGTCATGTTGCAACTTCGTCAAATCATACCACAACTAGTATTTTCTTTATTAATGACTTCTATAAAATTATTTTTCAGCATAATTTTGTTTTATGTCATTTTTAATTTTTGCCATATTTTCATGAATTTTTCAGGGCAGAAGAACTGAAGATCTAAATTATGTGAGCAATGAAGCTTTGAGAGGAATGTGTGAAAATGTCATACACCTTTTGACGACAACTGTTGACAAAATGGAAAATGTAATGGTTAAAAATCTGTTTTTGTGTGAATCTTGTTGTTAATTGATTTTTATAATTCTTAGTTCTTCCTCTCTTTCTAGATTTTGTGGCCTACAATTTTGGATGGCTTATTGAATGAAAGCTTAACGTCTGCTGTTAGCCCTATATGCAAAAGCTTAACATATCTTGCTTCTAAAAAAAGAGATGAATTAGGATCTGAATTTTTTATAGAATATGGCAATTTATGTAAGCTTTTAATTCATCTTAACTAAATTTTCTAAACTTTACTTTTTCTTGAAAATAATTATTTTAATGTCTGCAAAGTTTTTTAGTTGTTTTTAGATTTAGTTAATATGAATCATAATATTCTTTAGTATGAAGTTTTAAAAAAAAGTTCATTTAAGTATAAATCTAGTTGCTTTTCCTTCGTTAATTTTGTAATGTTTTACAGAATCTTTAATTGCCTTCTCTTTGTTACATGATTGACCATGTAATGAACAGAAAGATAATTATTTATATTGTTGTTTTCTTTCTTATTCAGTAGCTCTAACAGTAGTATTTTAAATTTATTTCTAGCTAATGTTTCGTCTTCACAGTCACTTCTTGCTAGATTGCTTGTTCTCATAGGACAACCAAATGAAGGAAGAGGAAGGGGTGTCAATATACTTAAACTCATGAAGGTTATTGCTCCTGCAATTAATAAAAATATGGCAGCTCTCTGGGATGCTAAAATTCCATCTTTGGTCCAGTTTATAGAATGTAAGTTTTATATTTTATACATTAAATTTTATACCTTCTCTTATTTATGTATAACCCTCTCATCTTGAATGCATCTCTGTAAGTTCTCCATGATGGTCAAGGTTGAACCCCTCCTTTGCACCCAATTCCAACCACCCCTTCCATCTGCCTGCAAGTTTCACACCCTGAAAAAGAGGTTGAGATTGGGAGAATTCTTGAAATGAAATGCCTCTTGATTGATATTTTGGAAGTGGGTTGTTTTCATTGCTTTTGAGATATTTGAGAAAGAGATGTCGAGAGGAGGCAAAATAGAGCCAGTGATCACAAATTTTATAAATTTTTTGTTGATAATTAAGAAAGCAATGTAATGACATTGAGTGTAATTTATGTATATGTTTTAAGTTTTTAATTCATTAAATTGATTTAATCCAGAAAAGTTTCCTGAGCAGATCAAATCAGCATTTTAGACCTCAAATATATATGCTTACAAAAATCTTTTAAATATGCTGCAATCACAAGAAGTGCAACAGCATAATTGTTTTTGCTATTTTTATAAAATGGCAAATGTGGTACAGTCATCTCTCTCTTGATAACAAAATTCGAGGACTCGAGGAAAGAAAAAAACTTCGTAATAATTTTACTAAAATGTGTGTTATAATGAAATATATAGCATGCAGTTAACAATTTTGTTAAACCATTATGAACAAATTAATATATTGCAACGATTAGGTAAATTTAGATATTCTCATTATTATGCTATAAAATTTAATAATTAACACATAATCTTACTAATTAAGCATTCCTTTGCTAATTTTTTTCATTTCGGGTAAAATTTTTATAAAATACATAGGTAAACTAAAATGACTAACTGCTTTGTGTTATACTTTACAAATTTGTTAAAAGCATTAAGTGAGTCAACTACTATCCCAGCCGCCTTCAAAAGGTATTATGATCAAAGATCACTCACATTATTCAATGAAGATTTTGTTATAAGAAAATTCAAATTAACTTTCATTCATTATAAAGTGGTTTTTGTTATAATGATTTTGTTACAATGTTTTGAGTTTTGTATATTTGTAACATTAGTCCAACCAAATCAAAAATGCGTCTTTGTTATAACATGAATTTTCTTACATCATGTTTTGTTATAAAGCGAGTTGATTAAAAATGTGTTGTTCTAGTATTATTGCATTTATAACCATAATATTTCTCATACCTAAATATTTTTTTAAAGATTGTTTTAAGTTTTGTTAAATTAAGTTTTATTTTCGTTTTGTCAAGTAATCTATTTGTTCCACTTAAATTGCTAGTTTTTTACTGGTTATTTTAAATTAGAAACTTGTTAGGGGGAGGAGGATGGCATTATAATAACGCTTCACTTTGATTGTGTGATATAAATGCAGCTTATCTGATATTAAAATTAATATGATTTATAATTTAGCAATTGATTGTGTATACTGGGACCAAAAGGCTTGGGAAAGTGAAATTACTGAATTTGTTAGCAACACTCTTGAAGAAATAGATCGTGAAGAGTGGATCTTAAAATTTGGAAAAGCTTTACAAAGTCAATTCTCTTTGTATATAAATTTTCCTGAAGACAAAGTAAGTATTCTACTATTCTTGTGGTTATTATTAATTTCCAGTTGTTGTAAAAATTGTTATATTTTGTTACTTTCTAGTTTCAATACTTGCTTTATAAATAAATTTATTTATTTTAAAGATTATGTCAGTCTTGTTAGATATTTAATTACTATCCGAATTATTAACAAAGATGAAAGGAAATGAATGTTTTGTGTAAAAAAAATATTGCAATTGAACATCTTTATTTGGCAGAAACTTGCATAAAGTAAAAATGTCTACAGGTCCTTCACATCTCTTGTCCATTAAATTTACTTTTTATTCCAAGGACATCTGCCTTTAACAGAAAAATGTTTCGGTTCTGTTTACAGCAGATTTTTAACTGTAGTTAAATAATGTTACAATAATGTTTTTTTAATTTTTTATAACGGGTTAGAAAATGACAGTTTTATAAAAGTATTGTACACACATATTCCAATAAATATTCTAGTTTCCATTCAAGTGTTCAAAACTATTCCTGCTTTGTATTTAAAGGTATTAATCAATATTAAAGCTGTTTTGTTTTTAGTTAAATTTAGAGAGAAAGTAACTGCATATCCTTCAGGTTTTCAGGAATTTTTCTATAGATATTACTTTATTTTTATCACTTCCTGAAATTCTTTATTGTATAAAATTAAGTTTGTGCCTTATTAATGTGCTTTTTTATTTTAACAGTATTTTCTTTTAAAAATTCTTGGATTGGTCATGAAAAAAGTGAACAACAAGAATTTTGTTAATGAAGCCTTAGATACCATTTTTCATAATGTGAATCATTCTAGTCCTGTAGAAAGGCTGGTAAGTTAACAATTTAGTATTAAGTATCCAAATACATCATATAGTGAAAGCAACAATGTTGTAGGGACCTGATAACAATATTGTTATAGACAGTTTATCATTGTAACCAGTTCGAACTTATGCTCATTATTTGATCATTAAAGGTGTTTTTTAATTATGAAAATAAAGATAAAATATATTTATCGAGCAGAAGAATAACATTTCTATCATCAATTGATAAGTCTTGCACATAGACTCTGAAGAAGTCAGGGATGAATCTATTGTGTAAATGAAAAACACAATAACGTATGAATTTAAAATGAAATTTAACATATATACAAAATGTATGAATTGATTCCCATTGGAGTAGTAGTTTACTACATTACACATTCTTTCATGATTCGGTAATTTGAAAATTTTGTATAAAGTTTTTACAATCACTGTACATAAAAATATCTGTAAAAGGTGCATGTAAAAATTTTATTATACCATTACAAAGACAGTAACTTTTCTTCAAACCCCAAAGTTTTACATCATGCCGTTGCAGATTATAGGCTTTAGTGCATCAAAAACAAATTTTGAGGAACAAGGCTTTCGGCATATGACTAAAAAGGTTTACTAACTTTTTACCCTTCTATTGTGCAATCTTTTATTATTGCACATTCTGAACCATAGGTAGTATTGAAAAATCAATCGGGCTATATTTCAGGTTATACAATTTTTTTAAAAAGTCAAAATATCCTTATAGACAGTATCATCATGTACATGTTTCACTGTATTTAATTTTTGAAATTCATTTAAAATTTTGTAACACTCACCCAAAGCAATGTAACTATTAAATTTAGCTTTTATCTATTAAGATCTTGAAGTATGGAAAAAAAAAAAAAAAAAAATTCAATGTATATCTGTTGCTAAAACAGAATTGATATTTTTTATCTTTAACATCCTGTAATTCCTCATTTTCACTATAAAGAAACATGTTTCTTATTAGTTTATCGATGTAGAAAGGGTACTATATATTATACCTTTGCAAAAATCATGCACAAATTAAAAAAATGAATTTTTCTGGAAAATGCATAAAACTAATATAAATGCTGTACAGTAATGTGTATGCTATTGCAAGGTGCAGCTATGATCTTTTGGAATTTTAGGTCTCTAGTTAAAGTAATGTATGTGAAAAATTCATTTTTTTTGAGCCTTTGACGGTAATAATACCAAAAACGACATTTTTGAGTTAAGAACTATTGTTAATGAGTGTGATTGAATGGTGTTAAAAAAGTCTGTCTTCTTTAACACCATTCAATCAAGAGAAATAAAGTGCAGACAGAGAAAACTACTGAATTACAAGCAGAATCAATTGATTGGAAAAATGGCTTCTTATATTAAAAGCAATGTAAAGTTTGATGTTTTAGTCAGTGTTAATTATTTATTCAATCACATCTTACTTCTAATTAGTTTTGAGAAATCTTGAGTTCCCTTGAATTTGTGTTCTTGGTGGAAAAATAAGCCTGTTAAAAGCTGCCATTATTTTGAACTACCATCAAGTTTATTATGCTATAATAATAACTTATATTATTACATGGCAGCAACAGATCAGGTAAATTAGCGAGATCAAGGAACTTTATCAATCTCAAAAGATTAGGGCAGGTCAAGGAATTTCGTAAAATACCAAAAAAGGAGGTAACTCATTATTTTTGCCTTGCAAATGTATATGCTTTATTGCTAAACTGGTTAATCATGGCTAGGAGTGGATGCCCTTGATTGGAAGCAGAATCTCAACAATCATAGCAACAAGTTCATAGCAACCCTTTTTCACGAAAAAGTAAACGTAAACACTTGCTAGTCTTGCTTTTTTTCCGGCTATTTTGCTGATCAATATTTAAATTTATGAAATTGTGAACCAGTATTATATGAATATTTTTTTTTTCTTTCTTCACATTTTGGGTAAGCATGTAATGCAAGGCCGATTTATACAAAGAATATCATATGTATATAAATAGTTATAAAATTTCTGACAAAGATAGTCATGGAAATCGGAGATTTTTTTCACAATTTCTGTAGTCACCCTGTATTGCCTGCTAATTGGGTGTCTATCTCATGTGCTAAATCATGGACTGCTATTTAGTTTTGGGATTAATAAAAGGTATATGCAAGTTGTGATATTTAAGTGGGCCATTTTTGTCATAAAAACGAGAAAGGAATTATTACTGAGAATCCTGTTTTAATACTGAAATTTTAAATGATTCTTTGTCTATTATGTGCTTTAAATCGTTTATTAATTCTTTGTTCTTTTGTTTATATTAGGGCTGTGCTATTGCTGCAGGTTATTGTGGATCTGCTCACTTAGATACAGTGTTAGTAAAATTAGAAAAGGTGGCTAAAGACAAAAAGACCACTGGATGGTTTGCCCAAATGAAAGTAAGAAATATATTTCTATTTAGTCTGGAGAAATAATTTAAAGAAAAATGAAACATTCAATTCTCAAAAAATATGTTTGCTTTTTAATTTTATACTGTTTATATTTGTGCATTAGATTTTAGTAAATACTTTCATGTACAACTTTGATAATTCAGATCCGAAAGATGGACACTGCAGTGTCCATCTTTCTCCAGTGCTCTTCAGCAACTTAAAAATCTCAAAGAAGAAAAAAAAAAAAAAACTATTCTCGAGTTTATCTCTGGTTTTGCAAAACATTTTCCACTGCTTATCAGTAGGGAATATGGTGGTAAAAATCTTCTTCAAAATTTTAAAACTAATTTAAATTTTTAAATCAAAAGGTTTAAAAATTTTAATTAACAGTTGTCAGTCCGGAAAGCAGAGTGTCTACCGGCAACTAAAAAGATGGCTTTTGCTACTAATTTAAAGATAAGGGAACTTTTTTGAACAAAAAACATCATTTTCATACTGTTTTCAATTTCTGTGTGCTCGTATTCTTCCAATTTTCAGCAGATGCCAGTGCCTGACAATTTTACAAATAATCGACAATTTTTGTGGGAAATGATGCACTAAAAAGTAAAGGATTCTTGCGATTATGTCACCCTCAAGTATTTTTATAGAAATCAAATTTATTTTTTGCCATTGACAACAGTCAAGACTTTCAAGTTTTGTGTTCTAACAGTGAGGACATTGCATATTAAAGGGTTAAATGAAGTTAAGGGATGTATGTTTATTTTTTAACTACAAAATCATGCAAAAATGCTACTTTTTTGGCAATTAAAATTAAGAAAATGACTACTTAAACAAGCAACTTTTTTATACATTGGTCAGGCTACTAATGGTACTATTTTTGTCTCCTGACATTGGTGGACAACCTGGGAAAGCAATTAAGATTCCCTAAGAAGAGACATAAATCGATCATAAAATGGCTTTAAAATTGGAAACAGAATTTAAATTCTAATACTTTTAGTGTATTTTCCATGTGAACTATTTAAAAGTTGTTTCTAACATTTTTTTTTTTTTTAAACAGGACTTCGTATACAGTGCTACTGATCAAGAAAAAATGAAAGCTACTATAATTCTTTGCTATGGTCATGTGACAATGAATGGACCTGTTCCTATCTTATCTACAAGAATTGAAACTCCTATTTTAAGAAGTGTTGCTTATTTTTATCAGTCATCTAAGGTAATTTTCTACTCGCTAAATGAGCATAATAGCTTATTTTTATTTTTTTGAATTAACCAAAAAACTAGAGTTAACTTCTTTTGTTATAGGATTTAGTTGTAAAACAAAGCATGCTCGAGACAGTAAAACTGGTTGCAGATGCAGTGCATCCCGATCACTTGGGTGAATCGTTTACATTTCGATCCCGTTCCGAGTTGTTAGGCCTGATGAAAACCATTCTTAAATCGGAAGCATCTTTGCCATTATCAAATAATATCAGATCTTTGGCACTCTCTGCATCAGCTAGTTTAGTGTATCCTTTACAATTTTAAATTGTCAATTAGAATGTTGATATTTTGTATAATGTTAATTTATAAGATCTAAATTAAAATCTTGGTATTTTTGTGTGTTTTAAATAATTTTACTCTCCATATCCATTTAATGGGGAATTAAATGTTCCAAGTATTAAGACAGGGTTTCTACAGACCTGGAAAGTCAGGGATTTGGGAAAAAAAGTCAGGGAAATTAGCAGAAATCGAAGAAAGGTCAGGGAAATGCAAGAAAAATTGAATTTTGTGGTAAAATCAAGAAAATATTTGCTGTTTGAACCTAAGTATAGAAACCGTTTTAATTTCATTTTCTCATTCAACCTTATAAATAATTTTAAAATGTGTGTTTATGAGCATATCTTGTGCAGTTGAAATAGGCTTAGTTTTATCCTAAATAATTATCAATCATGGTTTTTGTTTGAATCCAGTGATGTCAAATAAGATTCTTGTATATATTAATTTTATCATTATTATTTGTAAAAAAGGGGTAAAATATATAAAAAATTATTAATTAAAAGATGTAATGTTAAAAATAGAAATGCAAAATTCGGGAAAGCACGCTAGATAAAGTCAGGGAAGAGGGTGGTAGATATCAGGGAAAAGTCGGGGAAGCAAAAGCTGTGAAATCTGTAGAAACCCTGTAGACCCATATCATTTTTCTGTAAAATAAATATTAAGATATAGATCATCATTTCATGGTATAACAAATTGTATTTATAAAAATTAGGAGCTGGTTTGCCACAGATTGAATGGGCACTGAAAATGTTGAAAACAAATTTTGCATTTTAAAATGAGGAACTATCAAATTTTTTTCATATGAACCTTGACTGAAAATAGTGCTCTTGATCCAACTTTATCTGAGGAAGAAAAGAGATCTCTTATTTCTGTTGCTGTTAGTTCAGTGTTTGGGCTTCCTCGTGATTTCCTGCTAGAGAAACCGAAAGAAGAAGGTGTGGATCCTCTTCTCGATTTTGACCAGCTTCTCATATCTACTGTAGATTCTTTGAACTACTTTTTGCAGAAATTGTTGTTGAAAGAAAAAACTTTTACTAATTTGGAAACAATTCTTCAGGTAAAATTTTTTTTCTATTATCAATAATGAAAAAATTATAGTTTTGGGGTACTTGCAGATTAACTGTTAAATCATTTTTAGCATTTTTTCTCAGGCAGTGTGATTTAGTGCAGTAACGGAAAACATTTCGCAAGTTAATTTTCAGTTGCTAGTTTTGCTATATATTAGATGATTATTTATTTCTTAACTACATTGAATTTTTAACAGAGATCCCAAGGGATTTTAAAAACCTCTGAAAAGTCCTTAAATTTGCAAATCAGTTTAGGAACCTGTAAAAGTTTTTGTAATTTATTGAAAACTTTAAAAAATGACTCCCTTTTCTTCTAATAGCCCTTAAAAAGATTCCTTGCATTAAACCATTTTCTTTTTCACCTAGAGCTGACTTATACATATTTTTCAATTTAATAATTTTTGCCATTCAACTAAAGAATAGATAATTGAACTGAATAACATCGATGAAAAGATTAATAAAATGCAAAAAAAGTAGTGATTATCATTTTGTATCTGCTTTTCAATGGGCATTGTAATAGCTCTGCAGTAGGTAAATTATTTAAAATTTTCTCTTTTCTTGCTAAACATGTCTTTATTATTTTGTTCAGTTAATATTAGAAGAAAGTATTGATTGCACAATAGCTCAGTAAAGAAATAAGTGAATTTGTTCAAAATGAAGTTAATAAAATGGAGGGGAAAAAAAGAAATTTTTTTTTTATGATTGTCACTTGATTACTTCAGTCTGTAGTGGCAAAGATTGAAGTTTCTTCAGTTACTGAGCCTGATAATGATGGTGATAAAGTCTTTGGATTATATATTTACTATTTCTAAGTCAAACAATGACGCAACAGCCCTTCTGTGGGGCCAAGGCCTGCGCTGCTCAACCGTGCCTTCGTGACCATAACCTCTGGGGTGCAGATGCATATGCCTTGGCCAGGTAGTCAGCCTGACGCAAAGCCCCCAGTGTTTGACCCCAAGCAAGCTTGGTCCTCATTTTATCGACCCACTCGAGGGATGAAAGGCTGAGTCAACCTCGCCCAGCCTGGGATTCGAACTCCGGACCTGTGGGACAGCAGTGCGGTACACTAACCATTACACCTCTGCGTTTCATATTTATTATTTACTTTTCTAATAATTTGTATAAGGTATGTCTGATCAGTGTGAGCAGCTTGATTAACGTAATAAGATTAAGTTTGACCAGATTTTATTATAATATTTGAATGGCTCAGTTTTATAATTAGTTTTGTATTAAAACTAATTATAAAACTGAGTCATCAATGTCATTAAAAGAACTACAAAAATGAAAATTTACATTTAATAAATGAAAGTATGCACCAATTAGAAATAGATAATATAAAAACAATTTGTAACTTTAGATAGTATTTTGACATTTTGAGACTTCGAGAATCCCTCTGTTTACAAATGGTGAATTAAGAATACTTTTCTATTAGTTTAGTAACAGTTGAAGTACACTTGCTTGAGTAAAACCATATTAAGAATATCAGCATTGGTATTACTAGGTAGGCTTTTTAGATATTTCTAGGGTAGGCCTTAGCCGACCTTAGGGGCTCCATCTCCTTTTCTTGTAATAGAACATTTCGTTTTTCTAGAGTGGATTAAATTCTTTCTAGGGTAGGCCTAGCCCATCCTAGCCTCAGTTATGCCAATGAATATCAGCATGTTTTTCTTTCTCCCCCCAAATTAAACACAACAAACATACATTTCTTATTATATACACTAGATACATTTAAGACCACCATTTTATTTGCAGACAACATAAGGCCATGAAGAGGGAATGGTGGGTGGAGGAAAGAAGTATTAGGATATGGAATGTGTTGGCAGATTGCACTTAATGATTTAAATACCATGGAAATGAAAAGTGCTGTATATGTATGTAATGGTAGAATAAAGGAGTTTTCAGAAATGCTTAAAGGAAATTCCGTAATGAAGGGGAAAAGAAAAAAACCCTGATATTGAAATGGAGTATTTTGTTTCCATACTTCTACAAAATTAGGAGATTAATTTACGAAGAATTTATAGGCTGAAAATTGTGCTATCCAGTCCTGTTAATTTTATAAATACTGGTTCAGTTAAAGAATTGAAAAATGAATTTTTAAACTTTTCACTTTGAAAACAATTTGATTTTAAGTGTCTTCTAAATCTGATTTATTCAAATGCCTGAAAGCTTTTAATCCATAATAATAAATATGAATTTAAAAAATTTTCTTACTATGCCATTCTTATTTAGCTATTTTCTACATTGCCCACTTATTTTTACTAGTTTTTCTATTTTCTACATAAAGATTTTAAGCCAGTGGATGATTTCAAAAAATGCTGTCGAAAGGGAAAGATGTTTGCATTCCACTCTACATCTGTTCAGATCTTACTCTGGTGCTTCTGGAGGTGATGTAAGAAATTTCTATCCTACATTAAGTTCTTTATTATGTTGCATATGATTAATCAATGCTTTCTTTCTGTTTTGTATGTAATCATATAGTATATATAAAATAAATGTTCTGAAAAATAATGGATTATGCTATCAATATTGCCATTAAAATAATAAAAATTGATGTGGACATCCTGTGACTTCCAAGGACCTCTATTACATTATACACTTTTTTGAAGCACTTCATTTAAACTTATTTCATTAGAAAAAGAGTATGATATTCCAGTAACATTAAGGTTTAGCAATTTCTTGCCAAATGCAGTAGGTGGGTTCAGTTTAGGAAACTTATTTTTATTGTCAAATTCGACAATACTTTACCAAAATTTGCGCCGTAGGCAATAGTTGGCAAAATTTTGGGCATGTTTTGTGTCTTTTAGGCAACCCTGCAAATGCATTATTGGGAATGGATTGTAAGTTTAAAAGGAAGTGTTCTCAACTAAATATTATAAGTCTTCAATATAAAATTTCTACATTCTACAGCTAATTGTTTATCAGTTATGTGAGACAAATGCTTATGTGCATGCAAATGTTATGCCAAACTAGTCAAAAATAGATTAATGGTTGCTCAAAATAGATTGTACATGTGTATATATATGTATACATACGTATATTTGTATTTTTACATGTCTCACATTAACTTGTCAGAGTCAATTTAAGGATGATCAAAATTGATTTTTGAGTCAAAATTCGAGTGTTGAAATTTTTAATATTTTCAAGCCTTCCTTTACTTTGTATACAGAATAAAAAATACAACTTAAGCAGTAAACATAATTTGTATATTTTTAAATTGAGTTCAGTGTGGATGTTCGTATCTAAATCTTCACTGAATTTTACAGATTTTTTTTTTTTGTTTTTTTACTATGTATGTACTGATACATTTTCAAAAATAGAAACATTTTCTCATTTATATAGGATTTACATTAAATGTCTGTTGTGCTGGTATTTGCTTGATTAAAAATAAATAAATAATACATAAAATTGTTCAATGAAACAAAAATTTGTTAAAAACAATGACTTATTTAAAAAAATAAAAGTAAAAATAAATACACTGTAAACAAGTAGTTTGTAAATAAAAGCTTGAAAAGGAGGAAGCAAACTGCAGAAAATTCAGAACATCTTCCCAATATCGTTTTTGATCTGTATTAAAATCAATGCATCAAAGGATCGTCTGAATTCATAAAATGCTACTACTGCAAACAGGAAAAATGCTCTAGGAAGAATTTTTAAACATATTTAAATGATCTACTAACTAATTACCCCCTCTTAGTAGATCCCTCCACACCCAAAAATAAATAGCCATTAAAGATAACTTTTTTTGAGTTTTGTGATTGCATATGGAGGTGAATTTTGTACTTACGTATTATCCTGCCGGTTATTTCTGCCAAACTATTTTTTCGTCAAATCTGCTAGCAAACTGTTTCCGATCGTATTCCGAACCATTAATAATTTCATGCGCCCAGCATTTATCTTGGCAAAAAATTGCTCGTCTAGGCAGACCGCCGGGGATAATGCATAAGTACCGTGAATTTGCCAAAGTCAATGAAACAAAAGCAGCAAATAGAAAAGCCCAAACAGAGTATAAAGCACCATATAAAGCTTGCCCTGTCTTTCATTTCAGAATTTATGGCATTTGCCAAGGAAAGTGCATCAAATTAAAAAATATTTGTTTTCTGAAAAGCCTACATAGAATCACCAAAGAATTAGAATAAATAGTAAAGATCCTTTGAGTTTACTCCATTAATATCAATATATTTTAATTTCAAGGTCAGCTACTAGATCTAAAACACTGCAACATGCAAAATCAAATTATCTTTAAAAAAAATCTGTCTCTGGCAATATCCCAAATGAATTTTCAGCTCCAACTGATTAAATTTTACCAAAAACTTGCCAACCTGCTTTTTACGGGTAGATGAGACTACAATAAACAATAAGTTTACCAGTTCAGGAGGAACTTTGTTAGTTCTTTGCAGTACACCTCAGATAATCAGCTATGTAGCATTTTATGAACATAATACATTTATTATTGGACTCTGCACTTGTCAGCATTTGACGTAGGTGCAAGTAAATGTTTAACTGCGAATTAAACTAAATGATGCTAGATACTTTATAAAACAGCTCATTTCTATTTAAGTTTGACCAATTAAGTTTGTTTTTGTATGTGAAATTCCTATTTTCAGGCATATTCTCCCTTTAACACTCTGGGCAGTATATTAGGGCTCCTGGTTCCTAGGTGTACAGATCCACAAATCACTGTCAGACATCTTGCATTTGATTCTATAGATATTGCCATTTCACTTGCTATGCAAGTTCAAGGTAAATATTTATTATTGTGTTTATTTTGTAAAATTTTTGTTAATATATTTTATGGCCATTTGTTTCATTATTATTTTTACCTGTAATATTACAACTTTACTGTCTTCATCTGCTGTATGATGTGAATGAAAATTTATTGTTTATTTGCAGTTTCTGCTGTTAGCTTTAATGAACAGGCAGAAATTTCACTGTCATATCTGAAGCAGCAGATTATAAGTGATGATCCTTCATCCTTGTTTGCCGTGACCAAAAACTTGGGTAAAGTAAGTTGAATTGCATCTTTCATTAAAAGTGCTTAAATTCTTCTTATGGAAATATTTAAGGCTGATTGAATGTAGCTTGATGTATTAAGTGATTTTATTTTTAAGATAGATCTTAAATAACTTTTTTATGAATTTCAGTTGTTATCCAGTAAACTGCCCTTAGAACAGTTGTACCCATTTTTACGCTCTCTTGTTGATGGATTGTGTGATCCTCATTCCCAGAGTTCATCGGGAGCTTCAGTAGTTTTAAATACAGTTATCAAGTGTAGAGGTAGAGAGATAAGGCAAGAGGTAATTTTTATTTATTTTTATTTTTATTATTTTTTAAAACTTTCTAAATGATGCTTAGTTTTATAACTGCCATAAAAGTTGTTAGAATTAACAAAAAGTTGTTTGCTTACATTTTAAAAAGTTTCTCTGAATGCTCAGTTAATTCTAAAAAGATTTCTACTTATAAGTCAAAAAGAAAAGAACTAATAAAACAGACCTTTAACCCTTTAATGCGCAGTGGTCCTGTTCTGGGAACACCCAACCCTGATGTTTTGACTGTTGCCAGTCACGGAGAATAGATTTGATTTCTATAAAAATAGTTGCGGGTGACATAGCTCCACGAGAATCCTTTACTTTTTAGCACGTCATTTCCCGTAAAAAAATTGTCACCATTATTTTTAACAGCACTGACATCTGCTGAAAAATCGAAGAATGCGAGAACAGCTGGATAGATTGCCCAATGCTGAAAAAAGGGCAGCTGTTGCCATCGCTCGACTTAACTACCAGCAAGAGGGCAGATGATCGAAATGTTCATCGTGTGCCACAGATCAAGAGACCCTTTTTTGACGACAGCTGGCTGTGCCAAAAAAAGGGTCTCTAGATCTGCGGCACGCGATGAACGTTTCGATCGTCTGCCATCTTGTGGTAGTTAAGTGGAGCGATGGCAACGACTGCCCTTTTTTCAGCATTGGGAAAGGGTTGCACCTCAAAGGGTTAAGATAAATAGTTGGTTTGGTTTTATGGGAAATTGTGTTTTAGTGAGGCCGTAACATTTGCTATCTTCACTATTTAAGTTTAACAGCAATAAAGTTATAAATCATAGTTAATTTTTTGTTTACGCACGCAAGATGTAAAATAAATTAATAAAATTTTAATGTAAGTTTTTTCTGAGTATTTTTAAAGCAGATGGTAATAATTCTCAATATATTCTTCGCTTTGATTCTCACACTACCTAAATTGTAAAACATCAATCAAGGAATTTCATGTTAATGTAGTTTATTCTTTTCAGATTCCAAATGTTTTGGAAGCTGTTCGAGATAAATTGGGTGATATCCAGTGTCCTCATACAAGGAAAGGAACTTTATTAACATTCCAAAATTTGGCCAATCATCATTTATCTGCTGTTTTATCCTCATTGTTAAATTCAGTAATCCCATATGATGTGTAAGTAAAATAAATGTTCTGTTTTACACAAATTTATCAAGATTAATTTATTTGCTGCTATTAAATTCTGTTTACTTTATAAACAAACTGAAATTTTAGAATTACTTAATTTCTTACTCTTAATTCTTCCATGGCTGGTTTGTTAAGATATTTTTCTCTAAATTTTTTGAAGATTTTTAGCATTACCACCTTTAACTGTTATTTAATATTTTGACTGTTAGAGGAAAAATTTAAATATAAAATATTTAATTTTTGGTATTTCTATAGAAAATTTAAATATCTATAAAAAAATTACATTGCATACAGGATTCGCCGAAAAATAAAAAATAAAAAAATACAAATAATAATAGTAAAAGTTAATCTATATGTATTTTGCCTCTTGCCTTATAGTTTCACCAGTCTGGTCAAGCCACCCCCCCTAGAATGTTGAAAAAAGGAACCTACTTTTATTTCGCGTAGGGGGGGGGGCAATTTATATTAGGGTAAGGGCAGTGGTGCTAGGGGGTCTATCATGACCCCAGCTCCACTCGCAGAGGGGTGCCAAATCGTCCCTAACACAAAAAAGATTTGACAAACAATATGAAGTGACGATCACCAAATAGGAGAAAAAAGATTGAAGAGGAAGAGAGTCATATGTGATGCTCTTGAGGCAAATTTAAAAGAAACAAATGTTATCTGCAAAAGAAATTCTTCCTTTTAGTTCAACTTTTTTATTCTGAAACATAATATATTAGCAGAAACTGGCTAAAAAAGCACAAAGGTTAGTTTTTGAGAAAGTGTTAAATTCTGATTTAGTATGCAGTCTATTGTTGTTTTAAAAATGCTCTTATTCAAAAGTATTTTCATTGTTCACATAATAAAAATTTTGAAAGCATACTTTTAAAATTAGTTTTGAATTTCACTTGTGTGTCAACAATCATATAGACTTAAATTTAATTACTAACTTATTATAGCATATGGATAGAACAGGATGCATTAGACATTAACCCTCCAAGCGGCTGAGACGTAAAATCCCGTCAACTGCATTCCAGTTTTCACTGCAAAGCATCTACAATTTAAATTGTTTATAACTCTCACGTATTATAAGAAAAAAATTAATCTTAATGTTGTACATATTTTGACGTTGATTTTTTAATAATTACAAATGTTCCTAACAAAAAGAAATTTTTTTTCAATAATTTTAAAGGCTCTTTAAAATTTTACCGTGAAAACAACTTTACATTATTTGCCCATTTCTAAGACGCTCAGAGGGTTAAAGAAGTTACAGATGCAATGCATGGAATCCAAATTTAGATTTATATAATGTTATAACTTGAAATACAAGTTAAGGGGGTGAGAAAATGTGTCAAATATTTTCTCACCCCCTAGAAAATGTTTGACACATACTAATACTATATTGCCTTTATGAAAGTGATTAATTGTGCACTTAATTCAATTAAATACATTGTTTGATGTCTTCATATTATTATTACTCATCTTAATGCTTATAAGTTAGCTGTAAAAGTTTAATGTAGCTATGCAAAATTCTATTTTTAATGTTTTTTTTTTTTCTTCAGTCATACTATAGACATATGGAGAACTTTGATTCAAGATAAAGAAACAGCAAACCAGATTATTGAGCATTTCTTAGAGCTTTTTTCTGATAATGTTCTCGCAGCTCCACCTGACCCACATGGTCGAAATTTAACTTTCATTGCATCTCACAAACCATTAGCTGTAAGTATTAGTTTTATTTAAATAGTTTAAGAAATTATCAATGATTTTTTTTTTTGTGTGTTGCATATATTTTATCATGTCAAAATGAAAATTAAAATTGTGTACTAAAGTACATGCAAAGGTCAAGCAATATTTCTTGTTGCTTTTCCTTTTGTAAAAAAGTTCTTATTTTTTTATTTATTCCTTCTAAATTGATAATACAGTTAAAAACTAATTAAAATAGAAAAAAATGCTGAGTTGCCTTAATTTTTATTTTCATTCATTTTTGACATCCTTTAAGTGCTCCATTCAATTTAGTGATAGTATACTCAGCACTATAAGGCGCATAAAATCAAGTTACAATCACAGTTACAATGTCACAATCACAGATTGTTCACAAAAATGATATCAGAAAATTGTATTTTGACATTAAAATCAATAAATTTAGTATTGCCCTATCGTGCTTGGCCCAGAAATCTTAAATTGAAATAAAGTTAAATAACATTAAAAAAACTGGCAAATTATAAAAGAACATTCACATTCTTTTGCAAATATTTGGAAATATTGATGACAGATGGTACCATCAAGGACACACATCCTTCGATGACTTATGGAGCACCCTCATCAACATTGGGTGAAGAAACAACAGACAGAGAGCGACAGCAGTTTCATTTCCTGAAGATGGCAATGTTTCTTTGAGCGAAATATATATCGTATTGGGCCGAATAAAACACGGCGTTTATTGACTGATCATTGCCCATAAAAAACCTGACTCGTGCTAAATTCGAGGCCTATGATTTTTCTAATCTTTTTGAAAATTTTCGGGGTTGCATTATATTAAGACAAATACGGTAGATTTTAAAACAGTTTTTTAATGGTAATTTTTATGTGTTTTTACAAAGGGCATTCCATAAAAACTGAGAGTAAAATCATAAAAAATCAAGAAACATATTTACAGCAAAAAATACATCATTCTTTTTCAAAATACCTTCCGTCAGATGATATGCAATGGTCCCATCATTCAACCCACTTTTCAAAACAAGTAGAAAAGCCCTTTTCTGGAAGCTGCTTCAAAGAACCCTCCACTGCTGAAATAACTTCAGAATCTGTGTTCAATTTTCTGCCACGGAGCTTCTCCTTCAATGCTGGAAACAGCCAGAAATCGCATGGTGCAGAGATCTGGACTGCAAGGGGGATGTGGCATGATTTTAATATTGCATTTACTAAGATATTGCTGAACAGAAGCAGTGACATGCAGGCGAGCATTATCGTGATGTAATATCCAATTCCCTACCAGTTCATGATGATTTCTGTAGGGCAAATAAAACAGTTCTTTAAACAAGCACAGAACTAGGAAAATAAAATTGTCTGCTTTGTTTTAGAATTTTGGTATAAACGATACAGTTAACAATTTGAAAAAATTGCCTGCACTTCTATTTTTTAGTTTTGCGGTGTTGCCACTACGTAAAAAAATAACTCGATTTTTATGGAATGCCCTTTGTAACTATAGCTTTATATGATTTGAAGAAAGAAACATTCATTTCAGCTGATGCATCGTTCTATGGTTCAGGTGCTGTTCTGTACCAGAAGGAAAATGGTATTTTACATTGAGTTTTTTATGCATCTCAAACTTTGTCCGAAATGAAAAAGAGATTTACACAGATAGAAAAGAAGGTATAAACTATTATTTGGGCATTTGAATGCTTTCATGATTTTATAGCAGGTCTGATTATACATATTGAAACAGACCATAAACCATTAATTCCTATCTTTATGCTTTTATTATATCTGTCTTTATGCTTAAGCAAACTCAAAGACTACTGCATATGTAACTTTAAAGGATGACTAAATTCTTTTATCATGAGTTACACTCCAGGGAAAAATCTTTTCATCACAGACACTCTCTCTTGTAGTCCTCTCCACATGAAAAAAATGCAATTGAAGGAAGAAATTTTGCTGCATATTTCAAATGATCATTGAAAGTTTCCTTTTATCAGATTCAAGACTAAGCAAAATTTGTTCCTTGCAGAAGGAAGACCAAGTATGCAAATTACTCTACAAAATCTCAGAAAATGGCTGGTCAGACAAATTTAAAGTACCAATAGAATGCCTGAATTATTGGCAGTACTGTAATTCTATTTCTACTCAGAAGTATTTGTGGATAAAAGATTTAAGAATCATCGTACCAATAAAACTGAGAGGAGAAATATTGGCTAGAATTCATGATTGCTGTCTATTGATAACATTTGAAGAATGACAGAAGTGTAAAACCAAAGCATGGGAATCAGTTTGGTGGCCAGGTCTTTCATCAGAAATGGAAAAGTTAGTTTCAAAGTACCAAAATGTAGAGAACATCAAAAATACTTGAAAGAATCCACAATTCACTCAGAATTCCCTAAAAGACTAAGGGGAGACATCACCAACCATAGGACAAGGTCTTTTAAGGCTAAATTAAAAAAACCATACTTCAGATTCAGTAATCAATCTCATGAAATTTGCTTTTGCAAAACATTGAACACCAGAAGTAGTCAGATGGCACTTTATTGTCTCAAAAAGTCATAGACTCAGATTATAAGAAATTTGCTGATAAGTATAAATTTTCAATTATAATGCCAAGTTCCAAACATGCTCAAAGCAATGGATTTATATAGAGTCTATGATGAAGAAGTTTAAGCTGCATTATTTGAAATTCGAAAAAGAAAATTCTTATTTAATGTTGCTAGCTTTAAGGACTACACGATTAGGAAATGGTCACAACCCAGCAGAGTTTCTAATGGGGAGAATTTAAGAACAGCTCTGCCACGATATCTGGAAGCAAAATTACAACTTAAGTTGATTGTTTAAGTTTTCTATTTGTGAAAGACGGGGAAAGAGCCAGCAGGCAGAAATGTTATTTTGATTGTCATTATCGTACAAAAGAAAATCTTTAAATCCTGCCCAACATGTATGGATACCTGATATGAGAGCCTGTGTAAGAGTTAAAAGTCATAAAGTACTCATGAAGTTCCATAATCTTATATCGTGGAGAAAGTCTGGAGACTCTGATGAATAACTCTGAGGATGGTGTACCCTCAAATGTTTCCACTTCCGACAGTTCCAAGATTCAGTATGCCTGATTGAACAATCCTAGCCATATGTGATTTGCAGTGGCAAGGAGGTTCCTCTTCCAAAAAAAAAAAAAAAAAAAAAACTGAGAGCTTTTTGACTTTCAGAAGGGGGATGTAATGTTGCTCTAATGTCATGACTCGGGTTGTCAAGGCTATGTTTGTATTTTTGAGTAGAGAAATCTGCGTTAATTATTGTGTAAGATATATTCTAGAGAATACTAGGGTATAATAAATGTATTTAACATTCTTAAGTATAGTTAATGATATTACAGTTATGCTAATACTATTCTAAATTTATTTGGTATGACATGGAAGGCTGTCTGCTGTTGTAAGATTTGAATAAAATTCTGTTTTTCTAAAATTCTTCTGTTAAATTATTTTATCATATCAGTAAATATGACTCTATAGGTTTGCCAGCAAATAACATTCTCTCTCTCTCTCTTTTTTTAATGAAGGATTTTATGATAAAGCCATTTAGTTATTTGTTAATTAATTTTTAGGTAGCATTTGAAACGCCAGATTCAGCTATACATTGTTTACATTGTTTATGTAATGTATAATGCTTCCTAATAGGGGACTTATGAAATATTTTAATAATCTGATAAAGTTGTGTTGAAATTTACTATGTTTTATTTACAATTATCGCTGTAAAATTATTTAAATAATATTATTATTGAACAATTATACTGTTCTTCTTAATTTTACAGGCAGTTTTTGCCTTACGTGAGATTTTCAAAGTCCCTTCTATGGAAAACTGTTGTAAAGCTCATTTTGATAAGTTATTTTCATCCTTATTGCTTGTCATTGGAAGTTATATGGGAGCTGTATTTCCTGTATATAATTCAGATCATGTAAAAGGTATCACTAAAAAAACTGATAAATCGACAATCCCATCACCTTTAAGGTATGTGCATTCTTTTTGTGACTCAATTGTACTTTTTAAAATTCTGCAATTTATACTTGAAATAAGGACAACTGCCATAATTTAATAATTTTAGTTATCTATTTTAATAGGTGTAATAAATATTAAAAAATATTTTTATAAAAAAAATTATGAATATACACAACTTTTATTATTCGAATTAAAAAAAAAAGCAAAAAAAAAAGCCAAAGTGATGCATTTTAGACCTTGTGTATAGACCAAATAAGTTTTGGTATTTGTAAAAGAGAAAAAAAAAAAAAAAAACTAAGCAAATGAATAAATGCTGTGTTATCTGGCTTAATTGAATTGTTTATTGTACTAGAATTTGACTGAAATAGAAATATTTTCTGGTGAAATGAATTCAGAACTCTTTAGTTGTACACTTTTATTTATGTGGAGTTGTACAGCTTGTACCCTTTTATTTAAAGGACAACTGCTTTAACAAGAAAATATTTCTATTCTTTACGATTCTATAAAAGACAGATTTTACAATAAAACTTCAAAATGGTCTAAACTTATTAGACTTTTCTTAGCATATTTGAAAGTTTAGCCATCAGTAAGACTTTTGAATATACAAAACAAATAAATAAATGTG
Organism: Cheiracanthium punctorium; assembly: GCA_038373885.1. NCBI lineage: Eukaryota > Metazoa > Arthropoda > Arachnida > Araneae > Cheiracanthiidae > Cheiracanthium > Cheiracanthium punctorium. The sequence goes on along the minus strand of JAWZYV010000935.1, from coordinate 124,600 downwards.
TTACTGGACACAAAAGCATTTAAACTGTGGTAATATATTGAACTGTAATGCTTCTTTGTCTGTTATGTAGACATGAAAATGGGTAATGTCCTTTAGGCCACTGTGCTGTGTATGTAAGCTGGTATGATAATTTAAAAAAAAATTATTCTTGTTGATAATGAGTAGTAAAAATTATAATAGAACAGTTGCTTACATACTTTGGTTATTACAGTAGCAGTTTGAAGTCATAGATGCATTAGATATTATAAACTTGTTTCAAGCCTTCTTTTAATACAAAAATGTACATTTATTTTACTGAGAAAACACATGAACATTTACACATTAGGATCAAAACTAACATAAACAGAACAGCTAAAACAGCATAACGAAAACATGCATGCCTGGATAGTTCTGCTGATGTGAGAAAATGCTTGATTACTTCAGTTCTCTATTTTTGTAAACAACCACATAATTACATACTTTTCTAGTTTGCTTATATCATAAAATTCAGTTTAGTTGATATTTAGCCATGAAAAAAATATTATTAAACATGAAAATGCTTTTATTTTTATGGTATTTATTATACTACAAGTTATTCAGTACCTAAATAAAACTTCTTTGGAATTGAGAGTTTTTACTTTTTGTGAAATGTACTTCAGTGCATATGTCTTTCAAAATTACTTAGGGTCTCTCTTTTGTTAAGAGCTGTTGCAGAATGGCTAAATTTTTGGAAACATTATTGTTAGTTAACATTTTTTAAAAAGAGGAATGTTGATTTATGCATATAATATGAATATGTATTAAAAGTCCTCAGTCTCAGGCATGTCTCCCTTTGGCTGATATCCCTAGTGTGCTTTCTCTTAACAACACAACATTAATTCATGCAAATGAAAATGGGTTACATGTTTATATTTGAGTAGGCAATTGTTCTGTAATCAGTGCAATTTTTTTCCTTTTTGGTAACTGCATATTAATCATCAAATATCACCATTTGTCTTCGTTCTTCACAAGTTTTGGCGATAATTTTTTTCAAATCTATTACTTGTTTATTATTATTATTTTTAATTAGGTGTGCTATTGAAACCATGAAAAATTTTCTTATGTGTGTCAAAGAAGAAGTGATTGTTACATCTTTGACAGAAGGTGGTTACTGGGTGCTGATGGAAAGCAGCGATAAATACCCAGAAGCTGTTGCTGCTTTAGGAAGGTGAGTTTATTTATTCAGACAAGAGAATACTCAAAATATAATGCTTTTAATTTTACATAGATAAGTATAGCATCTAAAATGTTTACGACATTCATATTAGTTGGAAAACTTTTCTTAATTTTATTCTTTTAGGAAAAATTAATGAAAAGGAATAGTAACACACGCCATATCTAAAACCCAAGTTGTTTCACCATATAATAAAAAATAACTATGTTAATTTTGAAGAATTATTACTTTACATTGCATTTAACATAATGCTTTGGATTAAAACATGAATAAAATAAAATCACATTATTACATCTTCATTAAAATGTAATCACAAGATGTAATCTCATTATTACATCTTCATTAAAATGTAGTTATTAAGATATAGGGAATGCAATCCTGCACTGTTTTCCATTTCGCAGGATTTCAGGATTGAGATTTATTGATCACATAATCCCACGTATTGACACTTTACTCAACTAAAAAGTGATTTCAATTCAAGAGAAAAGTAGTAAAAAGTAAGATTGTAAGCACTATCAAGTTTAACTTTAATTGTAATACTTTATCTTATTTCATAATTAATACAATACCTTACATTAATATGAAAATTATACTCATGATATTAGGCAAGTTCGAGTGTTTAGGCTGATTAATTTTTTTATTTTTTACCAACTATGCGAAAAATTCTGGAGCTGGGGATCGAACCCAGGACTTCCGCTTAATGTGCAAGTTATTCCTGGGTTCGATCCCCAGCTCTGGAATTTTTTTGCGTCGTTGGTTTAAAAAAAAAAAAAAAAAAAAAAAATTAATCAGGCTAAACACTCCAGCTTCCCTAATATACTTGAAAGGTTGATAGAATCACTTTTTAAAATATGTATAATTACCGCGGTGTAAATGGAGTTGTCGCAAATTAATTGGTTCGCAGAGGAAGATATTGCCAACGGTTCTAATGTGAGAAATTTCTCAGTGTAGCTCAGTGGTAGAGCATCCGCACATTAAGCGGCAGTCCTTCGTTCGATCCCCAGCTCTGGAATTTTTTGCATAGTTGGTTAAAAAAAAATAATAATAAAAATTAATCAGCCTAAACACTCCAACTTGCCTAATATACTTGAAAGGTTGATAGAATCACTTTTTAAAATATGTATACTCATGATATTCATAATAATATGCTGTTGTTTCTTAGTTGCTAAAAAAGAAGAATGTAGAAAAGACAACGTAAAGAGGCACTTGTCTCCCTAGCCTTCATCTAATTTTGATAGAGAATACAAAAGCGCTTAACAAATGATCTTTTTTTTTTTCGTACGAAATCCTGAAGGAGCCATACATTTTTCAGTGGTTAACAGAAGTTTACCTCTTAAAGATATCACTAGCATGGGCGACCACATGGCTGTTTAATGAGGGGAAGGGGGAACAAGTCAAGGGTCCTGTCCCAGAAAGATGCAATATTTAGTGTTGAAGCACTTTTGCATTATACCAGTACGTAAATCATAACAATATGGGAATTGGGGGGGGGGGGACTATGGTCCCTACCTGCCAATAGGTATGAGAGCCCATGAACACTTGTTCTTATTTTTCATCTTATGCAAAAATTTTTGGGCAATGGATGATTGAGAAAGCAGCTGGAAATTGTAATAAAAATAATTTATTTTTCAGTTTCAATCCTGCGGGATTACGGTCTTTATCCTGCGGGACTAATGCCACAAACATTTGTGTGGGATCAGGATTGCATTCCCTATTAAGATATTAAAATACAAGATATCATTTTAAATTATGTGACTTATAAAATCATATGAATTGCAAATTTATGCATTTCTTCATTTGTATTCTTTTTTAGGTCTATTTGTGTATGCTGTCCAGACCAAGTTCCAAAGATTATTACATTTCTAAATCCACTGTTAAATAGCTCAGTAGACATCCAGAGAGTCATTTCTGTATCTCTCTTCGTTGAATTCCTATCTCAAAGCTACAAGGGTAAAAATACCCTGACTGAACCTCTAATTAATAATCTTTTGGGAAGATTAGTGGATAGTTCTTCAACTGTGCGACGGCTGTGTATTTCTGGACTTGGCAGTGTTGCAATGTTGGATAAAGAGCAGGTAATTTTATGATTTTTAACATAAGCGTTAACACTGTTAAAAAACTAACTGGGTGAACTAAGGGCTGTATTCACCATTAACACTAGAACCGCGGTGTTTCAGATATACCTAAAACCGCGTGCTGGGTCAAATTGACCCAACTTGTAGTATTCATGCTGCAATGCAACAATAATGTTATATTTCAACGGTAAAGACATTAGTTCAATCTTAACATTTGTATTAAGTTTAATATTACATTAAAGGTACAAAAATATTGTTGCTATAATTCTTATTAGAATCGCATCGCTTGAGATAGGTATACAGGGTGTCTACCGCTCCGGAAAATCCGGAAAGTCTGGAAAAAGCCGGGAAATTGGAAAATGGGTCCGGAAAGTCTGGAAAAAAACAGGAAATTGGATAGTGGGTCCGGAAAATTCACCAAAAGAATAATTTTTTTTTTTTCGTGTGCCTTTTTTTTTTTTACCCTTTCTCTCTAATTGTCAGACTCGAAACCAAAAGCAACTGCAACGCATTTTTCGGACCGCGAAAGCATCAAGCAAGTGATGTGTTTGTATAAGGAGGGAAAAATATGGACGCATCCATCTTGACGGGAGGGTAAAAGACAAAATAGCTTACTTTGTAACTTATGGTTTAGGACCGTATTTCCAAGAACAGTGAGTTAATTCTATCAGAAAGTGCGACTACTTCTGTTTCTCAATGGATGAAAGCTTAATCCTGTGTACTTCAGTTAAAATGAATTTCAAGAAGTTGTACAAAATATGCAAATATAAAGACAAGGGCATTGTGCCATTTCCCAAAGTAAAATGCAGAGGTCAGGAATTTTTTTCCCGGGACCTCCCAAAAGTCAGGAAAAAGTCTGGAAATTGACTTTCAGAAATTTGGTAGACACCCTGGTATACCTAAAACTGCGATATGGGTCAAATGGACTCGACTTGTAAAATTCACGTTGCAATGAAAATTATATAATGGTATGCTATTATACCATCTATTATGTCATTACCGTTCATTTTATGAATGATAATAGCATTTATTTAATTTGAACTTCGGATTCCAGACTTGTGGGAAGTTTTGGGTCAAAATGACCCATTCTGCAATATCAGGTATCTATATTAAAAACAAAAAACAGATAAAAGTTACGAGCTTAAATTTTTTACAGATAATTAATAACATAAAGTTAGGTTAAAAATTTCAGTTCGTAACTTTTTGAAAAAAATGGAATCAAATCTGGTTCGGGGTCAAAATGACCCATCTCCGCATTTCTAGTGTTAACTTCAATAGGTGGGTCAACCGACAGTTCAGTAAGCCACTGATTAGAAAACTTGACTCGTCAGTGCAAGATTCATATTCATCATCAACCAAGGGGAAAAAGTATCAGTGGTAATTCAACCTCAGTTGAAATGGGCGAATTCATGATGATCCTGGTTAAAGTCAAAACTTTTGTTAGTCAAATGATTTTGTTGTAAGATATCCAGCATTGTAAGTTTGGATAATGGGAAAGTAGTTTACCCACCGACTCCACAGTCACTGTTCTTTTATTCTACGATTATTTCTTTTGTTATTAAGAAAGGGAGAACCAGAAGGTACAGTTCTTGGAAGCATGCTTGGAAGTTAGAGTTGTAAACAAAAATGAAGCAGAAGGATCTAACTTTTTAAGGAATAGCCTAATTGCACATGCTTGGTTAATTTGAACCTATCAGTAAAGCAAGGTTGAGTTTCTCGAGTTGGACTTTGACTTTCTGTGCCATTAGTTCCAGTCTGGTTATTGGTGAATACAATTTGAGTATTCTGCCAAAGGTTTGCTGTAAGTAGGTTGATAGTAAATATGCCCATAAGTGATCTGGGTTTATTAACTGGGATTTTTTTTTTTTTACAACAAACAAGAATGTCTTCTCATAAATTAAAAACTGTGCAAGATTGATAAACTCTGTCACAGGTTATGTCATAGCTCCTCCAGACTACACAGCTTAATATTTTCCCTTAGATTAAAATATTTTCTGCTGCTGAACTCTGGAGGATTTAAATTGAGCAGTACGTAATAAATGTGTATATTTTGAAGCATTTTTGATTATTTCAATGAATTGAATGTACTCTTAGGTATTTTAATTGGGTTTAATATGGTATGCTATATTTTAAAAGAAATTTAATTTGTTTTTTGTTTTATTATCGTAACCTAAATTTGTTTATGTAGGATGTATTTCCTTTTTTTTTTGTAAAAATGGGGCAATTTTTCTACAACAACTATAAGAACAAAGTTTCTAGTTATTATCTATGAGGTAACTAATGCTACTTTATTTGCATTGTTCACCAATAGATTTATGATAAACCTTTAAAGAATGTAACTTAAAACTCCTAATAAGAAAATCAACTATCACTGTCTCTAGAATAAAGCAACTCACAAAATTTTGGACTGCACAGTAGCTACAAATACTGGGTATATTATTTTTGATACAAGAATTATTGGTTTTAGGCTAACATTTATACAATATTGAATGCAAAAATTTGAAGCCCAGGCTACATACAGTTTTTTTTTTTTAATCTTTTTTTTCAGGTAGAAAGGTATTCTACTACTATTCTATCTGCCATGATGGCAGGAATGGATGATAAAGAAGATCCTGGTTGCAGTATTACTTTGGAGGCGATGAATGGGTTATCTTCTATACTATCCCAAGTAGATGAAAAAGATGTCAGAAATATTTTAATCAACATCGCTCTTAGAATAAAGCCCATGTTTGAAAAGGTAACATATTATTGATTTATATGAAACAAAATGAATTAAAGAAATGATGTAATTTATTTTGCTGTGTTTCTAATTGTTCCACTCTCATCTATCTCATGTAGGAAAAGTCTTTAGTTCGAGCTGCGGCAATAACCTTGTTTGGAGATTTATCTCGCTTTGGAAGTGGACCCTCGAAAGAACAATTTATTGAACAGGTCCACAGCAACTTAGTTCCTCTGCTTCTTCATCTCAATGCTGAAGATAAACATGTTATTAAGGTATGTTTTCTCGTAGTTAAGTAAAAAGTTAGTTGCTGTCTCACTCCATCACTACAAAATTCAGATTTTTCACTTTCCTAGAGTCGAAACACTTTAAAAAATATGAGCAATTTATTTGTATTACATTTTATGTACTCACAAAAGAAAAAAAAGCAAAAGTATTTATATTTTTTTAATTAAAAATGTAAATACTTTTGCATTTGGAGCGGAACATTTGTATGTAGTAAAATTTAGAGTTGCCACAAATGCAGAATTTCTGCATCATTTATTAGTTTTTTGTTCTGTAAAAGGGAAAGTTTGCATACCTGCAAACTATATAAATATATGTATATGCACTTTATTTATTACCTAACAAAAATAATTAATACTGTATATTTTTTTGAAGGCTTGTAAATATAGCTTAAGGCAACTTGGACCACTGCTTGAATCTGAAACCATGAATACTATGTTTCAAAAACTTCTTCTTGAAGATTCACACATAAATTACACAGAATTCATCAATGATCTGACAAAGATTTTGGTATGATGAGTCACTTTTTTCAAATGTTTTTTTTCAAGTATACGTCTTATTCAATATTTTCTGAATTATTTATAATATGGTGTTTTTAGATTTCAGATTTCCACGAAAAGATTTCCTTTTATGCTACAACTTGTCTGTCTTATCTGAAAAGTTCATTTCCTATAATACAATGCAATGCAACTACATTTTTAGGTAAAATTGTTTATTATATTAAAAGAATTTAACAAGGCACTATTGAATTATTCACAAAACCAAGATAATATACTTTTTTTAGGTGATCATACCTGTTATAATGTACACTGTAGTGCGTTCACCGATTTGAGAGAACGAAACTAAACAATTGCACTTGCAAACTGGCGATGAGTAAACACCTGGCATTTTGCCAAAGTGCCCAACACAGTATGAATTTCTGCTTTCTTCCATTGACGCTGTTTGGAATTTAAAAAGTTTTAATTCGCCAAACTAGGGATTGGTGCCAAAAATGTAATTCTTTGGTAACCCGTTTGTTTACTTTCGTTCTTTCATTTCTGCGAAGAGACTAATAGTGCAAGGAAGACCCCCCTCCTCCCCCTTTTTTTTAAACATTTTATTTTCATATTAAAAATAAAATAATAACTATGCATGGTTGATTTTTAATCCCAGCTAATTTGTTATTTGCCTTTTTTCTCACAAATTATTACCAGCATTGTGTTTAGTTATGTATTTTTATATTCTATTTCATAAAAATACAATTTGAATGAAAACAATAAGGCATTGGGTTAATCTGTATGGACTGCTTTGTACTGTCTAGTATTCTAACACCTATGCTTACTAAATAAAATGGATTAGTGTTACAAAATATCTAATTTTGTCAGTCTGGGAATATTATGAAGAAATTAGGCGTAATTCAGTCGGATTGAAACATTAAAAATTGGTTAGTTTTCTTTTTTTGTGCATGCAGTCTAAAAGGCTTAGGAGAACTTTGGAATAGACAAAGAAAATATTTAAGTGTTTTAAAAGAAGAAATGATAAGGTTTATATATTTTTTTTCAACTAAGAGCTCTGCTTATAAAATTTTCATTTTTTTTTCTACTAACAATAATTAGATAATTCAGTGAAACCTGTCTAGAATGAAACTGTAGGGACCTAAAAATGAAAATGTTACATATAGGTTGAAATTTTACATGCTATTAGACCATGGAGGATATTTTCATTTTATTAATATGAAAATAAAGTATTCTTTATGTGCTGAATAACATGTCAGTCATCAATGAGTACACATATTGTACTCGATTTTGAAGTGCAGTGAAATCCTACTATAACAATATTTTGGAGGTCAAAATAATATATCGTTGTAAAGAGAATTGTCATTATGGAGGGAATGGATACTGGAATGAAAAGAATTTTGTTGTTCATATCCCACAGTCCGTGGCATCCATGACTGTGGGATACGAACAACAAAACAGTCCAAGCCCACACAGTAATGCCCACAGTCTGTGGCATCAGTAGGGGGTGCTCTGCTTTCATTCAGTAACCACCTTGCACTCATGTAAACAATTATATGTATTAAATGGGATTAGAAGACTATATATTTATAGTGTTTTGAGTATTTTTTACAACACCCCCAAGTTTTAGTAAAATACCCTTGTCCAGACTTCTAGAGGCACTATAGCTTATCAATGTTTATCGCATACTTAAATAATAAATTTTTAATGTTTAAATAAATAAAACCCAAAAAGTTTTTTGTAAAATGTATTATGAGAAATCCACTTTCTCCTAATACATTGACTCATTACTGTTATCTCACACCAGCAATACAAAACCAAAACTTTAATGAAATTTTTCGACAGAGGGTGTAATCTGAAAATACCATCCCAACGCTCCGACCACTTTATTTAGCCTTTCTTTGTGTAGCCTTTAATTCGTATGCATTAGTTGGACTTTAAAAAAGATATAATTATTTTGATGGAAGGAATAACATTACCATCAATGGAAAGATAATTATCATGTAAAGAATGCCATTATACAGTGAACAGCTTTACATCAATCTAATGGAAGTTAAGCCAGGACTCTGAAAAAATATTGTAATAGAGAGAATTATCAATATAAAGTAAACCATTGTAATGAGACTCTACTGTAGTGATAACTTAGGTGCTGAATTTCATTTGAGCGCAACACATATATATTTTATCTTATAATTTGGTGTATGTGATTTTTTTTTTTTTTTTTGAGTTTGATTAAGGGAAAGTTTTAGTTAAAATGTTTGCTAACAATCTGCATAGAAAAGAGATGTAAAAATTTTATATTATAATACATAAGAAACATATAAAGCTGAAAAATTTTGCTTATTTACTTGCTGATGTTAATGATATTTGTGCTTATTAAAAAAAAGTAGCCTGAAATTTATTATTTTTTTTAGCCACATAATACTTTTTTTTTTTTTTTTTTTTTTTTTAGTTTAAATTATTGTTACAGATGGATACAAAAAAGGGGCGATTATTGCTGTAGATTCAAAACACATTGAGTTCATAAAAACTTTATTACATAAAAAAATATATATATCATTATAGGCTGTTTCATTTTTAAGACAGTATCATACACAAGTGTCACTGTGTTGAGAAAAACAGAAACTAAGAAGTATTTAATAAAATTAGCAATAGAACTTATGTGTGTAATTTTGTTTCATCAGTCTTTTAAACAACTAACTGTAACCATAGCTGCCAAGTGTTCCATTAAAATGGAACACTTGGCAGCTATGGTCCGTATAAATACGGATTTGTTCCATTTTTTGAACTTTGTTCCGTAAATACGTATTTAAGCCAAAATGTTCCATTTTTCAGCTTCTGTCTAAGGATTTTTAAAAATTAACAGAAAAAAAGGAAAATCGTGTACATTTTCAGCTGTTGGCAAAGCATTTATGCTTAATTGTCAAAATATATCAAATAAGTCAATTGTAGAAAACAAGCAAAGTTAAGTACATTTTATTTTCATAAATTAATGATTATATATGCACATCATCTCTCTACACATGATAGTTTAATTTTGTTAATGTAAGATTTTTAATTGTATATTTAATGGTACATTTCATGACCACTCACTGTGTTCCTTATTTCTGATTTTATGACCAAGTGCTGTGTTCCTTATTTTTTTCTTGGAAGGTTGGCAGCTATGCTGTAACTGATTTTGTTATGTTTTAGGGTATTTGTTAGGAAATTTCCCTGTTGAAAAACAGAATCAAATTCCTAAGGAAAGAGTATGTTCAGGTAAGATTTTTACAATACATTGATTGAAGCACACTCAATAAATAGAAAGCTTAGTAAATCAATTATTCTGTAATTAAACTGATAATCATTATTTATTTTTATTTCAGCCTTATTGGTTTTATTGAAGGATCAGTCTCCAGAAGTTAGAATAAGAGCTGCTGAAGCATTAAGTTTGCTTTATGAATACTAATAATGTGTATTTTTTACACTGGTGTCAGTAAAAGAAGAATACAAATTTAATTTCAGCTGGTAACTGAGAAACCAATCACAAAATGTCACAATGTGTGTAATTGTAGTAGTTAATATATGTTTTTTTGTTCGCAATTTTTTTAGGCTACTTTGAACTGTTTCACTTTTTAACAGAAGAGAAAAATATTCAATGTTACAGAATAGCTTTGATTTGCTTTCTGACCACAACTAATTCACATTTTAAAATTGTTTGTTATACAAACCTAAAAATTTATATATTTTTCAAAAACGGTGTCATTATATAATTTATTTTGTTAATTGTTGCTTAAAAAAAGAAGAAAACAAATGGTGATTTAAATTTTATACTTTGTTGTCATAAACTGGATGTATACTTTTATGTAAAATTTTATTGTTTCGAATATTGTTATATTTTATAAGTTGTTTTTGAATTCCATTATTATTTCGGATATTGCGTGTATATAAGAATTTTATGCATAAAAAAGCTAGTAGATACTCTTAAATACCAGTACATATATTTTTTAAGCATTTCTTTTTTAGTTTTTTATGCTTTATGCTTTTTAGATTTTTTAAAAAACTGTACACACTAAAACGAATAACAAGCAGTTTCTTAACTCATAAAATTGCTTCAGCAAAGAATAAAGTAAAATTTTGTAAGATTTACATGTGGTGAAAAATTTATGCTAATTTAATTACAATGGTTTTGTTAATTATATAAAATGAATCATTATAGTTTCTAAATATAGACAAATTAATGTGTGTTACACGCAGACTTGCTGAAGTAGTTTTATTTTTTGTGGGACGGGGGATCAACATTGGAATTTTTTTCTTTAAAATACCATTTTATCCTGTTTCCATTTTATATATTGATTTCCTTCCTTCCCAAAATCTTATGCTAATTTAACGTAAAGAAAACTTGTTATTAAAATAATTCTGCTGTTACACAAATGTGGTGTATAATAGTTTCAGTAGCGCTAACTTAATGATTCAGACATAGAATAGCTTTAAATGCAATGTGTATTTTTCTTTAAGTTGCTTGTAAGAGTAGCTGAAACATAATGGATGGAATCAATGTTAAAACTATTTTTGAAACGTATGCATTGTCTATTGTGTAGTTAACGTCGAGTAAAGTACTCATTGGTTACACAAGGATTATAAAACATCTTCAAAAACGGCTCGTTTTTATTTCCTTTAAAACTTATTTGTGAATGAAATTAACTTTGCATGAAATGAGTTAATATTTATAAAGCAGTTTCTAGAAATAATTACCTATATTTTTATGCAAAATATTTCAAGTGACTTGGATTTTTTATAGATATTTTAATATTAATTTAGAAGAAATCTGTGATATGAAAACTAAAGCATTTGGTTGGTCATTATTAACAATGATGAGTAAATGCTTTGGAAGTTCGCTAATACTGCCCTTTAAAGAAAGAAAATGCAATGGTATTCATTTGCAATCTATATTAATAAATGCAACTCCTATCGAGAGACATTCGCAACAAAGTATACTCGGATTGTAAATAATGCATTGAAAGCCTATTGCCATGCCAGTATTTATTTCTAAATCAACTCTGGAGTTTTCATGTCATTTGAAACCATTCCGTTTTGTAGACTATGTTAAGATTTTACATCTTCATCTGTATGTATTGCTTTCAAATATGGAATTAGGCTGCTAAATGTGTGTCATTTTTATGTATACACATATTTTCCAAATTACATATCAGAAATTACTTTAGATCTAATTTTGTTTCTTGCATTATTTATATCAAATGAAAAAAAAAAAAAAAAAAAAATTGAGCAATTTATTGTACATAGTGTATTTGAACTTCTTCCCAGAAAGATTTTGATTCATAAAACTTAATTAAGTACAATTTTTTCAAATAAAAAAAAAGTGCTTTTATTAGCTTAAATTTTTTGAAGCTTTAATGTGAATGGCATGGAGTACTTGAAAATTAATTATAAACCATGAACTTATATGTATTCATGGGCCCATAACGGGGACAAGGTAGGGCACTTTCACCCCCTAAAGTTTTAGTATATTGCCTTGACGTAAACAAAATTGCATCACAAAGCAAAATCAGAAATGAAATGGTTGCAAATTTGAAATTTGCCCCCCCCCCTTTAGAAAAAAAATTTCTATGGCTGCTCGTGTAAGTATTATTTGATGTTAAAATATGCATGCAAAATTTATGTGAATATTTTTTTAACTTTTGGCAAGTTATTTTAATATGAATTATTGGTAGTACTTACTGTAAATGTATTAAGTAAAAAGTTCTGTGAGATGCTTGTGCCATATGTATCATTGCTGCTTTCATAAGTTGCGTGCAAATCAGTCATAGAATTCTTGTGATATAGTTTTACTAAGTTTTTAAAATTTCCTCTCTTATCTGTTACTTGTAAATTGTTTCTAGGTCTAATTTTCTGTAACATGACATAAAAAAATGTAAATGGATTTAATAAACATGTGGAACTATTTTTGAATTACTATTTAAAATTATTTTTTGTAATAATGCAAAACATGACTGTACAGCTTAGTAATATAACTATTTCAACTATCACCCATTTCAACATTAAAATGCAATTTCATTTTTAATTAGGATTGGTCAGGTCTAACTTTTTGTGGCGATTTCTACCTTTTTACATTTTTCCCTTCCCCATAAAAATACTTCTTAAGTTTTTTAAAAAAATATTTTCATTTTAAAGTGCATTAGAATTTTTACTTTAATACTATGCAGCATACATGTTTTGTGGTACTTTTTTTTTTAACAATGTATCACTCGGAGCAAAATTGAAATATTGCCCTAATTATGTCAAAACTGAAATACTATTTTATATTTCTTTATGAATAAGAATTAAATACTGTAAATAGTACACACGCACGCAGTTGCTACTTTTGGCATATTAACATGTGGAATGGGGTGCCAGTGCCTGATAATCGGGAGTCAACTTTCCCAAACAAAAATTGACTTTGGGCAGTGTGAAGAAATCTTAATGATTGTCCCTGGCACCGATAGTATCAAAGTTAAAAATTAAATATAGCAATTTCAATGAAATTTGTTAAAACATTCTAGGTTTGCAATGCATAGCAAAAGTCACAACTTTTTCAGTCAAATTTTTGGCTGTCTTGCATTTGAATGGGTTTGCAATTTTATCGTAACATCCCGAACAATATCTTCAGACTTATGCTTTCTTTTTTTTTTGTGATTAGTTTCTTTCAGTATGGATTAGAATTTCTGGTTAAATGGAAAGAACAGAAATATTGACACTTTGCTCAATGTGTTAACATACCATAGGTACCCTCCTTGTAACCAAAAAAGTACCAATTTTGTTATTTTCAGCATACTGGTGTCACAGTAGTTGAACCCATACAGTTGCACCTATGCAGAAATGCTGTCTGCGCAAGGACAGCAGTGTGGGATAAACCTTTTCCACACTTTTCTTTTAATTAGGTCCTTGATTTCACTCGTGCAGATTCCATGCAATGAGATTATCTCCAGTATTAATGACTATGTCATTTTATATCTCGCCTCCTTTATTGAAAATTGTCGAAAAATGTGTCCCAAAAATGCGACATCATTTTACATCTATTTAAACACTATTAGTTCACAACAGCTTTAATCTATTGTTACACTGTTTCGTAAGCTGTAGAATGTGCATCCCAAGTATTTTTCTATAAATAGGTTACAATCCTAGAAATTTCAACATAGGGTTACCAGGCAAAATACACGAAAGATGAGAGATAAAATGACATAGTCAATGAATATTGTTTTTAATATGGCAATAATGAAACTAAAAAATGAGGCGGGTTCAGTGGGGTCTCCCCCTGACGAGACTCAAACAGCAGTTTTTATTTATTATTAACAATACTTTGAGGAATGTTTCCAACCTCCAAAATCGCTGCACGGTGTCTACTAAAATCCTAAAATGAAATTCCCTGACTGAACGTTCGGAGAGAAAACACAGTATAATGCAATCGGTGGTAGCTCGTCATTAAGAAGCCAGAACTAGCTTCATCACCTAACCACCACCATCTCTTCTTGTTATGTAGCACTATTCTTTAAATAATTTACCTTTATTGAAGAAAATGCAAACATTTTATACTATTTTAATCATGCTATCCATAAAAAAACAGTTAAAAAAAAAATGATAGTTACATTTTTTCCCCCCCTATCCGAAGCATGTATGGAACATGGGCTTGTTTGCCCTGAATTTTTCTGCTTTTTACCAAGCAAAATCTGGTAACCCTACTTTTAATCAAAGCCAAAAGTACTCAGAGTGAGTGAAGTTGTTAAAAATAATTTAATTGTAAATGATGGTGATTCAATGTGAGTATTCTTGATTTCCCAATTCTTTATTTGCAGATGCTTAATGTTGTCTTCCTGAAAACTAAGAGCATTAGATTTTTTTTAAGGGAGGAGAGAATATAATGCATAAAAATATGAGAACCCTCTCTATAGGACAGACCAAAAGTGGTCATATTATGGGGGGTGTTCATTATAGAGGAAGATTGAGAATTTGAAAAATGAGTTTATAGACTGTAGGGTTAGCCATACTTAATTGACCCAGATGGAGGAGCTGAATTTAGATTGGGTGGCCAAGCCAAATTAAATTCATTTCAACCACCTTCTTTATTTTATTATGTTAAGGCAAAGCACATGAAGGCTCACTTCCAAAGGTAGGAATGCCTTGGACAGAGGACTTCCTAATGGGTTCCACACCATTCGATCGACAGCACTTCACACATCTACTACTGTTCAGTGTCTTATTCATACAGCTGTTAGTCGCCTCTTTATTTTAATTAAAAATGTTACAAAACAAACAACAAAGTTATATAATTATACTACATTTCTTGGTAACATTTAAATTTCCTCATTCACAGTAACAGGGCGGCTACAGAAATTGAGAAAAAAAGTTCCCGATTTTTCCCTGATCGTTGTACACCCGATGACAATCACAATTTCTGTGACTGTAGAAAACTCCAGAAGAAATAAGGAGATTGGGGTCACAATGACCATGAAATTCCACCCTCTTGATGAAAAGGGCAATTGCCAATCGACCACTAGGGGTAACGAATCGTTGCTTTTCAATACGACGCGTTACTGGATCACCTAGATGCAGAAGTTTTGACCCAAAAAGAGTGTTTCGTATTTACATTTCATATGTCTGATTAATTCCCATGTCTATAGGATTCATATATCTGGTTTCTTGTATGATCCACATCTTAGTACGAGTCTGAATACCTGCAGTTTTGGGCTCGTTAAGTACCTACATCACTGGAGTCTTGGATTAGTAAAGTGTCTGCACTCAACGATTCAATTGATGCAGATACCACCTCAGTCACAAAAAGGAAATTTTTCAGGAGAGAGAAAAAACTTCATAACTCCTCCAAATTTTCAAATATTTAAACTTTTTTTTTTCCTCTGTCATAACATGCATTTATGTTTCTGTCATGCAAATATTACCTCATTTCGACATCCATTAGGCTCAGGAAAATTGGATTTGGACTCATGATGTTTCTGCACTCAACTGGTTTTTAGTGAGCTGAAAACTTGGAAAAAGGTAATCTTCAAAGCAAATCAAATCACCATTTATTGTCTAACCATATTTATGGCATACAAAAGTCAAGAACATGATTTAGGAGAAAAAAAAGTGCTTTGCTTTCAGAAAATTATGTCAATGAAAATCTAACATTGAAGCTGGAATAACTATTATTTAGAAAACCACCCCTAGGGCAGGGCAGGTGCCCAATAATAGTGTTAAAATAGATCATTCTCGACCATTGATTCATTGTCGCCCATCGTTTGAAAAAGAAGCCCCGTATCTATGAAACTACTCAACAGACTAACGTCGTTCTTGCCCTCAACACGCATCTTGCCTTTCTAAGCATATTTCATCGAAAATGATTTTTCACATTTTTGTGACTGAAGTGGTTTCTCCACTCACTGATTCAATTGAGTATTGTATGATACAGAACAAACCCAAGGCACGCGAGTCAGATACTGATCCACAGATAAAAATGGTCTCGTTCCTTTGGTGAAAATGAAAGTTCCCCGATTTTTGGATATTTTTATGAAAGTACCCTGATTTTTCCCCTGACTTCCATGGCCTGTCGCCACCCTGAAACTGCCATTATGAAACGAACTGCACAACCTTTCAGATTGCAGTCACCTACACCTGTTTAGCTGAAGAGTGACACACATAGTTTCAATCATCAAAACTGGCCAACCTCATGAAGTACAGGTTCTAAAATCCAAGAGAGCATGTTTGCAACAAACTGTTGAAGAATTACAATCCTCTGCAGATGGCAGAGAAAACATCAAACCTGAGCCTTCTTATGCAATCCAAGTTTTAGGCAAACTGCCAAAGAAATAACGAACGTGGATGCTACAATGGAAGATATGCTTTGTGAACTTAAGAAGTAAACTCCTTTTTGTAAATTTATACTCGCACTGCTTCTAGAACTTGAAGGTGATGAAAGAAGAATTTATATTTCTTTAGCCAATTTAGAATTTGTTACAGAAAACTATGTAATAACAATGAAAATGGTGTGAAGTTTAACTTTTGGTCTTTCATTTTTTTTTTTTTTTTTTTTTTTCCATAATCAGTTTGGATTAAAATTTTAGTTAAAACAAGTTTGTCATGCACAATGCTAGTTATGTATAAATTCTCTTGTAGTGCAAATTTTACTATGCTTCAGTGTTTTGTAGTGAGGTATTTAAAGTAACAATTATTCAAATAATTGTATTGGTAGTCAAGAAAAAAAAAAAAGGAATGCAGAAAGGAAATCACGAGTAGCTTTCATAATACCGGGGTGTTACAGATGGGGTACATATTAAAGTGTGACTCATGAGATGAATACAGAGAGGTCTATGAAGTTTCACCAGGACAATCGTAATGTGTTCACAATAACAGGGCGTTCATTTTACACAGTGTGTTGAGATAGAATGTATTTAATATCAAGCCTCTAAGGCAGGAGTGGCGAACCTTTATGGATCACCGTGCCATTTTTTCTAAAGAAATGTTTAATGAGTCCATAGACGTGCCGTCAAATAATTTTGACTTGGTGACCATTCGATGTTGATACTTCATAGTAAGCTTTGTTATTTTTAACTAAAATGCAAACCGTTTTGATCGGTGGCGTGCCATAAATATTGTGTCGCGTGCCATCAGTTCGCCACCCCTGCTCTAAGGCATATTTATTATTCCAGAGGCACAATACAGAATACTATCACTGTTGTGTGTCTAGGTTCTTCTGTTAGTGGTTGACATTTGCAGTTGCCTACTTTTCAGAGTTTTAAATGTGTAAGTAAAAAAGTTTCCCCTTGAACAACCCATTCTAAGTTCTATTCTGTTTTCATTCTCGAGCTTGAAAATGAAATTTCCTATTCCTAATTTCATTCTGAGACTTCTGTTCCTATTTCCATTCTGAGACTTCTGTTCCTATTTCCATTCCTGAGTAATAGAATAAATATTTGTTAATTTAGTTTTCATTACAACAGTTGCAGGTTTTTTTTTTGTTTTTTTTTTTAAATCATGCAGTGAAAATTTTATGGGGAACAAACAAAATAATTTCAGTTATGATTTTTTTTGCTGTTACCCCTTGGGCAATAAGATTCTACCCATGGTCACTGTTATAAACAACAACGAAATTTAAAATTATGTCATCTTATAACCATTTTGATATATGAGGCTGAAATCAACAGGTAACACAAAAGATATTTTCTAGCAAATCATAACAATTACTTGCAATAGAATAAAAACTTTGATTTAATGAATTCTTGCTATGCAAATAGATTCTGTGAACTTCTTGGATGACTTCAAATAGCTCCAGTCTCAAATTTAAAAAAAAAGCTAACAGAATTTATCTTTGCTAGAAATGAATTTTTTTTTTTTGAAATCATCTTCAAATTTTACTTAACCTAATAGCTAGAAAAACATTAGTAGGTAATCTAGAATCAATGTATATCAATAACATCAAAACAGCTTTTGACTTTTAAAGAAACTAATGTGATTTAATTTACCTGTATTTGAGAAGTATCGGGCTAATATATATATATATATATATATTTTTTTTTTCTGCTATCAATAAAAAGTAATATTTTCCAGAAAGCTTTTGACAGTGTGAACTTAATCAGAAGAAATATAATTTTTACATTTTTCATTCATATTGTCAATTATAATTCATACTTTATACATGTATTTTCTAAACTACATGTTTCAGTGCAACCCATGTCATTATGACACAAAACATAATTTCAAAGTAAACAATGATGTTAAATGTCTCTGCTTTGAGGGGAAAATTTAATGTTTTTTACAGGGTGTCTACCATCATGCAAAGGTCACGAAAGTCACGGAAAAGTCAGGAAATGGGAAAAAGGTCAGGATAGTCAAGAAATGAAGCACTAGGTCACGATTTGCGACTCAACTACGTTTTTTCCATTTCATTCAAATTCTTAGTTTCTAAATTTTTCTGCTAAGTTCAGTCAGAGAAATTATGTTATGTATCTTTTCTTAACTTCCTTAATTTGTATTTTGATTCACGAGTAATTTCCTGGGAGAAAGGAAGTTGATTTGTTTATCCTCTTATCAATGGTGTGTGTGTGGAGGGGGGCATCTGCTGAGTGTCCACTCTTCTCCCTCTCGACCTGAGGCGAAGATTAAAACCGTTCGCTGTAGCTTTTTTTTTTTGTTTGTTTAAGAAATATATATTAAGTGTGTTATGTAAATTTTATTATTTTATACTATTTAAACTATGCAAACAGACAAACTTAAGTTTTTCACATGTTTATTTCATAAGAAAACTTTAAAATACTGTTCGTTTGCTATTTATAAAATTCATTTAAAATGTCATTTACATGTTATATAGCAGAAATCATCAAAAATGATGTCTGCCAAATAGTTGTATAGTGAACTGACAATAGTTCAATATGTCAACTGCATGTTGTTTTACACCTTGGGAATTTCAAAATTTGGCAAGTATGGATGTTCAAACCTTGAGAAAAGTATATCAGTTATCCACCTTCCCTCCTCAAAAAAAGGTTAAAATTGTTGGATTTAAGAGTAATTTTTTTTATCCCTTCATTCCCTGTTAAATTCAGTGTTTTGATTATTTTCCACATTTTCTTTTTTAAAAACAATAACTTTGATTCCAATTACAATTATCACTGATCTCCATGTTTCATAGCTAATAACTTCAATTTCCCCCAAGTTTTATGATATATTATAGACTTCCATAAGTTCTGTGTTACCATAGATGTAAAAAGATTTGCAATGTACAAGCTACATTGCAAATCTTTTTACGGCGATCAATGGTAAATCTTCTTTTTTTAAAATAGCAATTGGTCCAAGATAACTGAAAGCAAACGGCTCATCAGTGAAAAAGTTGAGAAAAAAATCGCTTTAAAAATGGGGGGGGGAAAAGAAAAACTCGAAGAATTTTTTAATTCATTGTTAAAATCAAAATCACTTGTATATTTTTCTGCAAAATTTCCCCAGGTGGCTAAAATTTCCTCCAATCGTAGATCGCCGGATAGTACATATTCTGCATCCCTGGCACGATGCATTTTTGATATTAGTTTCGTATTTGTTATGGTCAAGAAAAAGTCAAGAAATCAAGCTTACTTTTTGTGGTAGACACCCTGTTTTAATAAATTGGTTTCAATATTTTCTTTCAACTTACTTTCAATAACGGAGAAAGGATTACTTTTTTTTTTCTTCTATGTCATCACTTCTGGAATGTATTATGCATGTCACTGAAAATGGGTCACTATCACTGTACGGATAAGTGACTAAAAGAAAATGAGCTCCTTCACTAACACACATTTACACTAAATCAAACTTAATTTGCAATATTTTATTTAATAAGCTTAAAGATATATAAAAAATCAGATTTCACAATACATTTTTATAAATATTGATTATAAATAAAAACAGATCTTGTACTTAGCAAATCACTAGAAGCAAAGAAAATGGTTAAATCCCTGCCTACAAAAACAGCACATTTTAACATTATGGATGTAAAAAAGAATAAATTATATATACAACCTAACATTTGAAAGTAGTACAAACTGTTATTAGCAAACATTCAATTAAAAAAGTATGAAACTGGTATAAAACACTTCAAAACACACTATTTGGCACGTTCGCACACATTCAACCATTCATGTAGAAGTAATTTAATAATTATTTTGTGAGTGAGATGTTCTTTACTTTAATGCAATTGTGCACTTATCTAATACATAATTGTAAAAATAACAAGTGAGTCACTTTATGGATACATATTCTATTTTAACAATGTATAATCTGCAACACAGCAAATAAAAATATGACTATAATTAAAAAACTTTGTAAAAAACACACATAAGAAGTAAAAGGAAAGTGGAATCCTCTTTCCTTTTACTTCTTATGTGTGTTTTTTACAAAGTTTTTTAATTACTTTATCGTTTAACACCAGTATTTTGAGTGTTTTTTCAATATGACTAAGGCTTCAAAATAAAAATATACTAGTGAGATAAGTGGGATTTAAAAACATTTCAGTTTTGAAGATCAATAAAATCTTAAAGCATGCTTCATAAATAAACTTTTACTGTATGCAGTTTCAAATGTTAAAGGCTAAAAACAAAAGTTTTTGAAGCCATTTAGCTGTAACAATTCTCATATAAATAATATAAAGAAAGCTTTTACTAGATAAGTAGTAGTTTTAGAAAAATAAAAACAAAAATGCCTGTAACAAACAGAATTTTTGTTAGAAAGATAGCTTCTGTGGTACAAAATTTTGTTAGAAATGTGCAAATTCAAATTCCAGGCCCAGCCATCACAAAGAAAAAACAGTTTCTTATGACAGAGATATTTATGAAAACTGAATCCACATTTCAGTTCATTAAAAAATACTAGGTACATTTAGTGAACTCTAATTTAAAATAGCTTGATGGTTTGAAACATCTCTCAAAATCAAGGGCATGCCAAATAATATAAAAGAATTATTTCTATTAATATGGACATTTATAACATAAGTTGCATTTATGGAAATTTTGAACAGAAGCTTTTTTGATTTGACATTTATGGGTATATTCAGAATAGCCAAATATGCTTTGCAGGTGAATGATTGAAACTTGTTGAAAAAACATTACAATCAGCAGTACATTTCTGGAATTTATGAACATACATCGTTTCATACATAGGCATTTAAAAGTTTAAAGAGTGGCTTGAATGACTCTTCAGCAACTGTAAAAATGTTATCTCAATCGTAGATTTAGCTTCCAAGAATTTTTAGGCTCTCTAACCTGTTATGCTTAAAATTGAAAGTTTTACCTTATGCACAATTTTATTTTTACAACAGCAAAAAATCCTCTAAAAAACCTACAGAAACAGTTAAATGACTAAGAAACTTGGGGGGGGGGGTAAAAAAAAAAAAAAAAAAAAAAAAAAAAAAAAAAAAAAAGCTTTCCATTTTGACAGAAAATTAAATAAACGAACTTGTTCAGATATTACGCAATTAATACAAAATCAGCTAACAATTTTATCAGAGTTTTAATATAGTAATTGCATTTCTAATAGTACTTTGTAAAATATTTTCACGCTGTAGCATTAGAACAATTATAGTTTTATTTACATAAAAGGAGAATATATACAGTAGCTGTTAGTAACTCTCAAAACATTTAAAACAGGGTTGCCACTCAATTTCTGAAAAAAAATTCCCTGACTTTTCCAGGTTTTCCAAATTATCATGTGATAAAAATCCAGACTATTTTTTATGTTTATGACGTCAACTTTGCATGTGTTCTTTAATATTTTTAGCTTCCCAAAGCAAGATTAAACGTTCTTTGTTTACAAACACTGATTTTCCAGTCCAAATTATAGGGTTTTCCAGGTTTTGAGCCAAAATTTGCAATTTTCCCTGACTTTTTTTTGCCAAAATGAAATTCCCTGACTTTTCCAGGTTTTCCCTGACCAGTGGACACCCTGTAAAAAATTCTTCTTAAAGTAATAGGTAAGTCTTAACGCTAACGTCACAAGAATTTTGCATGCCATTTGAATTTATTAAAGTATCAACACGTTGATACTCCCAAAACAGCAATTAGGGGAGTAATATGGCCAAGAACATCAAAACTAATTCATTTACAGTTGCTCCAACTAATGAAAAATAAGTCACATGATTGTATTGTCTTAAAGTTGCTCTGCATAAAATCTTAAGGAATTTGTATGTTTCCCTAAAAGGAAGCAAGAAAGTTGGATTAGCACCCTAAAAGTTTTGCATGAGCACACTCACTATAAATATATAACATTCAACTATATAATAAAAATGCTGCTATAAATCAAGAACAAAATCAATTAATATAACAAAGAATTGTTTAGCTATCTTAAATCATTTACTTACAGACTATACACTGAATGTAACAAATTTATAAAATTGTTTTAGGAGAATATATTTAATGCACTTTTTTATATTCTTTAATTATTGTATCTATCATTAGCTAGAAAATAACTATTTTTATTTTTCAGCAATTAGATAAATCTATATTTGTTTATATACTTATATACAAACAAAAAATATCTAATTCTTTAGCAACTACAGCATAAGTAGCTGTAT
Source organism: Cheiracanthium punctorium (assembly GCA_038373885.1). NCBI lineage: Eukaryota > Metazoa > Arthropoda > Arachnida > Araneae > Cheiracanthiidae > Cheiracanthium > Cheiracanthium punctorium. The sequence continues at coordinate 101,778 of JAWZYV010000935.1, read as the reverse complement.
TAGAGCACATTAACAATATTAATCACATACACTAAGGACTGTACACCACATTAAAAATTTAATATAATTTTATTTTGTATACTATGTAACATAGTACTAATGACTAATACTGAATATAGAATATAACACTACTCAGATAAATTTCTTTTAAACAAATACAATTATAATAAAAGAAATATAAACAACTTAAATAAAAATAGTAACTTTCAATTAAACTATCGAAATGTACAACTGATAAATTACATAAAAATTTTTGATACATTAAATGATAAATTTGAGATTGTAATAAATCAACTGAGTTTTAAAGATACAAGCATATTAAACTTAGAGATCATCCTCAAAATACTGATTATCAAAAATCCAAGTTATCATCTTCACTCATAGGATCAGCTTGAACAAAACTATTACTAGCATGACGCGTCAACAGGGCATGACTCGCTGAGTTCCTGAGTCTGTAAAAAAACAAAAGATAATTTAAAAATTAGGAAATTATCTCTCCAAAGGTAGGTTAATAATTATGAGGATCATACAGCTTTACACCCACTTAATCTGCCTCTTACCAGTTAACATCAACAAAGTTATGTGCAAAAACTATTTATGGTAAAAGTTTAGCAACAGATTCACCAAGATTTTGTTAGACATGCTGAAACCTGTTAAGTTACTTTGAATTGGGAGAAAAGAAGACTGGAAACTTTTAGCATTCTTCAAGTCTCTATCTTCACTCTGAGCCTAACAGAGATCGGTGTTTAGTTACTCTGAATTGGGCATGTATGAATGGATATTTTTGCAGTATTTTCTAAATCAGGGTTTCTACAGATTTCACAGCTTTTGCTTCCCCGACATCTATCATGATCTTCCCTGACTTTTTATCTAGCGTGCTTTCCTGAATTTTGCATTTCTATTTTTAATATTACATCCTTTAATCTATAACTTTTTATATATTTTGCCCCTTTTTTACAAATAATAATAATAAAATCAATATACACAAAAATATTATTTGACATTACTGGATTCATACAAAAACCATGTTTGATAATAATTTAGGATAAAATTAAGAATATTTCAACTGAACAAGATATGTTAATAAAGGACACATTTTAAAATTAAAGGTTAAATAAGAAAATGAAAATAAAACAATTTTTACAATTAGGTTCAAACAGGAAGTATTTTCTTGATTTTGCCGCAAAATTCAAATATTCTTGCATTTCCCTGACCTTTCTTCAATTTCCCAGACTTTTTCCCCAAATCCCCGATTTTCCAGGTCTGTAGAAACCCTGTAAATGCTTACCTTTACCCTGATCTTTCAGAATTAAACTACAGCACATTTTACACTTTTTTCTGTAAAAGGATCTGTTTTTTGAGTCACTAGGTCCCAAGGACTGGCTTTTTTAAAGCTCTTTTTTTGTGAGTGTGTATGTGAGGTAGGGTATTTGTGCATCCCTCTGGTCCAATTTTATCAGAAGTTAATGTGAGAAAATTATTCATTCATTTCTCTTCCTTTCTTTCAAATCAAGTTCGGAATAATGTGTAAAAATTGCATTATATTTATACAAATAGAACTTTTTTACACACAAATTACAATGTTTTATTATGATAATTTAAGTATTTTCTCACTAAAGATGCAATTCCAATTTTAATACTGTAAAACCGTTTAATACTAAATTTTTCATTTTTTAAAGGATAAATTGCTATTTTTTCAAGTAGAGTGTTTGATAGAGCAATTTCTGAACTTCTTTATATAATGGATTGTTTCAAACTATATTTGAATGAAGTACGAGTCAACAACTAACCGCACACAATTAATACTGCTCAGTATTTTTTTTTTTTTTTTTTTTTTAAGAAGCTGAAAATTTCCAGGTTTATATGGGAAAAAAGTATCTGAACCCTCCTAAAGTGTATGAACCCTCAATTAATATCAATATAAAACCAAATCAAAACAAGTGGAGTTAGTACTAACCGGAGGTATTGCAGATGGATCATTTCCTTTTCTAAAGAAAGAAAACCAAAGCCATGAGAAAAGAAAATAGATAAGACCTGATCTTGTTATTCATTTTAAATAGAGAAGAAAACATGCAAGCAAGAACATTTTAATATAGGAGAAATGTACACGAAGAAAGTAAAGTACCTCGTTTGCAAATGTTCTACCTGCACCTGCAAGCTTTCTATTTGTTCTTGCAATTCATCATTTGTTCTTTGGAGTTTACGAATATTATTTGTAGCACTATCAACCTAAAAAGGAAAACATTGGACAAAACTTCTTAAAACAGACATTATACAGGAAATATGAGATATTATGGATATACATTAAATTTTAGGGAAGTAAGTTATTTATGTTACATGCCAGAAAAATTTGTTTTACATAAAAAATAATACCTCATCTTCAGCTGAGGCTAATTCTTTCTTTAATTCTTCAATTCTTCCTCTAAGTTTTTTAACCTCAGCTTCATACTGTTCAGATCTCCGTAAGGCATGTGCAAGTTCAGTAGATTTGTCCTGCAACACTTTTTTTAATTTTGTGTGTGCATGCTTCAAATCAGCTAGTTCCTAAATAAACAAGTAACTTTTATGACTTTTCATTCGTACAAATTGTTTATTGGGAATAAAATGAAAACGAGGGCACTAAGCAATGAAATTGTCACTGCAGGATGCCCCACTCAAGTTTTAAAATAAAATATTTTTCAATATCAGATTGTCATTTATGTATATGTTAACACTGCTGAGAAGAATAAAACTACCATTTTTATCTAGAGAGTTCATAGGGAACAAATCGCATGGCATGCCACAGCATTTGGCTGCGGTAGCGCAGATGTTAAGGCATAACTATTAATAGAACAGTTGTGAGTTCATGCTACTACAGCAGATCTGAGGCTCTGAAAGTTCTTTCAGCAGTCATTAGCAGTTTCTGAGAGTGGTAACATTCAGAAGTTCTTCTTCTCTGATGTGGATTTAAGTCTAAGCTACAATCCCCAGTAAAATCCGATTTTTTTTTTTTTTTTTGTGATTAAAAAAAAAAAAAAAAAAAAAAAAATATTTTGGCAATTCAAACTTCTTCCAGAAAATAGGAACCTTGAACTATAAATTACTGTTATAGGTTTGCAAATAAATTCAACAAAAGTGAATTTATTTGCAAACAGTGCAAATCAGTGCAAATAAATCAACAAAATGATAAAAGTTTACACTAAGATATACTAATTGAAAACAATACAGTAAAACCTTGATATAGTGATATCTGATACAAGGGTAATTCCTGTATAAAACTAAAATTTTGCGGTCCCTCGAAATTCCAATACAATATAATCTCCCCTTGATATAATGATATATCCCTCCAGAATGATTATTTTAATGGGTTCCTTAAATACCATTGTATCGAGGTTTTACTGTATTAGTTTTAAATATATTAAACTTAGTCAACTTTGAGCGTAAGTATATTTGGTATGTATGAGTTTTTTAACATAGGTCCTTGATAGGAAAGCATTTTTCAGAATTCATAACCTATGGGGGATAGGAGGCCAAAACATTCTTTTAACATACCCTGCATGATCTCAAAGAAAAAAAGGGATATCCATGAAATTCTTGCTGTAAAATACAGCACTCACAAATACCTAAATATCAATTTCAGAACATTTCAAATATTGCCCTCCAAGGAGGGTAGACAAGAAAAAAGGGAGGGGATGGCCATTTTTCATGAAGGAAGAAGAAAAAAAAATATCCATAAAATTCTTACTTTAAAATTTAACAAATATGAATCCTATGTACCGGGTGCATCAAATGTTCGTGCAAACTTTAAAAAATGATTAAAAAAGAACAAATGATGATAAAAATGTGCCGTTTGCACAAGTGGCATCAGAAAGTGGTAGGATTTTTTTAAAGAACAACAACCAAAAAAAGTTAAAAAATGACTGATAGGTGCCATTCATACACCAAGATCATTTATGCAAATCATGTTGTCAATAAAACACTTAAATGCTTGTGGACTCTCCAATTGATGCCAATATCATGCTGTCGAAATAGGATAAAGCGTTGATTATCAAGCTCTTTTATAAGAATGACGAATCAGCAACAGACGCACTGAGGAAATTTCGCACTGCAAAATAAATCTTTGAAAAGATAAAAATGTGTTGGTGTTGTGTTTCTGCTCATTTTATTTTAATGTATACTTCATTTGTATTAATTTGCTTCCCATATTCAACATCAGTGCCACCTATCGGTCATTTTTGAACGAATATTTTTCTGTTCTTAAAAAAAAAATCCAACCACTTTCTGATGCCATTCGTGCAAACCACACTTTTTTATCATCATTTGTTCTTTTTTAATGATTGTTTGCACGAACTTTTGATGCACCCAGTATAGGTACAGCTTCTTTGTAATTAAACACTAGCTGAAAATTTGTTTGAATTTTATGTTAAAAAAAAAAAAAAAAAAGACATTACGTTCCAGCACATCTAATATTAGATAGAATTCTTTAAACCCTTAACCGTCGTATTATTTTCAAGAAAACAGTCATAAAAGTGCTTATTTCTTTTATTCCAGAAAATTGTATAAAACAAGTGCATATATAGTATATTTATTCATTTTAAGGTTTTGGACATTTTAAGCACTAGAGAAGAAAAAAAAAAAAATAAGGAAAAGTCAACATACCATTGTGACTGAATGTGTGTTTTGTAGTAAGCAGGGAATCATTAAAAATATATGTTTTAAATACTAGAAAGTTTTATTAAACTTACTACATAAAATAAATAAACATTTCTAAAATTTTCTTTGAACATAAATTTAAAAAAAAAAGTAAGCTAAGATTGCATAATGCATATCGCAAATACACGTGTGTTTGAGTACTGCTACCATGTATTTAAAAATAAACTATCTCTGAATTAAGTTAAAAATACTCTGGTATTGTCATCTGTTGTGTAAAATTATATATTACAAAAAAATCCGTGCATCAGAATTGGAACGCTGTTATCTTTCTGGCATATTTTTTTAAACAGTATTGCCCGGAAATTTGACGGGCACGAGAAATAGAGGGAGAAAGCTTAGCCCGTGATTTTGACGGGAGCGAAGATTAAGGGGTTAATACAATCTATAGTTATTTTCAGTGATGCACTTAAAAATTTTGTGACCCTACTGCAGTAAATTCATACGTGAGGTCCTTTGTAAACTACATTAAGATCCCCCCCCCCCCCCACACACACACACTAACACTTCCTGGATTGCAGGGGTAACTCTTATGCCCAAGCATTGACAAAAGTTGTAAAATTTTGAGAGCCAGCCAAAATTTTTAGTAGCCACATATACATTGAATTATATTAAGGCTGTTTAACCTGACAAGCGAAAGTCGAATCGGGGACTCGGGGAAAAGCGTGAAATATGGGTGGTTTGGGGGTCCAAGCATACATGTCGCGCCATCTTTATTCATGTAATGGACACAATTGTTTAGCTGTATTTTTTAGAATTTCTCTGAAATATTTTAGAAATATAAGTATAACTTTAAAATTGAAACGATAAAATGGACTTTTCTTGATGTAAAATATTGTAGTAAGTATTAGAGATCAGCGCGAGTTGATTTTTCCAAATGAAATTGGATTGAAATGCGGTAAAACTGCTGAAATTCCTTGAATTTCCGTCTGAAATATCATCTTCATTTATTTACTTATTTTTTAAATTAAATGGCTCCTATAAACTTACTGTTCATAAAGCATCGTAAAGTAGTTTCAGAAGAGCCATTATAAATTTTGCAGTAGCTTTTCTACTGTCATTTTATTTTAAATCTTGATCAGAAGTCATGTTCATTAGGTTTCATAAACAATTACGAGTTTCAATTATAAAATTTGTAAAAAGCAAAATGCAGTACATTGTTGGCCCCAAAACATTCTTAAATACAGCTATAAATTTATACTTCCAAGTTACTTTTGAAAGAAAATTTTTCCGTCAGCCAATTTTGAATTTGAGTTTAAAAAGCAATGTTTTCCTTCTTTCTTTTTATGAAAACTGACTGCTTATTCAGATTTTAAATTTGCAGTGGTCCACAGTACAGTTTCCAAAGAAAGATTCTGAAAAATTTCATTGTTCTAGGAATGTAAGTTTATTTTTATCTGTAGTGAAAGTTAACCAAAAAGCAGACTTCTCCGAAAAAGTGGCATGTTTAATAATTTTTTTCAAAAAATGAAGTACTTTTTCGAATTTGAAATTTGTTTCTGTTCACAGTATGGTTTCTGAAGAAACAGTCTAAAATTTTTCATAGTTTTAGCATCATAAGTTCATTTCTGATCTTAAGTGAAAGTCTATCAAACACGTTTTCCTCTGAAAAAGGGCCAAGTTTCACTATTAAAAAAAAAAAAAAAAAAAAAAAAAAATTAAATTGTTTTTCAAAATTTATCTCAATGTCAGTTCTCAATCTAGTTTCCGAGGAAACATTCTGAAAATTCTATACTATATCATCGTAAATTTATTTCTAATCTTGGTCGAAATTCGAGAAAATAGCGTTTTCTCTGAAAAAGTGTGAAGTTTAATAATATTTAAAAAAAAATTAAATAACTTTTCAAATTTTATCGCAATGTCAGTTCTTAGTCTAGTTTTAGAGGAAACATTCTGAAAATTCTCGAAGTTATGTGATTATAAGTTTACTCCCTATCTTGGTCGAAAATCAACCGAAATCCTCCGTTTTCAGGTACAGCTAGAAAAAAAAAATTTATAAAAAGCTAGTCATAGGGACATTTTTTAGTTCCTGATGACCGATTTTTCGACCTCTGGTATAAGCACAACTACTGTTACACCAGAAAAAAAAAAAATCCACAAAATATACAAAAAACAAAAGATTTTAGCAAACAAAAGATTTAACAAAAAGCACATGCACTACAAGACTGAACTAACTTTGTTCTTTTCATGTAATTCAATCTGAAGAGCTTTGACATCCGAGTCTGAAGCCATCGTCATTTGCTTAGTTTTCCTTTCCAACCTTTCATCCAAATCCTCAATCTGCGTTCTTAGCTTTTTATTTTCTCTCTCTAAGGCCAATTTTTCAGTTTCCAGCCGCTCTCGTCTCCCCCATTCTGCAGCATTTTCACCTTGTAGTCTCTCCAACTAAAAGGATGGTAAATCGAATAACTAGCAAGGAACAAAAACAATTTTAAAAAGGTGTGTGAAAGGGTTACTAACTAAATGGCAGAATGATTTTATGAATTTTGATGATTTGGTTATTCTAATTTGGTAACTTTATCTTATTTCAAAATTATTACAGCTAGTAATTTATTATGTTTGAATTTATGTGTAGATGTTTTCTTTCGTTTTTTTTTTTTAAAAACTAGGGGCCTAGGCCCCTAGACTCGCTACGCTCACTTTTCGTATGAGGCATTCGGCCCCTAATAAGGCTTATTCGTAAAAAAGGCATATTTTCAACAAACAAATCCCAAAGGTTGGATCAGATAGAATGTTACCGAGCTACACATTGCTTGGTTCTTGCATGTTGCTTGGAACATAAAAATTTAAACTTTGCACTATTTTTAATTATGTGAAAACCATGGAACACCTTGTGTATGAGCCAATTATTGGCGAATTTTCATAATTTGGTGACTTGCGTATATGTATAGTTAATATTTAACTGTAAGAAAAGAATACTTCGTATGTTTCCTTTCATAAAAACTATGGAACAGCTAAGATAGCTTGCCACCCATGGCGACTTTCCATTATTTGGCAATTTGCACATGCTCACAACCTACGACTGCTCATTTAAGGTTTTCGGAAAACCTTTATCCATATTTTCATATACATAATCCTTTGCAGATTGGCACATTTAGCACCACGAATGATATCATCTCGCCGAGCTGGCAAGTATTCAAAGTGTACTATAATTTCTATAATGGCACAGTTAACGCCATCAAATGTTTCTACTGGTAGCAAATACTCTAGCTAGACCGAACCGGCTTTAAGACAATCTGCATTTTAATTATTTTTCATTTTCAAGATATTGGGTTCTAACATCTTTGAACTCTCGTTTAGATTTTCCCTGCTTGGAAAGAAACCATTTCACCAGATCATACCTAATGCCAAGATGGCGCTTTTAAAATCAGTTACAATGAGTTATTCTGTTCTAGAAAAACGAATAATCACTAATTCTAAACTCCTTTTGTCTAAGCGAACTTACTATTTGAAAATTGGCAGCTTTGTGTAATATACTTTGAGTTATTTATTTCATATACTTTTTTATTTGGCGTAAAATGGGCGTCTAAAGTCTAAAAATGTTCTATTTCATGTTTGTTAATTTCATGCGATTCTACATACTTGGAATTGCTTTGCTGCAAAGGAATGATTTTATGCCAAATCTGGCACCATTATGTTTTATTTTTTCAGTTTTTTATTAATATCTTCTAAAATGATTCAATTTTTGAAATTCAAGTCAGCTTATCAGGTTCCTCGGAATTTTCTGAATCCGTGGACATGTTTCTTAAAATTCAAATCTCTGCGGTTTAGGAGAAGATAGCCCAGAAAGCTTTTTTTATGCTATTTAGTGAGTCAACAGGTTATTCTTTTATCATACTACTTAACTTTAAAAAGACTTATTAATCCCGGCAAGACAAAATGCAATTGCATAGTTATAAATAAATAAATAAACTTACCTCTGTACGTAATTCTGCTAATCTTTGGTCTAAAGTTGAACGGCTATTGGCCTCATCTTCTAAATCTAACCTCATGTTATCAATTTCATCTTGGTGTTCTGCTTTAATCTGACTAAGCTGAATAGAAGAAAACAATAAATAAATAAATAAATAAATAAATAAACATAAAAATTAATCGCATATATAACTTTATACTTCAGAAAACATGGAGCTAAAGCTATGCATACAAGAAACTATATAAGAAGAGGATGATAAATACCTCTTTTAAAGTGTCCTGTTTTGATTTCTTTAAATCTTCATATTTTAAACGAATCTGATTACATTCAGCTTGCAATTTCTCTATTGTTTTCATTAATTTATTTTTTTCCCTTTAAAAAGAAAGAGAAAAATTCATGTTTTGTTAAGATATGTTATTTATCATAGATTAATTCAAGAATGGAAAAGCTTATACTTGGTATCAAAAGTATTTTATATGCTAAACATATAAATTTATAATACAAAAAGAAAATTAGTATGGAAACTTCACTTTGAATTAAAAATAATAAAAATTCATTTTTAGACTATATCTAGACTGTTCAGCAAACCAGAGGCTTATTCTTAATTATCTATTAAGGGGGAGGAGGATACTTAACACCTTCCCTATTTTATTAAGGGCAATTCTTTTCTAAATCTTAAATCCACGATTGTTTAGAACAACTGAATTTTAGCATGTGAAATCGGTGATATAGTCCTAAGAAAAAAAAGCGTGAGGGAACACTCATTTTTGAAGAATTTAACTCAACTACTCATGTGCATAATTAGTTAAATATAATTGTTTAAAATAAATAAAATTAACTAAATAATCACGGCGCTGAAAATGTTCATTTTAAAAGTTACAAAGTTCGTTTCAAAGCGCGATATATTAAAATTTTTCTATTTATTATTTTTATTTTTGGCATTTAATTTAGCGCAGGCGTTGCCTAACATACGCATGCAGGTTGCGAGCATAGTTTTATTTTAACGTTGAATTACGTTCCTCCATAAAGGTCACGCAAAGTTTTAATGATACCGTTTGAAAACAATTATGCGAAATATCGAAAGTAACTCCGAAATTAATCTACCGGGATATCCTTTACGGCAGTCAAACAGTGACATCATAAATTTAAAAAAATGTGTGAAATTTGTAAAGTCTGCAACTCTAACGCCCTGTCACAATTAAAATGGGAATAAGTAGCTCCTCGAGATTACACAGTTTGATGTTTTTCAGGAGACAGGACTATGGAGGATATAAAAGATATCGCTATTGGATATTTAAAATGGCACCCTTGGATATTTTCTCCCCCACAGTAAGATGAAATGGTTTACGGCGCTAAATACGCCAATCTTATAAAACTATGTATAAATTAAATATATATGGAGAGTTTCCTTAATGGCAACCATTATGTGAAATGATTATTATTTATGCTAATGCGTAAATTGCAAAGAATCGCCACAGAATCAAAAGATCCCATTGAGGCCAAATAATCTAAGCTGTTTCTTTTAAGGGAGCCTTGAAGAGGGAGAAGCGAGTATAGATAGTATTAATGTACGTAATAGGTAGTATTATTAGATTTGTAAAGATAGTATGAATAAATCGCAATGTACCACGTTAATAAATATTTCATGAAATTAAAAGTGTTTATCCGTTTTCAACGGTTGTCTTACAACCAACTAAACGAAAAGTAATTCTAATTTGCGTTAATATATCCCGCAGTCATTTCAACAGAGGGGATGGGATTACTTGAACTTTTTTAAAAATGAAATTCTGTTTTGTCACATGCAGATATGATTTTAGTAGTAAAATATTCCTTTCTTCCCGTATGAAGAGCCGGTGCGCAGCTATTTTAAAAACATCTCTTGAAAATAGCATAAATGAATTCAGAAGACCTCAAAACGTGTAAATACACCAAAATCTCGAAGTCAAATTTTTTTCATGATTGCAATACTTTCCTTATATGGTACATTTTCGGAAAGAAATAAATGGTGCTCCATTTCATGTAGTGTCTTAGGTATTTAATGCTACAACTTGAGCCTAAAAAACAGTATGATGTAGAAATAAGACATTTTGAAAGCCAGGAGTTCTCTGCAAACTATTAAGCTTTCCACTTTTTTAATAGTGAATGACACTGACGTAGTTTTTTGAGTCATTATACTGCAATGATCAGGTTAGTACTCATGACACAAACTTTACATTAAGAGTCAAATAATTTTGCTCTTTTTTTTTTTTTAATTCCACTCACGAATAATTTCGAATTACACATGTAAGGAAAATTTTCGTTTCCTACTGTGCGAAGAACGGGCACGCAGCTAGTTTTAAATAAATAATAGAATGGTATTACTTTAGTGTAATTAATTAAGTTTTGATGGTAAAACACAATATTAATTTCAATGAACAATTTCTTAAGGCTGTTCTTCGAAGAAAAAAACTCTTTTTAGTCTTGGTACACAAATTGAAATAAACTAATAGCACCACAGTCTCCAAAATATTCCAGATGGTTCCTCCTAAGCTGCTTTAGACACTGCAATAAGCAAAAAAGCTGCGCCTTTAGTGAAATTTTCAGAAAAAATTCTTAAACATGGACCTGAGCTGCAGGATTTTTCGAAGAGTGACACGTTTTGTGAACATTTCCAATTTTTAAGAATTTTTTCTAAAAGTTTTGTAACTGATACAGGTTTATCATTTATTTCAGTATGTAGTACAGCTTGTACAGAGACAGTTTCAAAACTTTAAAGTGCTTGACATAATTAGTTTATTTGTACTTATGTACCAAAATCACAGAATTTTTTCGAACTACAACGTTAATGAAATTATCAAATAGTATTTTAATCAACACATACACAGTAAATACTGCAAGCAAATGTGTTTCTAAAGAGCACAGTCATTTTTTTTTATTATTCTTTCCATTTTCAGAAAATACGAACTGAAAATCTCTTGAAATTATTATTTTTTCTGACAATTTTCAAAATTTATTCACATTTAAAAGGAAATAAAGGAAGACAAAAACATTACTCTAGTATATAACAATTTTAACAAACATAAAAATCCTCCTTTTTTTGGGAGGGGGTGTGTAACTGATATAATTTTCTCTCAACTCTTTCTTCATATGTTGAAAAATTCAAAAGTGTAGTGGAATTTGTATTTTAAAGTAATAAGTTTTTCTTTTTATAAAATCTACACTTTTACAAAATTTTTTAAAGACTGTTATACTTTATTTCAACAAAAACAACAAGTGCCTGACATAATTGGTTTATTTGTACTTATGTACAAAAATCACGATTTTTTCGAACTACACCGTTTAGAAAAACAAAATTTTTCTATCAACTACTCTTTGACCAAGTGTGCCTTTGACAAGATGGCATGTGTATTCTATTTCTAAGTATGGGGTATGTATGCAAGCTTCTTTTGTCTGCCTTTCTATTGCAAGACTACAAATTTATAATTTTAATTCATTACACAGAAGTTTGAGCGTCTCCTTTGAAAAAAAAAAAGTGGGGGAATACGTAAGCTTAAATAGAAAAGTAGGAGAGTGCCATCTCCTCTTGACTACACAACTGCGGGAAATAATGCAAATTAAGAAATTTTCTACTTCATGCAAACTGCCGGTTGGTTCACAGGACTTTGTGTTGTGAAGTTTGCTAAAACATAAGAAGCAGCAATTGTCACACTAACACAGTACTGTTTTTGCATAAAATTTAATTCAATTCATAAAATACCTATATGGAATGCATTTAGGGATGCACCGAATATTCGGTATACTATCTATTCGGCAGAGAACCTGAATATTTTGTTCGGCCGAATACTTTAATATGTAGCAACCGAACAGTAAACAAATTTAAGTATTCAACAATTGGTAAACAAATACATATTTTTAAAATCATAAATGAAAGATATGGTATAGTACCATAGTACTAAATTAATTCAAGTTGTTACATACTAATATTAATATCAAATTAGTTTTAAAGTAAGAGAAAACACTCAGATAGTAAATTTAAATTTTGTTGATTTTCAATTTTTTTTTAAAATCTTATGACACAGTACATTAACCTTACTATTAATAGCTCATTTAAATATGTAACAGTAACCAGGAAAAAAAAAAAAAAACTCATAATATTAAGTGTTCATAAATATGTAAAGTCAATTAACTGCTAATTTTTTAAATAAAATATGCAGGAAAAAATGAATCATCATTTCCCAAATATTTAAAAAATTTATTAATAATATATAAAGGAAACACACTTGGATATTAAATTTTGCAGCATTTTAATTTCTGAAGTTTTACACCATATGAAATATTAAATATGGTTTGAAAACAAACTAATTAAATTAATCATTGCAATCAAAGTTTAATAACGGTTTAATAAATTTTAACCAAATATTCGGTATTCGGCCGAAAATTTGGTTAGAATTTTAACCGAATATTCGGTATTCGTTATTCGGCAAAATATGGTATTCGGTGCATCCCTAAATGCATTGTTTTTTACCTCTGGCTAGTGGCCACAGGTGTTAAAGCTTGGGAAACACTGATCTAGATGAAACATTTATACTCAAATCCCATACTGAACTACTTAAAAGACTGCTTGAAAATATTGAATTAAATAGACTTACTGTCTTTCGGCTATAATAGTTTTTGTAGCTTCATCTAACCTTAGCTGCAACATGGCAACTTTCTGCTCAGTCAAATCTTGAACTGGAACATTAAAATCTTCAATACCTCTGTGCGACAAGCGAGAGCATTTTTTTTCACTAACTGTAGGAATGGTACTGATTGTAATTGATTCTTTACAGTCCCTCTGAAGCAGTTTGTCTAAAAACTGCAAGTCCTGATTAGCAGTTTGGGAGGAATCTACTTCAATAACCGTTGACGAAACCTCAGTTTTTTCATCATCGAGGTCGTCCTGACTAAAAACTTTTGAAGATGAATGCGTGACGGAATCACTATCGGAAACTTTTTCACCGGGTCCGACGTCTCTCTCAGCAACAACTCGTTCCGTTGTTTGGTTTCCTGAATACAGTAATAAATCATCTTTTTGCTCATCAATATAATCTGATTTACCACTGAAAAGCTGGTTTTCTTTTTTAAGTCTTTCAATTTGGCAAAACAGTTCTTGTTTTTCCCTTTTTAGAGTGTTACACTCCTTAGCTGCAACTTCCAGTTTACCCCTGCAAACAGATAAATATGCATGTGAATACTATAATGATATACTTTGAATAATATTCTAATTAACTCAAAAAAGATACCCAATCACTACTAATTAACTTAACTATCTCAAAAATATTCAGATTTGTAAAATGCTTATTGCATATTATTGATTGTACAAAACCTGAATATTTAACCCTTTAACACACGGTGTTCCCGCTCTGGGAACACCAAACTCTGGCATTTTGACTGTTGCCAGTCACGAAGAATAGATTGGATTTCTATAAAAATAGTTGCGGGTGACATAGCTTCACGAGAATCCTTTACTTTTTATAGCACGTCATTTCCCGTCAAAAAATTGTTACAATTATTTTTAACACACTGACATCTGCCGAAAAATGGAAGAACGCGAGAACAGCTGGATAGATTGCCCAATGCCGAAAAAAGGGCAGCCGTTGCCATCGCTCGACTGAACGACCGCAAGAGAGCGGACGATCGAAACGTTCATCGCGTGCCACAGATCGAGAGACCCTGTTTTGACGCAGCTGGCTGTGCCCGTGCACAGCCAGCTATTGTCAAAAAAGCGTCTCTCGATCTGTGGCACGCGATGAACGTTTCGATCGTCCGCCATCTTGCTGGTAGTTAAGTCGAGCGATGGCAACATCTGCCCTTTTTTCAGCATTGGGAAAGGGTTGCACCTCAAAGGGTTAATAAGCAATAGGATAGCTATCTGGTGATATACAAACATACCCATCGCCAAAATGGATGCTATAACTGAACTAATTGTTAGAACTCTCCTCCATTAATATTGTACCACTCACAAAGTGGTAGATAGGTGAGCTAGTGACTCTTAAGTGGTGCTCTGTACTAATTACTATTTTTGTTATAGTACGCTAGGAATTTGGAATAGGTTCAAGCTCAAAATTAACACAGCAGTAGTTATCTGATGCATGATTTCATCTGAAAGAGCAGAAATAAAATTATATCAAATAGAGATTATCAATATTAAAATACATGCACAATGAGAGGTGAACTGTAATAAGCAATTTTACTGTGTATGTTCTGGTACTTAGTCACGAAGACTTCTCTTTTCAAAATTCTACAGGTTTATTTACAATTATATATGTAACCTTTATTAGCTAACACTCATTACTTATCAAAGTTACTAATGCTATGAGCACTGAATTAGTTGCAGAAAGCATATTATTTTTGTAACTACTACAGGGTTTCTACAGATTTCACAGCTTTTGCTTCCCTGACTTTATCTAGCATGCTTTCCCAAATTTTGTGTTTCTATTTTTAACATTACAACCTTTAATTAATAACTTTTTATATATTTTGCTCCTTTTTTTACAAATAATAATAATAATAAAATTAGCATATGCAAGAATCTTATTGGACATCACTGGATTCTAACAAAAACCCTGTTTGATAATAATTTAAGATAAAATTACGCCTATTTCAACTGCACAAGATACGCTCATAAAGAACACATTTTAAAATTATTTATAAGTTTAAATGAGAAAATGAAAATAAAACAATTTCTATACTTAGATTCAAACAGCAAATATTTTCTTGATTATACCACAAAATTCAATTTTTCTTGCATTTCCCTGATCTTTTTTCAATTTCTGCTAATTTCCCCGACTTTTTTCCCAAATCCCCAACTTTCCCTGACCAAAACTCATTTCCCTGACTTTCCAGGTCTGTAGAAACCCTGTACTACCTATATACCAAGTTTATTAACTCAACAATTTTTTTTAATGGATTCAGAGTTTAGCAAATCAAGTAACCCATTCAGAAATCAGTTAAACTTAACTCATGTTATATTATTTACCTATTATGCAGACTATCAAATAAACATTGATAAACATTTGCTTGACCTTGAATTTATAGATAAAGGAGAGATTTTTTAAATTGTATAATTCAATTGAGATTTTTATTTTTTTAAATTATATTTTTTAGCAACTTAGTTAAATAAAGTTACATTTTTAGCAAATCTTACAAAAAATATTTGTCACTTTAATCTTAACACCATAAAAGGACTTTATAAAAATTTATAGTTATCACATTTTATTTCAGTTGAGTCACATGCTTTTGTCATTAAATATTAATTAAATTAGTTCATTTTCTTGCTGCACTGAATTCATTTCCCTTTCCAAGTTACGGTAACATGGAGAAGTTTAACCCTTTAACGCGCAGTGATCCCGCTCTGGGATCACCCAACTCTGACGTTTTGACTGTTGCCAGTCACGAAGAATAGATTGGATTTTTATAAAAATAGTTGCGGGTGACAGAGCTCCACGAGAACCCTTTACTTTTTAGTACGTCATTTCGCGTAAAAAATGATCACGATTATTTTTAACAGCACTGACATCTGCTGAAAAATGGAAGAATGAGAGAACAGCTGGATAGATTGCCCAATGCTGAAAAAAGGGCAGACGTTGCCATCGCTCGACTTAACTACCAGCAAGATGGCGGACAATCGAAACGTTCATCGCGTGCTGCACAGCCAGCTGTCGTCAAAAAAGGGTCTCTAGATCTGTGGCACGCGATGAACGTTTCGATCGTCCGCCATCTTGCTGGTAGTTAAGTCGAGCGATGGCAACGCCTGCCCTTTTTTCAGCATTGGGAAAGGGTTGCACCTCAAAGGGTTAAAAAAAAAATCTTCTAAGGTGCTCAAATTAAAAAGTACTGAAAAAATTTAAATAACGAAAGTTTCTTTTTCACAGTACAATGAAACTGCAACATAAGTAACTGTACCGTAGCACCCTGGACTCTTCTCTAGCCTTGTTCCTTTCCGTTCTAACTTTGCTCCATTTTTCCCTCCAGTTGGCAGTGCAGTCTGACCACCACCTCATAGTCTTTTCCATCTGCGCTGCCCTCGCACGGGCTTCCTCGAGCTCTCGCAGCCGCAGCTCTTCCTTGGCATCCCACTCTGTGTCGTAGCTGTGATGGTGGTGATGGTGAGATGACAGGGAATGCTGGGACCCGTCGCTAGGTACGTCTGAATGTTCAGACCACTGCGACAGTGAATTTCCGACGTGGCGCTTGACTGAACTGGCTGTGGAGCCAGTATGAGACATGGTTTTTCAAAACAATAAATCTAAGGGGGGGAAAATATTGATAAAAATAAAGTTATTATAAAGACAATTTTGCGATTAAAAAGGAACTTTTTTGTTATCTAACCAGGGTTGGACGGTATTTACCGTCTGATGGTATTTACCGGTTTTTACCGTCTTTGGAAAAACATGTTTTTACCAGGGTTTTTACAACCTTTGAGAAAAACTTAATAATTTGACTATTTTTTGTCACTTTTTGAAGATTTATCTCTCCATCAATGGCTGAGAGGTTCTGCTATCGAAACTGGATGGTGGGAGGTGCCAGGTTCATACCCTGGTCGTGCCTGTTGATCTAGCTGTTCGGAGTTTTCCGTGGATTTTTTTTTTCAGAAATTGCACATAAATACTGGCTAGGATCCCTTAGGAATAGGAAGGTATTCCCCAATAGGATTAGGATCCTAGTGCAGTCAATCGGCCATAATCCACAAGCAACCAATGAAGATTTATCTGCTATTTTTTCATTTTCTCAGGGAAACAAAGTTCAGGACATTTAATATCACTATTTCCATTTCTATATAACAATATTCACCTAATTCAGTGTCTGATTTGGTAAGTAAAAGAATGCTATACGAAAATAGTTCATTTTAAGGAATATAATAAACACAGAAAACTTTGATCCATGTTTTCATCTTACAAGAAATTCAAATTTATAGATAATGTACATTTATCATTATTAAACTTATTAAAACTATTATTATGAGAAGGCACATTACAATATTTATTACAATTATGTAATGCAGTCTAGTTTAATAATTTTTACTTAAAGGAAAATTGTAAATATACTTTTACTACACTTAACTTATCTTAATCATTTTAATGAAAACTAAATGCTTACAAATATTATTTGTTACATAATGTAGTTTGCACAATCACATAATGTAGTTTGCATCATCATGATGTCCTGATGATGATATATCCACATCAATTACATGAGAATACAGTTTTAAAAATAGCATTAATATACAGTTTATGACTCGGGGAGTTTATTGTATCGTTAGGTTTTTACCCCTTTTTCCCAGGTTTTTACCGGTAAAAACCTAGTTTTTACCATGCCCTGGTAAAAACCAGTTTTTACCGGTAAAAAGCCAACCCTGTATCTAACAACACTTAAATTGCCAACATTGGTGATAAATGACATATGTCGTATTGAGGAATAATTGTGCAACCCTGATGGATCATAATGTTTTGTTGGGTTTTTTTTACTTTCCAAACAAGTACCATGTAAGGAAAGTATTGTAATCATGAAAAAATTCGACTTCAAGATTTTGGTGTATTGACACGTTTGGAGGTCTTCTGACATCTTTGATGCTATTTTTACGAGATGTATGTATGTATGTGTGTGTATATGTGAGTGAACACGGTAGCTCCTAAACGGCGCATTCCATTGAGCTCAAATTGGATATATATGTTATAAACCACCGTCGCAAGACCGGTATTGATTCTGATGTATAGACGACATAGTTTTTCTACACGGCTACGACAAAGATTTCTTTTACATTATGGCCTACGGGAGGAAATTCTTGAAAGTGTGCTAGCGTTTAAAGGGACCATTCGATTGAGCTTCAGTTTGGTATGTTTGAATTATTCATCGATTAAAATTTATTTAAATGCTTGGTAATGAGCTTAATCGTAAGTTTTTGGAAAGTCGAGCGGAGTCACTCCAGATTTTTTTTTTTTTTCGACTGTTGTTTTATTCATCCACCTGATTGTAATGTTTTCCTTATCATTTGAATGCTTGTATCAGTGTTTATATGATGCACTTTGTATGTCTGCACAAGAAATTAAATGTATAAAGTATAATGATTATAAAAAAGAAATCAAGTTGCTGAGTTTCCATGATAAATGTGTTTGTGGTGTAAATTTAAAATGCCATGCCAGAAATTGTACCAAGTAGGATTATAAAATATGCAGAGGCAGGAAATTTGACAATTAGTAGAGGTCCAGCCCCTAGCATAATTTGGTGAGAGTTAGAGAGATTACTATATTGACTCATATACAGCATGGATGCATGTATAATGCGCACCCCGTATTATGCAAGAAAAATAGGTGAAATTTTGTTATCTCGTATATAGAGTGGAACCCCGATCTATCGTTCCCGCATTCATCGTTTTCCCGTATTGATCGTTTTATTTCTACGGTCCCTGCACAAATTGTATTTAAATAACGTCACCGAAACCCGCATTCATCGTTCATCAAAAAATCCTTTTCCCGCTTTCATCGTTGTAAAATATTTCTCCTGACTGAAGTGAAATCGAAATTCAGATGGATCCATATGGCATACAAACTTAAATATTTTCTGGTATGATTTCTTGGGTTGATGATGGTGTAGATGAAGAGTTGTTACATGAAGCAGAACATGTGGTGTGAAATTTAGTGATTATATTTCCTTCGATATAGACGTTGCAACGTATCTTAAGAATGGAAGAAATGTGTGATGATGCAAAAAATAAAAGTAATGGCGAAGAAGCGGAGAATAATGTTCATGCCGATGAGACTGAGCCTACACTAGTGCCAAGTTTATCGGACGCAATTACAGTATTTGAAATTGTATGAACTTTTATGTACAAACATGAAAACACGGAAAAGGCAAGAAAAATATTGTAAATCTTTAAAATTTTCGTTTAATTAAAAAAATTAAGGCAAAACCCAGTGTAAAATTACTGATTTTTTAGAAATAAATATCACTTAATTCTCTACAACCCCAATTTGTTTCTTTTTCAGTTTGGTTACAAATTTAGTATTTTTGGTAAACGACTGTATACGTCGTGTGCATTCATAAACATTATTTTCTTCGTATTTTGACTTTAACCCGCATTCATCGTTTTCCCGCATGCATTATTTTTTCCCACGCACCCCTTGAAAAACGATAGATTGAGGTTCTACTGTACTAGGAATGTAACGAATATTCGGCTACTATTCGGTATTTGGCTGTTTTGCCAATAATTCTGTAAGCCGAATACTGAACAGATATTCAGTCGAATAGCTCTACATATTCAGCTGAATAATTTTAAAACAAAAAGAAAAAAATATTTTTAACATCTATTTTTAATTGCATTTACAAATAATATTGATCAGTTATACTTCAATATGTTAATTTCATATTATAAAATATCCTAAGTCAAGCTGAATGAAACATAATCTAATGTAGTTAATAATATTACAGAAATGTAGACTTTTCTATTTGGTGACACTACTTGACTTGGTTTTCTACCTTCATTATGGAGTGGGGGCTGGAGGAATCTTTTACGATCCTCAATTACAAACATGATTTTTAAAAGCTACTACATATGTTTACTCAGAGGCTGTAAAACCCAAAGCATGATGTGATTATGTATAGTTACCAGATGAATCACTTATACCATAGAATATTTATTAAATTATGAATATCTCAAAATATAATCATGCTGCTATTATTGTTTTACTTTATAAAAGATATTTTTTTATCACCAAGACTTTTTAGTTTTACAGATAATATACTGTTGTATGTTTTAAAGTACCTACAAATAATATAAAATGAATTTTAATTAGTCTTTATTTAGTATTTAATTACAAATGGGAAAAGGGGCATTTTATTTTCAATTAAAATGAAATTTTAAAATATTTAATATTCGGTCTTAACTATATGCCGAATATTGGGTATTCGGCCTGAGCTACTGGCCGTTTATTCATTATTCGGCTATTCAGCCAAATCCCTATTCATTACATCTCTACCATGCACTATAAATTTGCCACTGGTAGTTGGTGCCAGTTTTGCAAATAACAAATGATGCCAAAAATGGTGGGTGGGCAATACTAAAGCTGTTCCCCTCTTTCTTATCAAAGCTTCTACCATTTGTGTCATGAGTGTCACCAAGTAAATAAACTTTAAAACACATCGAAAGGAATGAAAATAATTATAAAATAACTATACTGGGATTTGTACAATACTTTTACTGTATGTATGAAACAATATTATTCGAAAGCATTCTTTTCAATTCATTTACAAAAATGGCAGAGAGTACAAGCATGATATAGGTTAACAATCATGACAATGACTATTGTGAATTTTAATTACAATTTATTAAATTCTTTTTACTTTAATTTGATATGACCAAAGAACAAATTCATTAATGAAATGCACCCTTAAAAAAAAAAAATACTTTTATACTTTACACAAATGTAGTTATGTTGTCCAGTAACATTCATGACATTGGAACACCAAGATGTACTTTTAAAGTTAAATAAATCTGATAGAAAAAAAAAAAATCTCTAACATTATTTGCATCCTTAAAAATTAGGCATTTCCAAGTATCTATCCAAAAATAAATTAACAAATTAATGATTTTTACTTTTGAAATTTTCCAAATGTTGTTTAGGCAATTTAAAAAAAAAAAAAAATGACCCATAAAACTATATTTTATCTAACTAACTAGATTTTTTTTAAATTTGAAAATATAACTGAATCAATATTTTTTCTCTTTTCAAAAAATTTTTACCGATCTGCATATAACACCAAGTTATCAAATTTTGTTAGCATGAACCAACAATTTCGTTATGACTTAGTACTTACGGTGTGCTAATGAGGCTATTTACCATAAAAGGATTGTTAACTGAACTAACCAGTTGAGCAATATTGTGATTATTAATACGCAAGCCTAAATAGAAAGTTACTAGGTTTACTCACTAAACAGAATTATATCCGATAATTACCTTTAAATTAATGAAAGTCACTAATTTGATTTTCACTCAACTTAAATCTGGACAATCAAAATTAAATAAAATGTAGAATTACAACTAGGCAATTAAATAAATGCATTTTCTGTTCAGCAAAAGCCAAAACAAACTTTTTCAAGCAAATCAATATCTATTTTGATGAAAACCCCCCCAAAACAACAGCAGACACAAGTGTACGTAACGAAAACATAGCAATAGGAGACACCATGAAAGAGAAACAAACAAACAAAAAATAATACTATCAATGGAGATTTTTTTCTTACCGATTTAAGAATTTAAAAGTAAGAGGAAATTCAAAAGAAAATGAATTACATACAATTATATAATAAGAAGTAAAATATTAAACTTAATATGAGATTCATCTCCAAGCAAAAATAATTAAAAACAAACAAGGCGAAAATCTGCGCGACAAGTCGATACCCTCAAGAAGCACCAATCATTAATTAGCGTTTAGCGTAGCGTCACAACCCATGGTCACCATTCTCATTCTCACCATTCTCACTCAAGACCCTGTTTGAAAACGATTTCCCATCTTTGTCTGAGTTTGTAAAGACAGTCCGAATCCGGATATTGATGCTGTCGACATTCGGAATCAAATCATTCGAATCGTTCAATTTTCGTCAACAAAAATTCTTCGTTTTGTGTTTTGTAGCATTTTGCTTGTTTGGACACGGAGTAAATATAAATTGTTGAACTAAAAGCCTACTGAAAGAACTTTTTTGTATGATCGATTGATCTTACTGTGTTTAATCAAATCGAAGCTTTCAATCAGCGGTAGAAACTATCAAATTATTGTGGAAAGTTATCAAGTTCATAATGTTACCCTCAAACAGACGCTTGGAAAGACTGAGAAAAAGATTCAGTATGTACAGGGTGCACCACAAAGCATGTTTAATGGTGAGTTTTTTCCCCCTCATGAATTTTAAATATTGCCGTTAACTATTAAAAGCTGAACAATAACAGCATTAATTGAAACAAAACAAACTAATTCATTCAAGAGATTAAAATTACATAGAAATTACACTAACAGCAGCAAAAAAGGCAAAACTCACAACAAACCAATTGAAAGGAGGTTTTAACATTAAAATTTTAAATTCCTCATTCAAGAATTATGTTAAGCAACAGTAAAGGTTGATTTTTAATAAGGGGAGAAATGATGTTGTTGGCATTTTTTTTCATGTTTTATTTGATTTTAAAGGCACAAAATTGCTTATGAAAATTTAGCACTATATTTCATTTTTTGAAAGAAAATAACTCTTAATAATCTTTTTTTATTGTGGTTTTTCAATGTAGAAGCATAAATCGTCAATCAGATTATGTGTCATCAGACAAAAGAGCGATTTTTGTACGACTTGATTGAATATTGCATCTTCGTTTACACTTTCAAAATTCTGTAAAATTGTAGCAATGCACTTTTTAAATAACTTTTCTATGGCCTTTAGAGTTCCTTCGTATCATATTTCTCTTAAATTTTTCTATTTCAACATGTCACCAAATTTTCAAATGACACTTCGGTAAAATCATACAAGCCGGTGCCCACCCCATGTAAACATGGCGACAGTCGCTGGAGCTTGGCGACCGCCAAGCTCCAGCGACTGTCGCCATGTTTACTAGTCATTCTAGGCAACCAGTGGTCCGTTTTTAACTAAAAAAACCCCAGTGGATTCAGCAACCTAGTTGTACAGCTATCTAAACTAGGCAACCAGTGGTCTGTTTTTAACTAAAAAAACCTCAGTGGATTCAGCAACCTATTTGTACAGCTATCTAAACTAGGCAACCAGTGGTCCGTTTTTAACTAAAAAAACCTCAGTGGATTCAGCAACCTAGCTGTACAGCTATCTAAACTAGGCAACCAGTGGCCCGTTTTTAACTAAAAAAACCTCAGTGGATTCAGCAACCTAGTTGTACAGCTATGTAAACTACGCAACCAGTGGACCGTTTTTAACTAAAAAAAAAACAACAACAGTGAACTAAGCAACCTAGTTGTACAGCTAATGTAAACTGGGCAAACACTGGCCCGTTTTCAACTCAAAAAAACATCGGTGGATTAAACAACCTAGTTGTACACCTCTTATAAAGTCAGTATGATTAGAATAGCACGTAAATAGCACTTACGAAAACATAAACACTTCAAATATCAATTTAAAATTCACATTAAAAACCTTAAACATCGAAAGATTCGTTAAAAAAGAACACTTACCTCTATTTTTTTGGTAAATAACCGCTCAGAAATGTCCCCAACACCCACCGGCTTATAACGTACTATATTTCTAACAAACACCCACAAATTCTTTTCTTATATTAACATAACACATTTCATTCCCTTCCATCAATAACGCAAACAATTTCAAATTCCCAAACCTGACGAAACACGTATTCTTTATGGTTGCCAGTCACAACTACCACCGGCAGTTGGCGGTGCATCGCTCACTCTCGCGTCAGATTGTTCGCCAATGATTTGTAAACAAACCACTGACATGTAAACAAGGCACCGTATACGGAATATAGTCCGACACTTCTTTTCCATTCCAAAATTAAGCCCCAAATGTCAGTGATGTTCTTTTCACTTATTATACATTTGGATTATTCTTTGTCATGAAATTAATTTACAGATTTTATCGATTTTACTTTCAAGTGAAAATATTGGACTTGTACATTCTATCCCTGTCTGTAAGATGACAATATTTAATGAATTACAAATTGTTTCGGTAATATTTAGAGTGATTATTTGGGTACTTATGTATTATCCCAGTGGTCTGCCAAGACAAGCGATTTTTCACCAAGATAAATGCTGGACACATGAAATTATTAATTGTTTCGAATACGATTGGCAACAGTTTGCCAGCACATTTCATGAAAAAATAGTTTGGCGGAAATGACCGCTGTAATAATACTTAAATACCATTATTTGTTTAAGCGTAGTGATTTCTTAGCTTTTTATCATTCAAAACATGACTCTACTAAAAATCCAAAACATAAATGTTCTCTAAGCGTAGTGATTTCTTAGCTTTTTATCATTCAAAACATGACTCTACGAAAAATCCAAAACATAAATGTTCTAAAATTTACTCATTGTCAATTAGGTGATGCTCAGTGGAGTGACATTATGTCATTACGCAAGCAATTTGCCTCCTCTCTAGATGACTCTTTTGAAAGTTATTCTTAAATGTATCATTTTTCTTCTAATATCATGTTCAAATTCAAATAAATATGAAACACCCAAAATGCAAAAAGCAAAACTTCTATATTTACTAATTGTCAGTTGGGCAGATTCTCAACTGGCCGATGTCATCCCATTAACCCTTTGAGGCGCAATCCTTTCCCAATGCTGAAAAAAGGGCAGCCATTGCCATCGCTCGACTTAACTACCAGCAAGAGGGCAGACGATCGAAACGTTCATCGCGTGCCACAGATCTAGAGACCCTTCTTTGACGACAGCTGGCTGTGCAGCACAGCCAGCTCGGCAACGGCTGCCCTTTTTTCAGCATTGGGCCATCTATCCAGCCGTTCTCGCATTCTTCCATTTTTCAGCAGATGTCAGTGCTGTTAAAATTCATCGTGACTTTTTTTTTAATGGGAAATGACGTGCTAAAAAGTAAAGGATTCTTGTGGAGCTATGTCACCGGCAACTATTTTTATAGAAATCCAATCTATTCTTCGTGACTGGCAACAGTCCAAACATCAGAGTTGGGTGTTCCCAGAGCAGGAGCACTGCACGTTAAAGGTTTAATGTTGTGTCATGACTTGCAGAACACTTGTTCCTGCTCTCCTACTCAAAAATACTGTCATATGCAATGCTTTTAGTTTTTTCTTAAAAAACTACTCAGCCTTTTAAAAATTATTTTTTACGTGTATCATTTTTTTATTTGATAATTTTGTGGGCAGCTCTTTTTAAAACATCACCCAATTCATGTGCCCTCCCTGATTTTCTTCTAAAATATTCCAAATAGATAATTTATTTAGAAAATAAACTCAAATATTCATACTACAAACATTCGTATGCACTGATGATCCTAAAAATAACTTTAAATGTGCTGTGATTTTATTTTGATTTTTGGAACTATCAATCTACTTATTAAAAAAATTAACCCTATAGTAGGGGGGGGAACATTTAAAAATTAAATACAACACAAAATAACACTTCCCAATAGAAGGATATCAAAAATTTTATAATCTGTGATAGTGATAACACCTCTAGATGCATATTTCACGCCTTATAAATTCCGAATACACCTTAAGAATTTCGGAATGCATGTTTTTACGCATTGCTATTCCAAATAAAATTTCGTTTTATGATCGGTGATTAAGGCGAGATTTTCTCTTGAAAATGATTTTTATTCACAGTCGACTATCAGAAATCCGCGATAACTTTTAATGTAAACAGTGAAATTGACAGTTAACACTAACAGTGTACCTAGATTGTGTAATCAGTTATTATATATGATTTATGTGTTAAATGCAATTTAATTATGCATTTCAAAATGTAGCATATTATTCATTGCTTTAATTACTCCTATGGATAGGAAAATACTCCTTCTAAAAAGGTTCAGGAGTATTTTTACTCTTCTGGAAAAATCTTAGATCAATCACTGTTTACAGTAATCTGAAATTTAGCTAAACAACATTAAGAGGATTTATCCAACATTAAGTCTTACGCCAAAACGTCAACTAGTGACATATTCTCAAAATTGCAATAAGCATTTAAATAAACAATTGAATTTACCTCAATTTTTTGTGATTATACCTCTTTTTATGGATTTGGATAAATCTTATATTTAACATTATCTTATAATCTTATATTTAACCACCACATTTCAATTTACCAATTACAGTAGAAGACCCAAAATCCGCACTGTCTGTTCAATGTAAACAATGAAAGGTAAAATCATACAAGCCGGTGCGCACCCCATGTAAACACGGCGACAGCCGCTGGAGCTTGGCAACCGCCAAGCTCCAGCTACTGTCGCCAACCATTTTGCACGATCAGCAAAGTATTTTAACACATTAAAATTGCACATATATTCCACTTAGAAAAACATTAAAACAAAATACAACGTCCATATTTAACCAAAAGAACGTCTGCAAATTCAGTAACAGGCAATTTAAAATGAGCAAAAAGTGGACTGTGGACCGTTTTTAACTAAAAGAAATACAGTGGATTAAGCAACTTAGTTGTACAGTTATGTAAACTATGCAACCAGTGGGCCGTTTTTAACTAAAAAAAAACCTCAGTGGATTCAGCAACCTAGTTGTACAGCTATGTAAACTATGCAACCAGTGGACCGTTTTTAACTAAAAAAACCTCAGTGGATTCAGCAACCTAGTTGTACAGCTATGTAAACTATGCAACCAGTGGACCGTTTTTAACTAAAAAAACCTCAGTGGATTCAGCAACCTAGTTGTACAGCTATGTAAACTATGCAACCAGTGTACCGTTTTTAACTAAAAAAAACCTCAGTGGATTCAGCAACCTAGTTGTACAGCTAATGTAAACTGGGCAAACACTGGCCCGTTTTCAACTCAGAAAAACAACCTAGTTGTACACCTCTTATAAAGTCAGTATTTTTAGAATAGCACGTAAATAGCACTTACGAAAACATAAACACATCCAATATCAATTTAAAATTCACATTAAAAACCTTAAACATTGCAAAGATTCGTTAAAAAAGAGCACTTACCTTTATATTTTTTTAAGTGACCGCTCAGAAATGTCCCCAACACCCACCGGCTTATAACGTAACACCAGCATGCTTTCTTTTATTTAGCTTTATATCACACTATATTTCTAACAAACACGCACAAATTCGTTTCATATATTAACATAACACATTTCATTCCCTTCCATCAATAACAGAAACAATTTCAAATTCCCAAACCTGACGAAACACGTATTCTTTATGGTTGCCAGTCACAAATACCACCGGCAGGTAACTTCACTTTGGCGGTGCATCGCTCACTCTAGCGTCAGAGTGTTCGCCAAGGATTTGTAAACAAAAACATCGATATGTAAACAATGCACCGTATACGGAATATAGTCCCAATGAAATCTGCCCTGCCAGCTGCAAGTTCAGAAAACTACACTATAACCACAAAGTAAAGCTAAATAAGCTATTCCCACTTGAATTAAAAAATTTTAGGAGTGTGTGAGCTCTAATCTTAACATTGATAACTTTCAAATGACTGACAGTGACATAATTGACACTGAATTATGATCACATGACACAGACTCTGGCACAGTAACAAGTGAGGATGATCAAAAAGTTGATAAATTAACATTTAATGAAGGTTAGACTGTGAGAAAGAAATATCTCAGATTTGTAGAGCAGCTAAGCTGTGTTACGAACAGGAAATAATGAAAAATAAATAAATAAATAAAAACTATAAATAGAACATCCCAAAGTCCTAAACTATTGAATATACATGTTTAAATAAGTTGTACTATAATCTCATAATTTTGTATATTGCATTAATCCTCTGTATTTTTATATCATGATTCTAATTATAAGTAACATGATTTGTTTCCCTTGATCTCTATTGTATTTTTTTTTCTATTATTTTCCGAGGGGGGGTGGAAATAGAATAAATTTCCTATTATGACCCAAAATCCGCAACATTCTAAAATCTGCACAAGGTCTGGAACCAAGCTGTGCAGATTTTGGGTCTTCTACTGTACTCATAAAACACAAATCACAATAAAGCTGAGTTCAATACGGGTTTGTCAAACATATTCCAATTTTCAATACAAATTAGCTTGTGTTAACTCATAATCACAAACTCAGCAACACGTTTAAAGTTCAAAGCAAATGTCACGTGCCTCATCATGTCACTGTTCTCAAAATCCATGTACCCGATCAGGTTTGCTACAACCAACCCAAATCAAGCGTGTTATCAAAAGCTCTTTATCCCTTTGGTTGGTGCTCGACCCTGTTAATCCCAGAATCCCTTTGAGATGTCATAATGAAACATGGTAAAGTATTTTCTTTTCAAATTCACAAAATTTTTAGTTTTAATACAGTAAATTGGCTCCTAAAAATAAACTCCATTTTAAATGACCACAAAAAATGTCATAATTTCAGATGTAAAAATTTATCATTTTTTATTTATATTGTCTGCAAGTTGTATTAAGCCTTCAATGCGCAGTGTTCTCGCTCTGGGAACACCGAACTCTGACGTTTTGACTGTTGCCAGTCACGAAGAATAGATTTGATTTCTATAAAAATAGTTGTGGGTGACAGAGCTCCACGAGAATCCTTTACCTTTTTAGCACGTCCTTTCCCGTAAAAAAAAGGGTCACGATT
Source organism: Cheiracanthium punctorium (assembly GCA_038373885.1). NCBI lineage: Eukaryota > Metazoa > Arthropoda > Arachnida > Araneae > Cheiracanthiidae > Cheiracanthium > Cheiracanthium punctorium. The sequence goes on along the minus strand of JAWZYV010000935.1, from coordinate 72,883 downwards.
ATTTTTAACAGCACTGACATCCGCTGAAAAATGGAAGAATGGGAGAACAGCTGGATAGATTGCCCAATGCTGAAAAAAGGGCAGTCGTTGCCATCGTTCGACTTAACGACCAGCATGAGGGCGGACGATCGAAACGTTCATTGCATGCCACAGATCTAGAGACCCTTTTTTGATGCAGCTGGCTGTGCGCAAAAAAGGGTCTCTAGATCTGTGGCACGCGATGAATGTTTCGATCGTCCGCCATCTTGCTGGTCGTTAAGTCGAGCGATGGCAACAGCTGCCCTTTTTTCAGCATTGGGAAAGGGTTGCGCCTCAAAGGGTTAATATCTGTGCTACAAAAAATGTAAATTAATTTTATTAATATTTGTTAAAAGCAATGAAGCTGTCTGTAATTAAATGCATATCTTTTACATTTCAGATGCACCAAAATTATTCTGCTGATTCCGAGTGTTGCTTTGTGAAGCCTCAAATACGTGTCAATGCTACTGCCAATGACCCTAACACTAGACCATCATCCATTGTAAAACGAAGACACAAGAAGCTGCCAAGTGGCGTGGTTTCAAATCAGAGCAGTTCCAGCTTGAATAGAAATAAAATTCTGGGTCAGCCATCCCAGTTGTCGAATCAGCGGAGAATACCTTGTGAACAGATGCCTACAAGCAATGCCTTGTCAAATATACTGTCTAATCCATCTTTCATGCAGCAGCAAACTGATGACTTGAACTTTGTGGACAGCTTAGAGAGTTTATTGAACTTTGGTCATGGAGTGACTGTTCTTCCCGTGTTGCGGGATATAGAGATCCTTGATTATTTTGAAAGAATATCAAAATAAACTGTTACAGTTGGTTCTCATTATAAGACATGCATTTAGTTATGGCTGCTACTTGTATGTAGGTATTATTCATTTGTCCAGAATTCTATGTTTGATTCTATATTGAAATAACTAAATTACTGACATTGAAAACTTCTGTTGATTTTCTTCAATTGACATATTCTTTTTTCGCATACAAAATTATACCAATCTCAAAAGTATATATTCAAAAGGCAGTTCTGGGTGATCAGTATATTAGCGATGTTAAACTTTGCACAACTTCTTCAGATGATTTCACTCATATTGTTATTTTATTATTATACAAATGGCATATTAAGTATAACTTACATATAGCCATATTTATTTAATTTCCCTCCCCCCCTAACACACATACATAAAAATAAATATATGTGCATCAGAACTGAACACTATAGCTGCCAACTTGAATGATTTTTTTTTTTTTTTTTTTTTTTTTAGTGTTCAAATTTTATATTGTTTGTATGATTGCACTCATGATTAAAAAAATCGTACAAACTTTTTTTGAAACCTCTAAAATATACATTTTTGCAAACACTGCACAGCTCTGAATTGTGTATTTCCTGCATATCCCAGCTCCTCTGTTTTTTGGGGGGGACAGTACAAGCTTGAAGGTATCTGAGGTTTTGTTTATTAAGTAAATCAGTTGATTTCTGTGAATTGTTTTCTACAAACAATAATATGCATGTATATTGTATAAGTATTTTTGTATTCTGATACTAAATTAAAGCAGAGCATATTTTGAGAAGAAATGGTTCTGATAAAATTACTTCTACACATGTGGAAATAAAATTTTGTACTTTTAGACAAATAAAGGAAATATTTTAATCATATCTTAATGTATATTTCTTTACCGGTAGTCAATATTTTAAGTCAGAAATAATCATACCTAATTCAGTTAAGCAACAGATTGTACTGCACCTTTGCATTAAAAAAAATATGTAGACAGACAGCCAAACTGAAATCATAAATACTTTTCAACTTTGTTAAAAGTGTTTTAAAAGATTCTGAATACTTTCAAAAAACAGGTACTACAATAATAACAATAAGTTAAAAAAAAATCTCCAATGAATTGCAGGATTGTCTGGTACTTTGGCCAGTCATCATGCTGTTTGGTTGTGGAATCATTTCATGGTATCTTCCTTTAAAAAAAAAATAAAAAAATGGGGAATGCTTTTTTATATTTATGACATTTTCTAACAGAGATGTACTTAGTATTTCGGTCCTGTATATACTCCAATTTATGCTAATAGGTAAGTATAAATTTCTGTGAAATTTTTTCCCCCTTCTAATGGCCGGGTCAGCGGCTTACTAGAGGCTTGACCATTACGAGGGCCTCATATGTCGATCATGTCATTATGGAGGTTGAAGTTATAATAAAAACTTAAAACACACTTTCCTGGGCTTCACATACTTACAGTGACATCACAAATCCCACACTCACAAAAAGCATTCTAGTGTGTGTTCTTGATATTTTAAGGGACTATTATTCGGGGGGGGGTCTGGACTGTAATGTTTTTTTTACTTTCCGAACATGTACCATGTAAGGAAAGTATTGTAATCTTGAAAAAATTCGACTTCGAGATTTTGGTGTATTGACACGTTTTGAGGCCTTCTGAATTCATTTATGCTATTTTTATGAGATGTATGTATGTATGTGTGTGTGTATGTGAGTGAACACGATAGCTCCTAAATGGTTTATTCGATTGAGCTCAAATTGGGTAGATATGTTATAAATAGAGGTAGGAATTTTGCGTTCAGCACGCAGTACAAAATTTTATGCGGGGATGTATGTAGTGTACAAATCAGGTCGTAAATACGTAAAATCAACTTCTTTTAACACCCCCTATGTGCACTCTGTAGCACGCAAAAGCCCTGTCTGAACGCAAACACAATACTTGCACCCCAAGTGAACGCAAACTGTACTTTTTTAAGTGAAATTTTGTACATAGGCTTATATTTTTAGTATTTTTCTACCCTGCAGCAATATGGGTGAAGTCTAGACGGATCAGAATGGAAGGAGCGTGAGCAATGTGCAATTCGGATGTAACACGAGCACTATTCAATTTGCGCATTCACAGTAGCTTCACTTCTGATAAGAGTAGTTTTGTTTCTCAGGGGATGCTTCTGAGAATCTGAGGGGATGTTTCTGGGAAATGGGTACGGATTTTCCTTGAGGGAAAGCATCTTCATTGAGAGCGGTGCGAGGGAGGGGGGTGCAGCTCTTCCAGAATCAGTACTAGTACATTTGCTATCACTTCGCAATTGTATAGGCGCAGCCCTGGGGTGCCATCTCAAAAAGTTTCGGTTTGTTTTTCTTTTGCCCTTGCTGTAGGTGACATGTGACGTGGTTCCCTGACCTCTTGATTGGCTACTTACTGAAATGGCGCTATCTCGTGGATGTGTATACGTTGGCTCAGCCCACATTCTGTGACAGACTTATGCAAAAGCTTTGCTTTCTAATTTCTTTAGAAACAAATAGATCCCGTAATCCTGAATAAAAATGAGTAAACTTGGAAAATCCAAGTTCCATAGTATTTTAAAGTGCTTTGAAAATGAAGGATTTGAGAGTGATGGTACTTTAATTTTGTGCACATATTGTGACAAAAAAATCAACGTAGATATTAAACACCAAAAACTACCACTGAGCAGACACGTGGAATCCGCAACTCACAAAAAGAACAAGGAAATAAAGCTGAAAATAAAGGGAAGCAGTACAAAATGTTCGTTCATTGCGGAAGCTTTTCGATTAGCATCTAAAAAAGCCGATGAAGTTAACCAGTTTAATGTTGATATTGCTGCTGCTCTAATAGAATCTGGAGTGCCTTTATCTAAAGTGAACCATCCATCCCTAAAAGGATTTCTAGAAAAATATACTCAGAGAAAGATCCCCGATGAAAGCACTCTGAGAAAGAACTATGTAGATACGAACTATGATGCCACAATACTGAAAATCAAAAGTGTTATAGGAGATTCTCCTGTTGCTTTCATATTAGATGAAACAACGGATGCGCATCAAAGATATGTTCTTTCCATTCTTGTTTCTCCTTTGAATGGAGAACCATCTAGATTTATGCTCTTTAAAATGTACAATTTAGAGCAAACAAATAGCTGTACTGTAATGCAGGCATTCAATGACGCTTGCTCGAAGTTGTGGCCAGAAATTAATTACGAAAAGGTATGGTTGGTGGTCACAGATCAGGCATCTTACATGTTGAAGGCATTTTCGCACCTTAAGCCTCTCTATCCTAATTTACACCACGTTACTTGTTTGGTGCATGCCTTGCACAGAGTTTGTGAAGCCGTTAGGGAAAAGTATGAACTTGCAAACCAGTTCATTGGATTAATGAAGAAAATACTCCTTAAATCGCCAGCTAGAATAAATATGTTTCAGGAAATTACTGAGCTTGCACTTCCTCCACAGCCTGTGATCGTCAGGTGGGGCACCTGGATCTCTGCTGTAGTTTATTACTGTTTAAACTTCGCAAAGATCAAGAATTTTATTGCACAACTTGAAGAAGATGGTAGTACAGCCGTAGAAAAAATCAAAAGCATTATAGACAATAAAAATTTGGAAAAAGAATTATTTGAGGCATACAACTACAAATTCATAACAGACAACATTAAGAAACTTGAAGAACAAAACTTAGAGAAAGAAAAACAGTGGGAGATATTTAAAGAGGTGGAAAGACGCTTGGATGACTTTGCCAAGAGAAAGTTAGAAAATTCTATCAGGAAGAATCCGGACATTGCTGCATTTGTCAATGAAAACCAAGACGTTGACAAGCGCATAAAAACTAAGTTTGCACCTCTAGTAAGTGTAGAGGTCGAGAGATCGTTTTCGCAGTACAAAGACTTTTTGACTGATAAGAGACAAAATATGGTTTTTCAGATCATTGAAAAAATGTGTGTTGTACGTCAAAATTACTTTGTATGGAATGGAATAAATGATATAGAATGAATCAATTAAATAAATAATTGGTAAGTTGTTTATTTTTATTTAATTAAACTATCAGAATATTAAAATATTGCTAATTAAAAGCTGCACTCAAAATGCACGCAATTTGCAAGAAATTTTGCACGCAATTTCACAAAAATTAGCACGCAAAATCCTAACTATAGTTATAAACCACCGTCCCAAGACCGGTATTGATTTTTATGTGTATAGGACCTAAGTTTTTCTACAGGGCTACGACAAAGATTTCTTTTACATTATGGCCTATGGGGAGAAATTCTTGAAAGTGCACTAGCATTTAAACGGCGCATTCGATTGAGCTTCAATTTGGTATATACGTTTGAATGATTCATCAATTAAAATTTATTTAAATGCTTGGTCATGATCTTAATCGTAAGTGTTCGGAAAGTCGAATGGAGTCACTCCAGATTTTTTACATTAAATTCAAACACATTTTCAATGAGTTTTTAATGTCAAAATAGCTGAACCTAAACACAGGATTCATATTTGTTTCATTTTACGGCAAGAATGTTAAAGAAAATACACACACACATCTTATATACCTATACAGGATGTCCACAAAAGGTGGTAACATGCTTTAATTCTTTATCTAATAGAGATAAGTGGGCAATGTAAATTTTAAAAATGTTAAAAGGAAAAGAATAATACTGTGTTGAGAAGAAATTCCTCTCATTAATTTTGGAAAAGTTACATTTTTGAAATCTCCCCATACAGTCCCGTGAAACCCCCCGTACAGTCTTCGTACAAAAAAGTTTCCAATTTGTAAAATGGAGCATATATGCTTTTCAGATGATGAACAAAGTTTCAGCCTTTCATCATAAAACGTCTCAAAGATATCTTTAAAAAGTGGTGATCACACGATGATGATAGGCATGAATTTGAACGTGAACATTTAATGCTAGAAGGCAATAAATGATTTTCTTTCGTAGTTACGGCAGGACTCTTGAAATACGATCATCCGATTTCATTTTTTCCCTTTGAAAGTCATTGAAACGTGCTTTAAGTCAGCATATATTTAATGAAAATTACTCATCGTATATCACCTCATTTGTGTATGGGTCACATTTTAATACTGGGAATTTTTTTGTCTGGGGGGGGAGGGGTCATATACAAATTTAAAAAGTGTACTTTTTTGAAAATTTAGAAAGAATTTGTTCTTAAGGTTGTCATTTTTACTACCTTATTTTGAACATTTTTTTTTCAGTTTACGTTGCCCACTTATCTCTAATCGATAAAGAATTAAAGTTTGTTCCTATCTTTTGGGGACACCCTGTATATATATATATATATTTGTTTTGATTTTTGAGGAAAATGACCACCCTCTCTTTTTTCTTTTCTTTTTTTTTTTTTTTTTTAACATGTACCTCCTTGGAGGACGAATTTCAAAATGGCCTGAAATTGATTTTTAGGTGTTCATGAATGTTGTATTTTATAGCAAGAATTTTATGGACAACTCTTTTTTTTCTTTGAGAGAGATATGTGAAAAGAAAGTTTTGTCCCACTATTTGCTCCCGCCCCCCCCTCACTAAGGGTTGCGAATTTTGGAAAATACCGTTTAATCTAGCTTCTGCATTATTGAAATCACATGCATGCTGAATTTTGTACTAATTACCTTATAGTTTTAGCCAGGAAATATTGAAATACGAAAAAGCAACATTACATTCTGGTCCTTCTCATAAGCTTGCGTAGTTTTGAAAGTGTTGTTTTTGTTTCTGATGCCCCCTGACAACCACAAACGGCGGTGCCAGATCCCCCCCCCATGGGCGCCGGGAGGGGAGTGCAAGGAGGTGCACTTGCACCCCCCTGGAGTTTGAAAAAAGCATTATTAACCTGAAAATATAAGTAATTTGTTTTACCCTTAGGACAATAAAAAGAAAGAGCCTGAATGTATGTGTGATATTTTGAATTTTACCTGTAACTGTCGCATTAAAGTAGCTGTTTAGACCTGTGTTTATGGCTTAATATTTTCTATCAATGTGCATAAATTTTAAACTTTTGAGAAGTCATCCGCATTTTTATTTTGGAATAATGTTGGCTCACGCACCTGAGCCTTCATAATGTATTGACCAACGCTTACGGTCGTAGTAATGTTGAATGCCCCACGGCATGTGCCCGCAATTAGGAAAAAATATTTTGAAATTGTCTCGATAATATTCGAAGTAGACGGGACAGGGCTTGTCTCGAACTATCGAAATCATTAAATTAATAAGCAAATAAATGGAAATAAAGCAATTTTTGTGATTTGAGTGCATACTTAAATGAAAAATCTAGTTACATATTATTACATTACTGATTAGAGCAGGTTATTAATATCGGAAAATAATAATCAATTCTTTTGAATTGACACGTTAACCCGTTTCCGTACAACAACTATTGTCCAGTGCCATTGACAAAGTATCCGTACAGTGCCATTGACAAAGCAGCATGTCAACACTGCACAGAAATGTTTGAGGACATCTACAGAAAAAATACACCCACTTTCTTTCGGAGAGGGATTTCTGATAGGGCTTCCGGGTGCACCAGGTATTTGAATTTTTGTCCTACAATAAAAAAATCGCCTGTTTTATATGTGTTGGTCATTATTTGGGAGCTAAACTGATTTTTTCCCTAACTGAGATGTATGGAAAACTAGAACAATCGAAACTCGAACTATCGAGACTCTACTGTGAATATGATTAAATGCAATTATCTTAGGACTTAACGCTTAAAATTTAACATTTCTTTTTAACATTATAGAGTTAATTTTTCAGAGATTTAAACTCAAAAACTATTAGAGGAAAACATGGGCGCCCATAGGAATTTTTCTAGGGGGGGGGGGGAAACTTCAAAATTTTTTTCTAGGGGGGGGGCAAATTTCAAACTTTTAACGAATTTAGTTCTGTTTTTGCGATTTTTTTACACCATGAGACACTAACCTAAAACTGTAGGGGGGGGGCAAGTGCCCTACCTTGCCCCCCCCCTATGGGCGCCCATGGAGGAAAATTTGTATTTGAGTTTTTGACATGGTGACTTTTCAACTATTAAGTGAAGGCATCACTGCGTCACTTTCGAAATTTGGGCTCTGTTTTAGTATGTGGATGTCCTTGCCAAGTGCACTTAAAGCAAACCTGCACATGGGGTATCTGTCATGGAAAGGGGGGGGGTTGCCTTGGACAGAGGACTTTTTAAGGGGTTCTAACGCATATTCACGTAACATGTAGAGAAAACCGTCCAAAACTCAAAACCGTTAGATTGACAGCCACGCGGCAGGCCAGAACTATTGACCTTCACATTTCAGCCATCTACCATTTTCAGCACCGGACATGGCGGGGACACCTAAGCCGAAAATTGGTATGTACAGCTGCGAAATAAAAAGGCCCACTTGTACTTTATTCAGCCGTCGTTCGTCGTACAGCAAAGTTACATATACGTACATTTTAAGTTGCTATGCATAAAAATTGCGTAAGGGGCCGTCTCCATATTAAAATTCGCATCACCCTTTTTTTTTTTTCCAATAGCAACCCCTAGATTTCACTTCATATTTCAAAAATTTAGCTCATTTTAACCCCGAAGGCCAATTTTCAATAAATTTGGACTGAAAATGAGTGAGTTATGAGCACCCAATATCCCCGTCCCCATATGTTAAAATATTTTTTCAGACTTTAATTCATATCTCATATAATATTGATAATAAGAAGCTGACTTTCATGCGTACTATTAGAACTTAACGACCCAAACAAAATTTACTATTATTATAATTTTTAATAAAATACTAATATTAATTATGAATTATTAAATTAATATTTAAAAAAATTATGAATAGCAACCTAGCCAAATTTTGATGGAAATAGATGCAAAAAGAGATTTTACATGGCTGCGCAAAATTTCAAATTTTTACGTTCAATAGTTTAATTTATATTGAATAAAATGTGTTATTTTCCTGAGGGACCATATATAAATTTATTTAGTGGTAATTTTTTGAAAATTGCGTAAAATAAACCTTAATTAGATTCTTTTCTGCAAAAACAACCTCTCACTCCAGGCAACATTTCACCTGTCTAAGAGAACCATCAAGAGAAATACTCAATAACAATTTCAGAATTGGAAAGATTTTCAAAATCGTGAGCAGTCGTTTTGCATTTTCCCTTTAAATCGTGTGTACGAACCAAGGAAGCTATGGATTCACGGGTCACTTGAACCACTGACTAAATATTCTAAATTCTAACACCCGATATTAGTACCCCGAGAAACAGTATTTTCCGTGAAAATAATTTTTATTTCTTTTAACTCTCGCGAGCGAAATTAATGAAAGGCGAAAAGTTCGGAACCTACAAATAGCATTTCTCAATTTGCAGAAAGTTCCTTAAAATCACGCAAAAAATGAATCGCAATATCTCCGGAAATTATCGTAGAAAATGGGTAAAAATTTATATTTAAGGTAATTTGAAGGTTTTCTTTCGTTTAATAAAGTCAAAGTAATATGTTGCCATTGAAAAAAAACGAAGTTGATGCAGAATTAAATATGAAGACGACTCCTTAAACAAATTAAAGTATACGTTATTTGCAAACGAATGGTATATATAACTTTGCAGTCCGACGAATAATGGCCAAATAAAGAGCAAGTGGGTCTTTTATTTTCCGTAGCTGTACATCAATGCTAGAAAAAATACATTTCGCTTCAGTTTTTCTGGGAAAATTCGTCTGTTTAAATACAAAACAATGTTATCAAAATTGATCATAATTTAAATAATTAATTATTAGTATACTTAAATTGGGGTATTATTAATTAGGCGTAATTAATAGTTTAAGATTTTGTACTTTTCAGCTGCGACAAAAATTAACTATGACGATGTTTATTTCACATACTCATGCTACATTTTCCAGTCAAGATTCTTCTTCCTTCAAACTCCAGATAGTCTAATTTTTTATACGTATGTATACAAGATATCCCTGAAGGTAGCTAAAATACATGCAAAGAAGCATTTTTCTGCATTGTAACGTTTGGTCGGAAATGAAAAATGTAGATAGTTTCAGCACGATAGGGCTCCAGCCTATTTCTCAAATAATGTGCGTAATTACCCCCATTGTCATCTTCGATCTCCGATCGATTGGACAAGTTGAACCAGTTGCTTGACAATCACGTTCATTAGATTAATCAAGTATCGAAATTTGCTTTTGGGGATACCTCAAGGCACTCATTACGAGACTCCAGTTGACACAGATGAGCCTCATTGCAAAACTTTAGTAACCGCTGAAACCATTCGTGGAACACCTGGTGTCTTCGAAAGGGTACGCCAATCATTTGCTAGACGCTACCAGCACATTTGAGCATTTACAGTATAGCCTTTTCATTTCTTTTGCATTTGCTATATTTCCATCTACACTTTTTCCTTTTAACCCCACACTGCTAATCTGCTGTACAAAAAAATGCTTCTTTAAATGCGTTTTATACTTTAAGTTTGGCCTATGAATTCAGGAACACCCTGTCTATGTATATATATATATATATATATATATATATATATATAATCTACCCTGGGTGCACCCCCTGGAAATGATCCTGCCGGCGCCCTTGCCCCCCCGGGGGGAGGCGATGGGCATAGGAGGTGCGCCTTCCTTTTTTAGGGCCCCTGTGGGAGGAAGTAAGATTTAGCCCACGGACCCCTCATTTTGAACCCATTCCAGAGGAGGGACCAACCCCCTGAAATCGGCACCCCCAGAGGCATCGTTCAACAACTTGGAGGACACTGGAGCCGCGACAGATTTTACGTACATCCGCTCCCATGAGCGTACACGGTCCCACAGTAGTCGAGCCGAGAGGGAGTTGACCCTCCCAAGCACTGGCTAAGCCGGATGCTGCTTCACTAGCCGTGTTCTAATGGGAACGGAGTTTAGCGCGCAGACCACTGCTGGACAGTTTTGAAAGTAACGCAAAGTAACAAACGATTTTATGAATAAAACCACCTCAGTGATGTTGTGCATCGGTTTCTTTTTTAAAGTGAAATCATTCATCTTTCTAAAGGGTAAAGTCAAAATCTCATAAAATTTGACGGCTTAGATTAGATTTTATGAGGCAAATAGGAGAGGTTAAAGGAGTTATGCATTATTTCGCGCGTCTTAAATCAATTTTAAAAAATTACTTTTTAGTCCAGTAAAATCAGGATTTTGTCTGTCATTAATTCCGGGAAAGCTGAAAATTCTTTTTTAATACTTTAATGCTTTAATTCTTTTTCTTTCTTTTTTTTTTTTGCACTGTAGTGAAGGGATTTGAAGTTTTTCCTACTTTTTCATGTGAGCATAAAAAAAAATCGAAAATTTCGAACTTTCTTCAGTTTTTATTAAATAACTCAAAAACTGTGAGTTTCACAGGGTAAAGCTTTATTAACAAATTGTAGAGCGCAAAACTCTGTGTCGATTGAATATCTAACTTTGGAAATTCCACCATTAGCGAACGAGATAGCACAAGCCAATAGACGACTTTTTTCAACTTTTTCGAAAAACGCACTAAACATGTTTTTTTTACTTCTGAAAACTTAAAAGTGAGTCTTCTTTCGAATCAAAATTACTCTCACATATACTCGCGTTCATGGTAACTATATTTAGACCTTAAAAGCCGAATACACGTTAGTATAACTATTACTGTTTTAGGCGCATGTATTTTGTTTAAGCTTCATACACGCGTTAACTAAAACTAAGCGATAACTAAAATTAAAGATATTCTTTTCAACTTTTGGTCGTGATTCATGCAACTGATGTTTTTTACCGATTATCATGAATTATTTCGCATGCAGAACACCAATAATACCTAACTATTAGGGGGTCACCGGAAGTTAGCCATGGATGATTTTGCAACCTCAATCAGTGGGATTCATTTCCAGCCCTTTTTAAATAGTACTTATCAGAAGGTTAAGCTGAAAATAAATGTTGTCTGGCTGCTTTTTTTTGTTGTTATTCACACGTGCTTCCTTTCTCTCTGGACCTAATTCTAAAACCAATACGGACGAAGTCGCTGGTAGAAGTTATTTTATAGCGCATTGTTACATTATACATGAACACTTGCATTAGTGTGAATAGTGAAATTGTATCCTGGATCCCAAAACAGCAGACATTTCTGGATTGAGATTTCATGTCCCTAACATAAACAGTAGCCTGAGATCATCATCAGATAAAATTGTTCTTCTACCCTATAGTGCGTTCGCCGAGTCGAGAGAGCGAAACTAAACAATTGCACTTGCAAACAGGCGATGAGTAAACACCTGGCATTTTGACAAAGCGCCAAACACAGTGGGAATTTCTGCTTTCTTCCATTGACGCTGTTTGGAATTTAAAAAAAGGTTAAATTCGCCAAACTAGGGATTGGTGTCAAAAATGTAATTCTTTGGTAACCCGTTTGTTTACTTTTTCGTTCTCTCGTTTCCGCGAACAGACTGTAGAAGAGTTTGTTTTATCGTCTCAGTAGCTGAGTGCCCGTTCTTCGGACGAGAGGAAGTAAGATATTTTTCTATCACACGCAATTAAAGTTTATTGTGTCGGATCAGAGTTACCAAATGGTTTCATTCGTAACTTGAAATCACGATAGCTAACCTAAACGAGTTTGTTCCCGAAAAGGTTTAGAGTTCTATGTTTGTAGACGAAACTATTTACTTACTAGCCCGTCGAAGCTTTTTTCTCTCACCGAAAAGAATTCTATTTGAAATTTAAAAATGAATATTTTTAATTATTTTAAATCCTTCATTAATATTGTAGGATAAGCATCATCTACGAAGCCCAAACTCTCAAAACTGTTCGGATTTTTCCAATAATAGCCATCGTTTCCCTGCAAGGGATCAGGCCCATATGTGGCTCCTAATGATCTGCAAGCGCTCCTCCTATAGGCTTCGAAGACATGTTGCCACACATGCGAAAGAAATAAAATGCAAACTAGCCAGAATAGAATTAAACATCCGAGGTCTTTTAAAGTGCCATTAAGATAATGTTATATTTATTTTATATTCATACTAGCCGCCTCCGGCAACCAGTTGGTTCCCCATCTTAATAAATCTTGTTCGGAGAAACTCCTGTTCCTCACCGGCTTCCTCGGCACTGAAATCTCTAAGATTCTGAATGGAATTTAAAATTGAGATGATTACCCTACGGTAAGTGTCGTCCCCTGCTATTCGAAATGACGTCCCTTCGAAGCCGGCCACCAGATGCGATGCTTACTATGTCGGCCGCCCCTGGTTATAAAAATAAGATGATTAAATGATAAAAACTACAAAAAGGAACAAATTATTTTCGTCCTATATTAATTCTGACGAGCTTCTGGATATATTGGCTTTTATCAAAAAACGGAAAAGGAAAAAAAAAGTAAAAAAAAGCTGAAGCACTTTAGATTTTAAATACGCACTAAAGTACTATATATTAAAAGCGTATTATAATCCATAGGTCTTCCCTATTTTCGTTCCTTATTTCATTAAGTTGGAAAGCATATAATTATTCATGGTTTGATTAAACAAAATTAAAATTGATATTTCTAACATCCTTTTTCTGGATGTAATACATTAGAAATAGATGGGGAAAAGCTGCGCAGAAATATGCACAATTCCAACTGAATGAAAATTTCCAAAACTTATTCTCAGGTGTATTCATAACGAAAGTAGCAGACGATAAAATTACGATAAATTGCGCCAAGCGTTGGAATCATCTCAAAATCGCACATCAACCATTTTATTTTTCGCCAAATTAAAAAGTTTCACATTTTAGTCTCAGGAAATTTCCAAATCCTATTTTTTTTTTTTTTTTGAGTATAAAACATTTCATTCCTGCTCTGATTTCACATGCACACGATATTTTAATTAAAATACAACCTTACAAATAATCTAAACAAAAAAAAAATCGTTACTCTTTTATTTTTACTTCAAGAGTCTGAATCATTTAATAAACTTGCCAAATATGGCAACCTAGATATGCTATATTCTTTTTTTTCCTCTGCGGGGTTACAATTGCGAAATGGCGGAGCAAAAATCAGCCTTTTGCGGCACGTTTTTTTATCGATATCTCCTAAAATGATTCGAATTTCGAAAAAATCGCTTCGAGGTATGTCGGGACCCGTCCTGGAGAATCTCTATACAAAATTTGGTAGGTCTACGATCACCCGTTTCGGAGCTCAGCGAGACGCAGACAAACTAACTAACTAATCAACCAACTAACGGACCTTTTACAGTTTGTTTTATTTATATAGATAGATAGATAGATAGCGGAAAAAACACTCAAAATACTGGTGTTAAATAATAAAGTAAATAAAAAACTTTGTAAAAAACACACATAAGATGTTATAGGTAAGAGGATACGCACGTTTCAGCCAAAAATTGTTTTGGCCTTCATCAGTCCAAGCCCTTCGTCGCAAGCAACACAGGGAACTGAAAAGAGATAAACAAGCAAGATGTTGCCACAAGGGGCAAAGAAAAGTCGAACAAAACCACGGAGAGGGGAGAAAAAAATATAAATAAAAGATGGGAAAGGAAAGAAGCACAAAAATACAGAAAAAGGAATAAAATAATAATAATAAGAATAATAAAAAATGAACACACGAATACAAACACACACACAAAAAAGAGAAAACAGAACAAAACAAAATAACAAAAAACAAATAGAACACAATATTTTTTTTTTTATTAAAAACCACGAACAGCACAAAATATATATAATTCATTTTTTTAAAAAATATAAAAAACGTAAAGGAAGACAGTAACACACGTACAAACACATAAAAAGGGGGGGGCAAACAAAATAAAAGAAGGGGAAAGGGAACGAAAGAAAAAGAAAAAAGAGGGGGGGAGTAGACGAAGAAAGTGAAAAGAAACTTACAACAGCAGCTTCCAAGCAGAATGAACGAAAGGAACGGAAGAACCATCGTTCACAAGACGTTCTAAGTGCTGGGTACTGGAAAAACCTTCCAAAAAATCCAGATGGGACAAAGACTGAGGAGTGCACAAAATCTTAGCCTTAGAAAACTGAAAACGATGATTGGAATTCCAACAATGTGAGGCAATAGAAGATTTGGAAAGTTCGTGCTTAGAAACATATCTCTCATGCTCTTTGAGCCTAAATTTGAGAGCTCTTCTGGTTTGACCAATATAGCCCAAATCACAAGATCCACAAGGAATATAATAAACACCCCAAAGGTTCTCAGTAGGAATAGGATCTTTAAGGGAAGAAAATTTAAGTTTATTAACAGGTTTGAAAATGACTTTGAAACCGAAATTTTTGAGAAGTTTAGAAATTTTGTAGCATAAAGGTGAAAAGAAAGGTAGTACAATTAATTCGTTGTGAAAATTAATAGTATTAGTAGAAGTATTAGTCTTATTAAATTTAGAAACAGCTTTATCAATAATAGAGGGGCTAAAACCACGAGAAACAGCTAAGGATTTTAAGTAACTAATTTCATTATTAAGAGATGAAGAATCAGAGCAAATTTTGATAGCACGAAACACATAAGTGTAAAAAGCAGAAAGTTTTTGCTGGTAAGGATGATTAGATAGGGCATGAGGAGGTAAAGATATAGAAAAGGGTTTGCGGAAAACAGAAGTAGAGAAACCGTCAGGATTCCTAGAAACAAGAACATCCAAAAAAGGTAAAGAATTGTTGCACTCCTCTTCTAGAGTAAATTGGATACACGGATCAACAGAATTAACAATCAAAAGTAAATTAGAAATATCACAATTGGAATCCACTAGAACGAAAGTATCGTCAACATATCTGACCCAGCACGGAAAATTAAAGACCTTGAAGAGCTTCTCTTCATAATAATGCATATAAATATCACATAAGAGAGGAGAGAGAGAATTACCCATAGCAAGACCCTCGGTTTGTTTATAGAAAGAGCCATTAAAAATGAAAGCAGTTTGTTTAATACAAACGCTTACTAAAGCTATAAACTCCTTAATCTCAATAGAAGAATAATGAAACTCGCGTAAACGCTTTTCCAAACAGTCAATCGCACCTTGGATAGGAACATTAGTAAATAAAGATTTAACATCAAGAGAAAGCATTTTACAATTAGTCTGAGAAAGAAGTTTAACTTTGTTAACGAAATCATAAGAGTTTTTAACAGTGTGGGTATTACTAGCAGTGTCAAAGGTGAGAGAGTATGCGAGAGGAAACGTGCAAGGTTATAAGAAGCAGTACCAATGTTAGAAACAATGGGGCGAAAGGCAAGAGAAGGTTTATGAATTTTAGGAAGAGCATAGAAACGAGCACAGTTAGCAATAGAAGGAATAACAAAACGTTTAGTTTGAGCATTTAAGATTACAGAGGACTTCACAGTGTGTTTAATTTTTGAAAGATGACTGTTAGTAGGATCAGAATTTAATTTAGTGTATGGACCAGTGGTTAGCATGTTATTAATACTATCAACATAAGAAGATTTTTCAAGTAAAACAGTCTGGCCGCCTTTATCAGCTTTTGTAATGAGTAAATTAGGGTTAGAATTGAGTTCTTTGAGAGCAGTTTTTACAGAACGAGAAAGGTTAGATTTGGCATGCATATTATTTGAAGAGATAGTATTAGCAATAAGATGTCGCAAAGTATCAAGTTGGTTAGAAGAGAGTTTACTATTTTTAAAGGAGTTTTCCATAGGAGCAATAAGTTTGGAAACCGAAACGTTTCTAACACGAGAAAAATTCAAACCTAAACTAAGAGCATCTCTCTGAGAATCAGTTAAAACATGCGAAGACAAATTAACAACAGTGTCCTGAACAAGAGGACTGACAGAACCGAGGGAAGACCTAACCGGAAGAAGAGCTTGGAATTTCTTATCCAAAGTAGCTCTGTGAGAAATAGAACGCAGTTAGCAAAAGCAGGGTAAGACGTACTCAAAAGCAAATGGAGATCATAAAGATCAGATTCAAGAATCGAAACTTTATAACGAACATCCTGAATAAAAGCACGTACAACCGCCCGCTTAGACCTATTCAGAGCCTTATCGACACGAGAAGAACCGTGAATATTGCACTTAATGTCAATGATCTTAGGAATGACATTACTGCGTTTGCATCGAACAAGAAAACCTAAATGATTCAAGAAACGAGAACGTTTCAATCGTAAACGGGAAAAACGGTTAAACAAAGATGAATCCATACTGAAAATACAAAAACAGAAAAGAAATAAGCAATAAAAAGCACACGAAGAAGGAAGGAAGAAAAGTGAGAACAAAAGTGAGTGTTAATAGTCCAAATAAACAAAACAACGGAAAAAACACTCAAAATACTGGTGTTAAACAATAAAGTAAATAAAAAACTTTGTAAAAAACACACATAAGATGTTATAGGTAAGAGGAAAAAAAAAATTGCAGTCGCTTGCGCGAGCAGCGTAATTTGATTTTACAGTCATGGGTTTGAGGACTTATGTACAAGTTTTAACGCTCCCAAAAAGAACTAGATGAAAACGAAAGGGAACAAATTAGCGATAAACGCACCAGTTAAGGAATTTGAAGACACTTAATTATTAAAACTACATTCATTGGCAACCCTCCCCTCCAAAAAAGCCAATAATATAATAATAAAAATACATATAAAGTAATGTACTTACATGTTGTTCGTGTTAATTCTAAGTTACGGTTGCCACATAAATACAAAAACTCGTGATGGTAACTGCTTATGTAATGTTATCGCCCCCTTGGTGAGAGTGGGTGCGTTTAAGTAGCAATCAACCGGATTCCACTTGGAAAAAATTTTAAAATAGCAATTTTGGCGAGTTTCCCTATCTTGCGTGCAGGGAGCTGCAACGTTTTCAAAGACACTACGGAGGCTCTAAAACGGTATTTTTTTTTTAAATCGAAATGCTAGAATTTTTTTATCCGAAATCACTCGTTAATTATAGCAAGGGTACTTACGTATTATCCCGGCGGTCGGCCAAGGCGAGCAATTTTCCCCCAAGATAAATGACAGACACATGAAATTATAGGAGGTTCCGAATACGATTGGCAATAGTTTGCCGGCGCATTTTCCGAAATCTTTTGAAGTTTTTTTCACAGTTCTAAGCGAATTTGATAGAGGGCAGATTATAATGGCCCGAAGACTCGGAACGAGTATCTCCGAAACTGAACGACTGGTCGGTTGTTCACTATCTGCGGTTGTTAGCATTTATAAAAAGTGTATTAATGACGCTGAAATTAGCAACGGATGCCAAGTTAGGCGTCCACACATCACCAAAGAAATAGGACTCCGGAGACTGTCCACCTAATAGTTGTTCTCCAAGTTAGTTTGTTCTCCTAGAAAGACAAAACTTGCAATGTTTCTTTCTCCAATATTCTCCAAGAAAGAAACATTGCAAGTTTTGTTTCACAAATAACGGGTTTCCTCGCCGTTGGATTGCACGACAGGTTATGCTGACGACAATCGCCTTCTTCCGTGGCCATCTCTCTCTCCGGACCTAATTCCAATCGATTTTTTTTTATGGAGTTACATAAAAGATCGTGTGTTCGTGCCAAATACGAAATTTACGACAAAGGATCACAACTCCATTCGTTAGCATTCGTGAGTGTGGGAAGAATTTGACATTAGACTTGATATCTGCCGCATCACGAAACGAGGCCGGATTAGAGGGGGAGGAGGGGACTAGCGCCCCATTTCAGAAAAAAGAAATTAAGGTAAATGATACTATTTTACTTCCATAAAATGGATGTATTTGTGTATGTCAATCTTCTAACTAACCACCCCCACCGATAAACTAACTGCCCTACCCCCACCCCTGACAAAATGGCATTAATCCGTCGCTGTCACGAAAGGTTCACATATTGGACTTTTGTGAAATTAAACTTGTAACATTTCCTTCTCCAATAAAGTCAACTTTGTTGCTGGATTGGTAATATATATATTTTTTACAAGCCTTCAAAACTTGGGAGGAATTGTGGCACACCCTGTACATTGAAGCAGTAGAATAAATGGCATACTGAAAGGTATACGCAATCACTTCCAGAAACTGGAAATATCTGTTGAAATCGATGCAAAAATGCGTGCTATAACAATGTTTTCTGCTTCCTTGTAGGAAGTAAAAAGAAGTAATCTCGAAAAATTTCGGTATTTTCAAATTTGGACGGAAAAAATCGATTTTGGAAATCTCTAAATTTACTTTGACGAGTTTTTGCGTGACGTCTCGACGAACACGTGTATGCGTGTACGTATGTGTGCATGCCCGATCTATTTCAAACAACCGCGAGTACTGTTTGATTTTCGTTTTTTCTTTCGTGAGGTTTGTTCATACGCATGTACCTATGCACGTAACTCGCTTAACACAAAAGCTATCAGTCGTAGAATGTTGAAGCTTTATAGTCAGGACTTTAGTAACGTGTAGTTGTGCACTTTACACTTTCATTTCAATTGACTGAGTTGCTAGTTCATTTACAGGGTCCACAAGACTTTCAAAGTACACTCTATAACAAATAAATCGACGCACCAAGAAGGAGGTGTCCGATTGAGACGAAAATTGGTGGATAGGAAGACAATGTACAGAATAGTAAATGATTAAAATTTCAGAACAATTGAATAATTTATTTCACTGTTACAGTAACAAGTTCAATAAGGTGTTGACCCGCCGCTAGCCTGGATACAAGCTGCCACACGGCGTGGCATAGAAGCTCCCGGATGGTCTACTGCGGTATTTCCTGCCAAATTCGCTCCAATTGTCGAACGAGGTCATCAACAGTCCGTGCCAGATGCAATCGCCTTCCCATCATATCCCAGACATGCTCGATGGGAGAGAGAGATCTGGCGATCTGGCAGACCAAGGAAGAGTTTGGCAAGCTTGCAGACAGTTTAGAGCAACACGAGCCGTATGTGGTCTGGCATTGCCCTGCTGAAAACCAGCGCATTGCTTCGACTCAAATGACGAGAGATTCTCCGATTAGTCCAACCGGCCTCTTTCAATCCAATGATACGACCTCTGTCAAACTCTGACAGTTGCTCGTAATGAGCACGAATCCTGCAGCGAGGCATTTTTTAAGTTGTTGAGAGGTCATCTGAATCGCAATCAAACCGAAAGTTTTAACAACCGTTGAAGAACTGCTCCCTATATACGTCTGCTGGATGCGCAGTTCCGATGCGCTAGAGATCAAATTATTCATTCATTGGACACCAAATTTGAATCATTTGCATATCTGTTCAAAACATTCATGCATACGAAATTTCAAAGCAATCGGATGATTGTTTCTTGGTGCGTCGATTTTTTTGTTATAGAGTGTACATTGAATTATATGAACAGCTTCAATACATCATGGTCACTGAAGTCTGTAGAAAATCATTATTTTGGTCATAAACGAAATCGCGCTAACTGTCGACAATCTTGGCGAGTTTTGGCAAAATGTCACCAAATTTGGCACCATAGAAAGTTCTTAAAGCTGAACCGAGTTTTGCGATAGCAATAATAGGGATCATTCTCCATTATTACTATTTCTATTAGAGACAATACAATTGAAGTGCATATGAGCTCCAAATAAAATAAGTTTGAATGAAGTGCACCAAAAAATTATTTACTGGTCACCCAACAGATTTTCAATGCATTAAGGTCTATAGCTAACTTCAATGCATTAAAACTCCATAAGCAGCCATAATTTGGGCTATTCCCAAAATCTCGCCAACTGTTGCCAGTCTTAGAGAATTAGGACAAAATATCGCCAAATCTGGCGACAAAAGTAAGTTTCTAAAACAGAAACTAGCTTGATGATCCCTTTTGTTTGGAGAGAGAAATCGGCAAACCTTAATTATTACTGAACTAGCTGCTACCCGCGACTTCGTCCGCGTCGGCTTTAGAGTTAGGTCCCAAAAGAAATGAAGCATGTGTGAATAACACATATGTTTGCGACAAAAGAAACTGCATTTAAATATTATTTGCTTTTTACTTATTTTATATGAAGCATAATGCATGGTAGTATACTTCATTTAAAATAAGAGAGTAAGCAGTAGAGATGAGTTCGGGCTCATTTTTTGAAGCCCGAGCCCGAAGACTTTTAATCCGAGCCCGAGCAATATTATTAAAGTTGGAGTCCGAGCCCGCCCGAGCCCGAAATTTCAGCTAAAGACAAATAAAATTAACTACTTCATTAATAGGATACAATAATTTTTGGAGCTTCACACATCTTCTAGTCCCCCGTGCCGCTATTTTTTGAAATAAGTACGTCTATTTATCCCATGAATCACTTTTTAAAATCTGTTTCAAGGAGTATGTTCAACAAAGGAGAAATTTTTCACGAGCCCGAGCCTGCCCGAGCCCGAACGCAATTGTTAATTACAGAGCCCGAGCCCGAGTCGGGCCCGGGCTCGGGCTCGGGCTTTCGGGCTCGGGCTGAGCCCGTCTCATCTCTAGTAAGCAGAGTTACTAAATTTAGATTTTTTTTCAGGCATTTGGCGAATACAGTTACGACAGTATTTGCTAACTGTTTTTGTTGTTCTTGTGAAAGAAATATTTATGCTATAGCATGAATTTTAGCCTACGTTAATCAGGAATAGTGCAGCTTTCTAATAGCGAAAAAGTTTTAGAATCGGTTCTATATCGGTTCTCTATCTATCGGAAGTTACATAGATACCCAGAGAGCGTAATGTATTAGAATTATTTTGAGTGTTCCTGTAAAGGAACTATTTGCACTACATGCATGAATTTTAGCCTATAATACTCAAGAATAGTGTAGCTTACTAACAGTGAAAAAAGTTTTGGAATCGGTTCAGTACTTACAGAGATACACATAGACTGTAATGTAATTCTTATGAGTATCCCTGTAAAAGAACTATTTGTGATATATGCATAAAAGGTAGCCTATAACACTCAGGATCCCACGTAGGTAGCCTATAACACTCAGGATCCCACTCAGGATGCACGTAGAGCGTAATGTAATTCTTATTAGCATCCCTGTAAAAGAACTATCTGTAACATATGCAATAAAGGTAGCCTATAACACTTAAGATGCCACCAGTGTCTAAGAAGTTCTACTCTCAAAACTGGAAGGCTGGAGGTGCCAGGTTCAACCCCTGGTCGAGCCTGTCGACCTAGCCGCTTGCAGTTTTTCGCGGTTTTCTCCAAAACCTCGCGTAAATACGGGCTAGGATCCCTTAGAAAGTTCCCCACAGAGGAATTCCCCATATAGGCCTAGGACCCTAGTGCAGTCAATCGGTCTTAATCCACAAACAAACAAACAATAATACTCAGGAATAGTGTAACTAAGTTTTAGAATCGGTTTAGTAGCTATAAAATTTCCATAGAGCGCAATACATTAGAATTATTTTGAATGTTTTTGTAAAAGAATTATTTATGCTATATGCTTGAAAGGTTGGCTGTATGTTAATCCAGGGCATAAGCTATCTTCATTACGAATTTTTCCAAATCCGTTCAGCAATTTGTGTGTGATTCAGTCAAAAACATCTAAACACACAAACGTACACATTTTTTAATGACTATGTCATTTTATCTCTCAATACTCTTATTGGAAAATGTGTCCCAAAAATGCGACATAATAAAGCGACATAAAAAGCGACATAATTAGCGACATAATTTTACATGTATTTAAATACTATTAGTTCACACAGCTTTAATATCGAGATTAAAGCAATCTTTAGTCTCGATATTGTTACACTATTTTGTAAGCTGTAGAATATGCTCCACATGTATTTTTTACATATATTCAAATATTATTAGTTCACAACAGCTTTAATCTATTGTTACACTATTTCGTAAGCTGTAGAATAGGCACCACATGTATTTTTCTATAAATAGGTTACACTCATAAAAATTTCAACATAGGGTTACCAGGCGAAATACGCGAAAGATGAGCGATAAAATGACAAGTCAATTAATATAGTTTTAATAGGGCGATAATAAAACTAAAAAATTAAGGGGTTTCAGTGGCATCTCCCCCTGACGAGGCTCGAACAGCCGAGTTTTTATATTATTGGTAGGATTTGGAAATTTATGAAGTTTAAGAAACACATTTGGATTTTTCTTTCTAATACTTTTTAATTTCGCTTAAAATCAACATAATTTCCATACCATTTCATGTTTTTCAAATGCATGTTTATCTGAAAATAGAATTTCAGCTTTATTTCAAAAGCATAAATCATTTTGTGCGGGCGATAAAACGGTTTTTAATTAATAATTAGAAAAGTATTTAAAATTTCAACATTCTGAGCCTCGGGTGCACAGTCATGGGCTTCTCTGCTCAGTTTTTCAAAGCTCTGCTTTCTGTAGATTTGTCTGGAGAACATTCATTTTTATTATTATGGATAGATATAGATTTGGCATAAAACTGGCATAATTTCCGTGGAATTTAATGTTTTTCAGATGCACGCACGCGCTGCTTTATTGAAGTAATAGCATTCTTGTTAGCTCAAAACATGAATCATTTGATTGATACGGGCGAAACTCGCCAAGCATGGCAACGTAAAAACGGTTTTTACTTAATAATTAAAAAAGTAATTAAAAATCTAAAATTCTAAGTAGCCTATAACCATCTCCAGGGTCCCATCTATATCTAAACCAAAATGCATCCTAACCGATTCAGCGGTTTAGGCGTGATAGCGTCATAAACAAACAAACAAACAAACAAACTCACTTTCGCATTTATAATATTAGTTAGGATTATCGTATCTCAATTTCAAATTGAATATATTTAAATGAAGTGCACCAGAAATTTATAAACTTAATGGCTTAAGAAAGTCATGTGGTGTTCAGATCAACTTTTTTATGAATACAGTAGCTGCGTGCCCGTTCTTGGCACGGGTGAAAAATATTCTGACATGTGTAATTCGAGTTGATTCCAGTGATGTGGAATAAAAGAAAAAGTACTAACCTGAGATCATTGCAGTATCATGACACAAAAATTATGTCAATGTCATTCACGATAAAAAAAAATAAAAGCTTGACGATTTGCTGAGAAAACTCGACATTTAAACTTCACCTTCTTTCCAGCGACCCCTTCGGTGCAGAAATGAGCTTTTTTTTAAATGACGTGAAATTCTTCACATTTCTATTTTCCTTTTTATTTTTAAAAAAAGCAGAAGAATGGGAGAACGAAAAATCTTTGGATTTTGACAATTTACAAAGGACAGACCGAAGTACAGTTATCACAGATAATAACCATGTCTATGCGTGCATTCAAAAATTTACAATTTTTAATACACCATGAATTCGTATTAAGGTATTATTATTCCTTATAAAAGCGTTTTCAACTATTAACTGAATACATGATTTGTAAAAAAAAATCTTTTTAAATTTTATGTGTCACTTTTTATGTATATTATTTTACAAAGTTCTAATTTCTTCATCTTTTAAGCTTTAGTTCATTTTGTGTGGATTTTTGTTAGTAATTTATGTGCTAGAAAATTTCGGAAGGGGAAGGCGTTGAAACCCTACCCTAATATCCCTTCCAGGCTCCGTTCTTGGGTACAGTCGATATAGTCTAGTTTTACTTTGGTAAAATGAATTATTTGACTACAGCAGGCATCCCTCTTTATTTAGAAAATGTTACTGAAATAGTGTAAAAGCGCATCACAAGATGGCGCTAAATCCGTGGCGCTCATCTTCGTCTGGAGCTATCCGGAGGAAATATTTTCGCCGCATTTATCGACGATATGAGCATTTCTATAAAATTTATCTAAGTAGAGGGTACACCGGGGGTAGGCCGGTTGTGTTCGTCACCTTTTAAGTTTATGATTTTGAAACTTAGGGGAAAATACATTGCCTTTTAATGTACCTCAACGCTCATGTTTTTACCTGTAAAGATTTTGATGTAGTATATGAGAATTCGGAAAGCTGAGGGGGAGCGTTATGGGGAAAACTTTTTTTAACATGAAAACTTTTGCTGTGTTAAATGTAAACAAACACCTTAAACTTCTGTGATACTTCAGTGCCCCGGTACAAGAGGATGTTACTATTATGGGAAATGGAATGAACAAGGTAATTAATCTTATTTCTGTGTGATTATTTATGTAATCTATGCATTATTTTATTCTCTTGTTAAATTTGTGTGCGAAGTGATCACATTATAGAAATTTGCTGAAACATGAAACAACTAAGTAACTTTGAAGTATTTTATTATATAATTAAATGTTCTACATTCTCAGTAGAGTTAGTCAAGTTCGTTTATAAAGTTAAATGAGTTAGAAGTTTTGAGAGTTACGACCGTCCCAAATCGAGATCCAGCCATTTATCCGATTATTTTTACAGAAATTTGAATGAAAGCAGAATTAAAAAGTGGAAAAATATGCATTCCATGTTTACTAAAATGTAAATTTTCATGTTAACAATTTAAAAGTTCGGAAAATAAAGTTTTCTTTTTGATAGCATATCACGAAAATTATTCATAACATCAGGGTATATGTGGTTAACATACTTTTTTCGTACGTTAAACATAATCCACAGAATATTTTAAGCATTTAGAAATTGATCATTTTTATTGTTCACCAAGTGAGCTTAAAAATTGAAGAAATGTAACTGATGAACATTATTCATTGAGTTTTCATGACCGTATACATAGTATTTAGAATACGATTGTATACACACGCGTATGCATAAAACTGAAAGATTTCAAAATTAAAAATTGAAGAAATGTAACTGATTAACATTATTCATTGAGTTTTCATGACCGTATACGACTACATACACAAACGTATACATAAAACTGCAAGATTACAAAATTAATTTCAA
This sequence comes from Cheiracanthium punctorium, assembly GCA_038373885.1. Classification (NCBI taxonomy): domain Eukaryota; kingdom Metazoa; phylum Arthropoda; class Arachnida; order Araneae; family Cheiracanthiidae; genus Cheiracanthium; species Cheiracanthium punctorium. The sequence goes on along the minus strand of JAWZYV010000935.1, from coordinate 47,414 downwards.
CATGCTGAATCTTAAATAAGCATAAATATTAAAGTTAAATAAATCGCAAATTTTCCTTTTACTTTTCAAAATAGCTGAATTTATTAAAATCACAAAACCTGATCATCAGCTTAAAGTAACATCACAGTTTGCAATATTCACAATTAGTTCATTAGCCTTGCCCACATTCTGACTAGCAAAATACTACTTTCGGAATAGAAATTAAATCTATGTAATAAATAAATATAGTGAATATACATATAACATAGCGTGTCCGTTAAAAAATAAAGAACGAACATTAGGGTTCATTAAAAAGTTTGAGAATTGCATAGCAATAATTCTAGGGCAAAAACGCAGCATTTATGTACGAGTTAGTAATGATCACGTCGAAAAAATGTCTCTAATTGTAAGTGAAAATTTCTGTTATGTTTTCATGAAATATAAATATGGTTTTGCGAAAAATAATGAACTGAAATCTAATCACAAGTCGTATTCAATTTTAAATGATGAAAGAAAATAAACCCATTTGTCGTAAAAGTTAATAAGGAAGTTAACTAACACTCCAATTTTTTATGAAGTAATTTTACAAGATGCATAAAAACAGTATTTTTTGGCTTTCATTGTTTTTGGATTTGTCATTCTCAATTCCTTTAATGCGCAAATTTATATTATAGGACAACCTGTAAATGTGTAATGTATAAACGTGTTGTGTGTGTGAGGAATATGTACATATGTATTGTGTGTGTGAGAAATCGTCTGTTGAATCCTTCAAACGCTTGTTAGTTATGTTAGATTGTATAAAGTTTTAGGTTTTCAGTGTTTGAATATTTTTAATTGAAAGAATACATTTGTGTTTTCAAATATCAAAGCATTTCTCCTTAAACATATACATTAAAATTCCTAGACATTATTATTTTTTTTTAATTCAAGAATTTTTTTTTTTCACATTTTTACCTTCTACCTCTTATATTTTGGGATTTTTTCTGTCTTTATTTCTAACTTATATGCTGTTTTCGACTATATTCAATTTACTTAGCATCTTCCTTTGCTTTTCTTAAGAATAGGAAAATTCTTTTTTCTTCGATATTTTTTATTCATTTAGGTTTTGTATTTACTTTCCTGCCTTCGCATGGGTTGGTAAATTTTGCAGCTCAAGATTCCTCTTGTCTTTCGAAACTTACTTAAAATTTTTTGTTTTACTCTTTGTTAGATGCAAAAAGTTATGAAATTTATTTCGAAATAAATCATCCGTTAACAGCGGTGTACGTTTAAAAAATTTACCTATATGCAACTTTTTTTTTTTTCACTGTACGCAAGGTATTTTAGATAACTGTAGGCTTTAACAATTCATCGCATTTGTTTAGTGCTCATTGAACATTTTATCTAACGAAAAAAAAATCCTTTTTTTAAATATTGAACCGAGGTTAAACTGTTCACTCTCGTTATTGAAAAGACACAATTTAAAAGACTTCTCTGACCAGTGTTTTCGTGCTCCGGTGGGAACCAGTTTAACCCTTTGAGGCGAAACCCTTTTTTGACGCAACCCGCGAAACCCTTTTTTTGACGCAGCTGGCTGTGCCGGCACAGCCAGCTGCGTCAAAAAAGGGTCACTAGATCTGTGGCACGCGATGAAACGTTTCGATCGTCCGCCATCTTGCTGGTCGTTAAGTCGAGCGATGGCAACGGCAGCCCTTTTTTTCAGCATGGGGCAATCTATCCAGCCGTTCGCGCATTCTTCCATCTTTCAGCAGATGTCAGTGCTGTTAAAAATAATCGTGACGATTTTTTTTTTTTACGGGAAAGGACGTGCTAAAAAGTGAAGGATTCTCGTGGAGCTATGTCACCCGCAGCTATTTTTATGGAAATCCAATCTATTCTTCGTGACTGGCAACCGTCAAAACGTCAGAGTTTGGTGTTCCCAGAGCGGGAACACTGCGCGTTAAAGGGTTAACCCCTTATGACGGGACGGACGATCCCGCAATCCCGCGGGGTTGGCATTTCATTCAGCTAAGAATTCATTTCAACAGAGACAAATAGGAAAAAGTAAGATTTTACGCTCCATGAAGTTTAACTTAATAGTAATAATTAATGTTTTTTGATAATTAATATAATAACTTACAGAAGTATGAAAATCATAGTTATCATATATTCAAAATAATATATTTAGTTCTTAGTTGCTGAAAAAGAATGTAAAAGAGGCAATGTAAAGAGTCCTCGTCTTCCCTAGTCTTAGTCCAATTTTAGTAAAATAGTTAAAAGCGTGAATTTAAAAAAAATTAAAAGGAAAACGTCTTATAATTGATTCTTGACTGTTCTCGCTAAGAGATAAATTTAGTATGAAATATTTCTGTTCATTCGAAGATTGGGAAGTTTGAAAAATTCAGATTACAATATTGGATCCAGACTATCCATTGGAGGAAAATTAGAATTGTTTTTTTTTTCCCCAATGGGCGGGCACTTGCTCATCAAGCATTCGCCACTACAAAGTCCCGAGTCGCTGTCCATTTTATTATGGGAGCACCCAGTGGGCGGACAGCATTACCCCCTATGAAGGGACGGACAAGTTAACATCCATGCCCAAGCCGGGATTCGAACCCGGACCCACGGCGTGATAGAGTGGTTCTCTAGCCACTACACCACCTGGGCGGCAATTAGAAAAATTAAAACTTCCAAATTTTATTGATTCATGTATTGTGAGATAAGATACATACAAATGCAACAATTTTTGGCCAATTGATGATCGGGAAAGTGGCGTAAAATTGTAATAAGATTAATTTATTTCTCAGCTTCAATCCCGCGGGATTACGGTCCTAATCCCTTGGGACTAGTCCCACAAACATTTATGCGGGATCCCATTCCCGAGGCGTAATAGAATGATTCGTTAGCCACTACACCACCTGGACAGCTTATAAATAGATAATATTGGGCATATAAAAACTGTCTGGAGGCACATCCAGGAAAACGTAACAGGATGTTGCATATTCTTAAAATTTTTAGAGAAAGTTCTTTCAGGTCTGCTGTTTCAAAGAATTCATGACACAGTTTGCGAAGAACCATTCTGAATATTTTAGAGTTTTCTGCAATAATTTATATTACTTTTTAAACCTATTCAGAAGTCGGATGATTTTAGAAAACAACAGACAAAATAAAACACTGAAAAACTAATTCAAATCTTATACATATCCATTCATTCCAAAGTATACACTTCATTAATTCGCATCTTCAAAGCAGTTGCTGTTGCTAGATTTTATTTTTAAATAAAAAAGTACAGAATTTATAAGGGCTGTGGAATTTTCTTCTTTTTCCTATCCCGTTTTCTTTTTGTTTCCTTTCGGTTTCATGTTTGAAAAAGTTCCAAGAAAACTAACAGATTTCACTGCGAATTTTAGACACTTGTCTAGACAGTATTCTTAGATAAATTCTGTTTTTAGATCTTTACCAGTTGTTCTAATGCAGAAATGTATAATAGTTTTTTCTTGTATATATCTATATTTATTTATATATATGTAGTTACATATACGAATATATAAATATTCTATAGGTATATTTTTTCTTCAAAATTTTATAACGTGTTAAAAATATTTAAAACATATATATCTTATATGTGTATATGTTACCGTTAAAGTATATAATGCAGTTATTTCATAGAATACCTAGTTATTCCATGAAATAACTGATCGTGTCCGCTAAAGTGTGTAATATGTTAATAATTTGACACTTTAACTAGTTGTTCTATGAAATAACTAGGTATTCTATAAATTAACTAATGAGAGACAGTTAAAATGTAAAATAAACAATTTATCTAAAATGAAATAATGACAATTATTTCATTTTAGATAACACGCTAAACAAGTTCTCTCCCTATGGCCTGGAATAGTTCATAAATGCAGTAGGGATGGAAGGTAAATGTATTTGTCGTTGACATTTTGAGAGTATGGCGAAAAAGTATTCTCGTTGTTTTATGCTTTGGTTTTTTTGCCGTCCTTCAAAAATTATTTTTATTTGAATTCGAAATTAACCGTTTTTTCCCGCTACTTTCCATATTGTTAAACGAAATGTAAATGTACCTTATACTAGAAAGCGAGATATATGATATAGATCATTTTACACTTTAACGGGCTGTAGATCGTTATTCTATGAAATAACTAGTTAAAACATGAAATACAAGAGAGAGAGTTTTACTCTTTAACGGACACGATCAGTTATTTCATGGAATAACTAGGTATTCTATAAAATAACGGGTTTCATACTTTAACGGTAACATATATATTTTATGTAATGAAAAAAATTGCGATTTTATTAGGTTGTAACGAAAGTTTCCCGCCACCGAAAACATCGTCAGCACACAGTTCTCGTTGGCGTATTTGCTCATATTTTGTCAAACTATTTTTGGCATTTGGAAGAAAGAGGTTTATTTTATAGCACTGTGTTGTGAAATCTGTAAAATATATAGTTATCATTAAGTATAAGGTGTCTCAAATGGAACTATCACTCTAGAGGATTAGAACCATCCTTTACTTCCAGTTGTGTTGCAAAAAGCCAGCTAAATAATATCAACGAATTATGAGTACAGCTTTAAGTACTATTGTTGTATCATGTGACACTGTGCAGGTTTGGTACCGAAAGTTCAAAAACAGTTATCTAAGGAGTAAGAAGTTAGTTTTTCAGGCAGATATGGCGGAAAACTTTCGTTACAACCTGATAATAGCTATAGTAAAGGAGAAAGTATGAAGAAAATATTTTAAAAATGCGCGCGCACACATTTTAAAAGTATTTTCTTCGAACATACTTCCACAGATGAAAAAAAAAAAAAAAAAAAAAGATATCATGCCAAAGGCATCCATTATAAAACACTTTCCAACACAATTTACGCATCAAGTACCACGTAAGGAATAGTAAGTCGTAGTCGAAAAACACAGTGGGGCAGATTGCTCTCCTGTGACCGTCGTTGCTTCCCGCTATTAGTATTTGAATGTGCCACTATAAACCGCGGAAGATTTACTGCGGCACAGTGCAGGCATATCCAAAATATCCAGCAACGATCGTCTCAGAAAAAAGACTGTACCATCGAGGCTTTGCAACGAGAAGAGTGTGAACAGGTTAAATCAAATAAGATAGTACGGTAAGTGTACCAAAAATGGACCATCTACAAGTAATAATTCCCTTATTTTTACAAAAAAAAAAAAAAAAAAAAAAGCTCATAATTGAACCCTGGAAATAGCTGAAGTAAAAGAATTTTTTTAATCTTTTTTGTCTTCAGTTGATGTCTTTTACTTCAGTTGATTCTAGATGACTAATGAACTTTTTTTTTTTAAATTTTAAAAGTAAGTGGTCTATTACTTGTACCATAGACCATTACTAGTACTTTTACCTTAATGTATTTTATTTTTTGTAATGTATTTGCTCAAGCTCAGTGTTGTGCTGAAACGGAGAATTCAAAGACGCATTCTGCGATCAGAAGGAAATTTTCACAGTTGCGTCTTTGCAACGATGGCGGCGAACAGGCCAAACCTTGTTTCAAGAATACAAACGAAAGAGGATGATCCTGGCCCTTGAAAAAATTCGGTATTCGGAACTATGATTAGGCATTTTCAACAATATACATATACATGCAGGATGCCCCTAAAGCTCTGAAATCGGCTTTCATTCCTTAAATATTGATAATAGACATATACTATAAATTACGGAGTTACGTAAAAAAAGTATAGAATTTTATGGTATCTATTAAAATTTTCAGGAGATCAAATGTAAATAAATACAGCATTTAAATTTTTATACGGCCTCTTGTGCAAAAAAAAAAAAAAAAAAAAAAAAAAAAAATCCCAATTATTAAAATGTGCCCCATACATTAATTGGGAGACATATTTCAGACTTTCTTCATAAAAGCTCAGATATATGTTTAAACAATGGACGAGAGGCTATACATTAGCATTAATAGCAAAAGTACTGTATTTCAGCAATTTCGTAATTTCTGTACGATCCTTGAAACTCAAATTTTCATCAATGATTTAAGTCAGAATACATTTATTTTCATATCTCTGACGATTTTAAAAATAAAATGCTCGAAATTCGCACATCATTTCATTAGTGTATGGAGCTTGTTTTACTAATTGTGAATTTTTTGTTTGCGGGTTATATGAAAATTTAAATTTTATATTTATTTAGGTGTAATCGCCCGAAAATTTTAATCGATTACCAGAAAATTCTCCATCTTTCTTTACATAACTTTGTAACTTACTGTATGATCAATATTTAAGATATAAAATCCTAGATTAGTGTTTTCAATACACCCTGTATTATATATATGCGTAAATATATATTAAAAAAACATAATAGATAATGCAAACAGAATTAATACTAATTGAATTACTCAGAATCAGTCCCCACACCATTAAGTCCACATATAGAACAACTATTATCATTTTTATGCAAGTAAACGAAATGGATTATTTGTAATGAGTACAACCCTCGTCAGGTGCCACCTGTAGCAAATTACAAATGAAATGTTTTATATATAAAGAATAAAACCATTTATATTAAAAAAATAAAATCAGTTCTAAACACTACTTTGAAACTTTAAAGTTAAAAATAAAGCATATAAACGTATTTTAGCTATCGAAAGAAATACACGCTCTGTAGCGAAAACAGGAGGTCAGTTAACGAAGTTTTAGGTCTCGACAGCTTAGGGGTTAATAAGTCCCATGATGGCATTTGAATCGGATCTTCGAACAGAAGCACTAAATAAAATAAATAAATACACAAATAAAAATCCCTAAGAAGTGTCGTCGTGTAAAATTAAAAATTCCTTAATTGGAGAATGTCTTCCTTGCAACATGTAGCAGTGTTTCTTGAAGTGGTTTTTTGAATGTTCTCATAATTAATAATTTTTCAGACACATTTATTGAAAAGCTTACTACGACATAATTTGAGTCAGTAAGTGCTGACTGCAAAAAAAACCACACCCAAATCGAAGCGGCACTATTCTGGACTTTTATTTTGCGAGTAGGAAAAAAAATAATAATAATAAATCGGTACACTCTTTGGGAATAAATGTAATAAAAAATTAATCGCAAAAAATATCGCACAGAATATTTATAGGTTTACTAGCCGCCAGTTGGTTCGCCATCTTAATAAATCTTGTTCGAGAATCCTGTTCCTCACCGGCTTCCTTGGCACTGAAATCTCTCTGATTATGAATGGAATTTAAAATTAAGATGGTTACAAACAGGAGCGGCCTACGGTAAGTGTCGCCCCTGCTAATATAAAAAAGACGCTCCCTTTTATGCTCTACTTAGTTTTTGAGTTCGAAATGAAGCCCCTTCGAAGCCGGCGGCCAGATGCGATGTTTACTGTGTCGGGCCGCCCCTGGTTATAAAAATAAGATGGTTAAATGATAAAAACCTACAAAAAGGAACACATTATTTTCGTCTTATGTTAATTCTGAAGAGCTTCTGGATTATATTGTCTTTATCCAAAAACGGAAAGGAAAAAAAAAAGTAAGAAAATCTGAAACACTTTCAGATTTTAAATACGTATTAAAGTGCTATATATTAAAAGTGTATTATAATCCATGGGTCTTCCCGATTTTCGTTCCTTATTTCAATAAGTTGGAAAGTATATCATTATTCATGAGTGTGATTAAACAAAATTAATGTTGATATTTCTAACATCCTTTTTCTGGATGTAATACATTAGAATTAGGGAAAAATGCGCAATTCCAACTGAATGAAAATTTCCAAAACTTATTCTCAGGTGTATTCATAACCCAATTAGCAGACGATCCTCTCAAAATCGCACATGAACCATTTTATTTTTCGCCAAATTAAAAAGTTTCACATTTTAGTCTCGGAAAATTTCCAAATCCTATTTTCTTTTGAGTATAAAAGATTTTATTCCTGCTCTGATTTCACATGCACACGATATTTTAATTAAAAACCAACGTTACAAATAATCTAAAAAAAAAAATCGTTATTCTTTTATTTTTTTACTTCAAGAGTCTGAATCATTTAATAAACTTGCCAGAGAGACTATAGATATGCTATAGTCTCTCTTTTTCCACAGCGGGGTCACAATTGCGAAATGACGGAGCAAAAATTAGCCTTTTGCGACACGTTTTTTATCGATATCTCCTAAAATAATTCGAAAAAATCGCTTCGGCGTATGTCGGGACCCGTCCTGGAGAATTTCTATACAAAATTTTGTAGATCTACGATCACCCATTTCGGAGCTACGCGAGGTGCAGACAAACTAACTAGCCAACCAAATAACGGACAGTTTACACACTGTTTTATTTATAGAGATTGCTGCTACTCGTATATAAGTTGCTCTTTGAAAGAATTTTTTATTAAGAATACTTAAAAGTTAAAATCGTTTTTTTCCTTTTTCAGTCACTGCATTTCCAGTGTAAGCATTATAAACTTCAAAGCTAAACACTTAAACTGAATCCTAAGATTATAATTATGGCATATAAAACCCAAGGGAAAACGGATAATTATACATAGAAAAGCAAAGGTAGTAAAAATAACTCACATTTTCCAAACCGTATACGGCTTAAGAAATACCAGCTGTTTTTCAATAAAACTATATTTACCAAATAATGCTTATAGAGTCCCCTTTTTAACCCCGTGTGTCTAATAAAAAGAGATAAAATGGGTTACTTTAGCAATTCACTGGATCTGCGCCCCCCACCGAGACTCTGTTTTTAGGATCTACACGAGAAACTTATAGCAAGAGATGTTTCTAACAATAAATGCAGTATTTCTAAATCCAGAGGAAAGTTTCTTTGGCGGCTAAGAAGTTTCTTTTCAAATAACAGCCAGAAATAGTCACCACTGATCTTTGACTAGCACATCGACTGTAAAAGTCTCGTTCCTTAGAATTACCCGAATGCTATAAAATTAGAAACGAGCTTGGAAAATAGATTTGCTTTGTGAAAGAAAACCATTAGATAAAAAAATAGCTTTAAGACTTAAGTAGGGTTTTGCGATTAAAGACATGACTCTTACTTTTGTATTTCATACTAAGAAAAACTTACGTTTTATGACGTTAAATACAAAAAGATTTCCAAATAAGAAAAAGTGTTTTTGGCATACTTTTTTTTTACATTAGTTAACATAAAATTCCAGTAAACGTAAATCAATTTAAAAAAAAACAAAAATTAATACAGGTTATTCAAGTTTATATAAAATAATGCTTAATTTCAGAAAAATCGAAATTTTACAGGGGTAAAGAATACTCTCATAGATTAAACATTTAATTAAAGGTAGTGATCAGAAAATATTTTTGTATCTTACTGGGTTTAAACCTATCCGCTCAGTTCGTTACACATATGCGAAGGCAAAGATTCCTTTCATGCGACGATTCCCAGCTTTCTTATTCATTTAGAGATTTCTAAGGCCAGAGCTCGAAAGCAACGATGGAGGCAGAAGAGAATCGCTGCCATGGGCTTTCAGCAATAACAGGAGCGGGCAGGTTAACTTATTAGTTATGCAATGGCATATACTGGAAAGAGATTAAAATTCGATGCATTTGCTGTGATTTCTTTATCTTCTTTGATAAAGTTTCAGATGTAAGAACTTTTTGATGGAACATTAATCAAGCAATATTCATATTATTACTTTCCAAACATGTACCATGTAAGGAAAGTATTGTAATCATGAAAAAATTCGACTTCGAGATGTGGGTGTATTGACACGTTTTGAGGTCTTCTGAATCCATTTATGCTATTTTTACGACATGTATGTATGTATGTGTGAATGCGTGTGTGTATGTGTGTATGTGAGTGAACACGATAGCTCATAAAAGGTACATTCGATTGAGCCCAAATTGGGTATATATGTTATAAACCACCGTCGCAAGACCGGTATTGATTTTGACGTGTATAGGACTTATAGTTTTTATATAGGGCTACGACAAAGATTTCTTTTACATTATGGCCTATGGGAGGAAATTCTTGAAAGTGCGCTAGCGTTTAAAAGGTACATTAGATTGAGCTCAAATTGGGTACATATGTTATAAATCACCATCGTAAGACCGGTATGGATTTTGATGTGCATATGACTTATAGTTATTCTACACTATAAATCTAAAATTAGGGTATCCGCATCTAAAATTTATTTAAATGCTTGGTAATGATCTTAATCGTAAGTGTTCGGAAAGTCGAGTGGAGCCACTCCAGATTTTTTTAATTTATTGAGAGGAATTAGTCAGTACGATTTACAAGATATTTTTATTTTAGTTATCAAATTTGATATAACTGAATCTGAGCAAAATATCTTAAAATACATACACAGTATTAGCTGAGATTTCAAGGAAAATAAAATGCTTTTATTTTTCTAAAGTTTCAAAATTAAAAAAAAAAAGAAAACCTTATTTGTATTCTTGAAACTACCATAAAAATACGAACTTTGCTAACTATCAAAAACTCATCAGAACTTTTTAAAAAAAGAACTGAGTAAAAGTAGAATGTATTTATTTAAACACCACTCATTACACAAATGGTTTGGAACTGTTTCAAGATAATTTTCATTTCTTTTTTATCTTAAGGAATAAAACAGATGTCAGGATATACTATAACTTCCCACACTGAAAAAAAAAGATCCATAGTTTTATATATGTAAATTGCCTTTTAGTTCTGTACGTCAAGTGCAAATGTTTGTTGGATTTTAATGAAAAATATGTAACAGTTATCATTAAAAAGGAAAGAAAAAACCAAATTATTTTCCCATAACGACATCACGGTAACTTTAACATCCGGATACCCTAAGAGCTTTGCCAGAGTATCGTCTATGTTCTTATAAGAATGGATGAATATCGTTATTTTGTCATTGATCATGGCATCAGTATTTGACCAAAATAATATATGAAAATAAAAAAAAAGAATCATCGAAATCGGTCCACGTGGTAAAAAAAGTACGCGCATTAAAAAAAAAGAATTACGATGAAATGAGCATCCTTGTTAAAAAGACACTAATTGATATTCCCATTTGAATGTTGCAGGTTTGGCGGCTTGCTGGGCGGAGCTGACGTTTCAAGGCTTTCACGGCAACTGCGGTGTTTATTGGGAAAAAAAAAAAAAAAAGGTTTCGATAATGTTTGGCAGGGAAGACCATCGTACAGGGTACAGGGATTTCCGACACAGAGGCCTGTGCCAAATAGTGTCCCCCTCCCCGCTTTATTTACATGAAATCTTTCATGCTATGCGGGCCAGGGGGTTCTGCAATATTGTTTTCATCTGTTATTGAGTAACGGTAGAATTTGGCGATTTCTCTCCAAGTGTAGAAGATATCGCGACTCTGGGATAAGCCTTTGAAACTTTTTTTTTTTTTTTTTTTTTTTTTTTTAAGCACTAGGGTGTTACTTCGTTTCAGTCCCAGATTTTTGTCTGCGCGACTTTGTCGACATGATTTCCAGGCAGGTTTTGTAGACATGAACTGCCACAGTGAAGTTCCTTTGAAGTGTGTTTTCCAGATAACGCAGAGGTGTAGGGGGTGGGTGTTAAACTCTTGAAAGTTGCACCAGGTTTGTAATTTTTGATAACTGATCGCCAAGTTTGCTGCCAAAAAATAACTTCAAAACCGAGCTTGGCGATATCTTCCGAAATTGGCTAGAAACTAAGAAAGTATAGTTAAAATATGCCTGGCGGAGATTTTAAAATAGTGTTAGCAGGCGATTTTAATATGGATTTCAATTCCAAATATGTGTTTTATGAAACAAGAAAGACATACACGGCACACTCATGGATTATTGCCCATTCCAAACAGTATTTAAAAGGGTGAAGTATAGTTGGATTTTAAAATAGATTTCGATTCCAAAGATGTGCTTTATGGAACAAGAAAGAGTAGATTCCTACTTTAATACCCCCATTCTCGCCAACCTAAAAAATCACCGCACTTTGGCGAGCCTTGCAGTCATGGGCCTCTAGCAGTAATGCACAAGTTTCAACGCTCCCAAAAGAATTAGATGAAAACTAAAGTGAACAAACTAGCGATAAACGCCCAGTTAAGGAATTTAAAGACACTTAATTATTAAAACTACTTTAATTGGCCACCCAAAATAAATAAATAAGTAATTTTAATGCTGTACTTACATGTTGTTCCAAATCGCCATTTTAATTCTAAATTAAGGTTGCCACATAAATACAAAAAATCGTCGTGGTAACAGCATACGTTTAATTATCGCCACCTTGGTGGGAGTCGGGGGTTAAAGTAGAAATCAACCCGAGAAAGTCAAACACGGCACATTCATGAATTATGATGCACATTCCAAATAGTATTTAAAACGGTGAAGTACGGTTGGAATATGCTTGGCGGAAATTGTAAAACAATTCTAGTAGGCGATTTTAAGATAGATTTCGATTCAAAAGGTGTGCTTCATGGAACAAAGGAGAAAATTACGGTACACTAATGAATAATGATACACTTGCCAACTTAATGAAATAAGGGAAGAAAATAGGGAAGTCGCATGGATTATGATACACTTTTAATATATAGCACTTTAGTACGTATTTAAAATCTGAAATTGTTTCAGATTTTACAATCTACACCCCCACGGAAAGTGAAGCAGCACCGGCTTCGGCAGTGCTCGGGAGGGTGAAAACTTCTCTCGGCTGGACTGCTGTGGAACCGTGCACGTTAAAGGTAGCTGGTGCACGTCTGGGAGTGCCAGTACAGGTGCTAGATCTCTCTTCTGGGTTTGGCTCAAAATTACTGGATGACTCATAGGTACGCTTGCCAGACGTCCCGGTTTGACCGGGACAGCCCCGGTTTGCAGACAAAATCCCGGTGTCCCGGCCGGTTTACTTCACGTCCCGGTAAAAATTAAATTTGATTATAGATGACCAAAAAAGTCTAAAAATAATTAACTGTGAAGGATTTTTAAGGATAATTACTTTGTCATTTGTTTCACTGTACTGTATAAAAAGTGAGAACTATCGAAGAGTGGTGGTGTGCTAATAAGTATTGTTCAAATTTTTATTCCTCATTCAAAGTGTTTCTTTTTACTTAAGCAACTTATAAATATTAACATGTAAAAAATACAATGTTTAAATTTATATGGCTGTGTCATTTATTAATACCCCTGGTTCAGGTTCTTAATAAGTAACTATTTATTCGTAGCATTGAGAATAAACTATCATCTAAAACATTCCAAAAACCCGCCAAAAGTGTGCACCCTTGAGGGGAGAAATGTAAATGTAGTGTTACGGTCAGGAATCTGGACCGAGGGGAGGAGATTTCCCTCCGTGGTGGACTTTCTAAGGGATCCTAACGCATATTTACGCGAAGTTTCTTAGAAAACCACGGGAAACTCCGAACGGTTAGGTCGGCGGACTCGACCTGGTTTTGAACCAGGCATCTTCCGTCTCCCAGTTGAGAGCGTAAACGCGTTCAGCCACAGGCCGGGCAAATGTACCCTCGAATACCCGTGACACTGGGGGCATACCAATGAATATTTCAGAAATCTGGCAAACCTACTCATAGGGGGCAACATTTGTCTGCCTAATAGGCGCTAGAGATGAGTTCGGGCTCATTTTTTGAAGCCCGAGCCCGCCCGAGCCCGAGCAATATTATTCAAGATGGAGCCCGAGCCCGAAATTTCAGCTAAAGACAAATAAATTTAACTACTTCATTAATAGGATACAATAAATTTTGGAGCTTCACATACCTTCTAGTCCCCCGTGCCGCTATTTGTTTAAATAAGTACGTCTATTTATCCCATGAATCACTTTTTAAAATCTGTTTCAAGGAGTATGTTCAACAAAGGAGACATTTTTCACGAGCCCGAGCCCGCCCGAGCCCGAACGCAATCGTGAATTACAGAGCCCGAGCCCGAGTCGGGCCCGGGCTCGGGCTCGGGCTTTCGGGCTCGGGCTGAGCCCGTCTCATCTCTAATAGGCGCCCCCATAATGAAATGACCAACATGTGTCGCCTTCGAAGTGAACAAACCTGCAGTTGGCCGCTGACCCGTCCATTACAAAGAAAAATAAAAAAGAAGTTTCCGTTAGGCTTAATTTTGACATAACGGAAAACGTCAACGAAAAACGTCATTACTTTCAGGTACCCCTAATATTATTCAAAACCATGCTACGCGTATACTCTTAGCTTAAGTGTGTTCTTTCATCAAAAACCTAACAAAATTACTTCCCTTTCCTTCTTTTATTCATGAGCATTATTTGTCAACGCGAAAAACGGTTTTCTGGAAGTCGGCGTATCACATGGGAATTCATCCCAAATCCCAATGAAAATTAACTAACCGTACAAACCTTCAAGGCCGAAAATGTTTATTTATTCAAATTTCATTTGCGGTAATTGCACGAACTGCGGTCTCGTGCCAACCGTGAAATATTACGTGAAATTCCTGCTGACAAGCGGCGTAATAGCAGCAGCCAGCGAGATGACACGGGGAAAATCCGCAAGAAACGCTGCATAATGCAGCAGATGCGGGGGTAAAGTGAGATTGCAATACTTGTCCCGCTGCAAAATATGCATTTGCACTTCCATGCATCAAACGGGGAAATAAATGAGTTTTGCTCTGCGCCACTGTTAAAATATGTTTTAATTGGAATTTTTTTTTCCCTGCTACATATCTCCGCTCCAGTGGCGCACCTAGGATTTTAGTTTAGGGGGGGCTGAGCTGAAAATACTGATGAACTCGGTTATAGTGAGATCGATCATAGTTACAACCCTCTTATAACGTCAAAATATTCTGTACCACTTGATTTGCCCATACAACACAAGCCCACAAGCAAAAACTCATTATTGAGTCATAAATAATTATCTGATCTTTTCAGTGATATTGTAACTGACTTTAACAGTGTTTCATAAACTCTCTGTAAGTATTTATTTAAAAACTAACGTCTTTTTAGGTAAAAAATACTTTAGAAATAATTTGAAGACAATAAATAATGATAATAGTAATAATTCATTACAATTTTCATTTTTTAAAGTTTTTCATTTCTAACTGTTCACCTTTAGGGGGGGCTTGAGCCCCCATAGCCCCCTCCGTGCGTGCGCCTATGCTCCTCTCCATTATCATGAGACTTCAAGTCAGACAGATCATTCCGTATGCATCAGTTATAAAACACTTTCATCGGAAAGTGCAGTAACAGAGACGGCCCGAGGGGCGTGCGGGGCCCCAGGCGAAGCGCAAGAGCGGGGCCTCTTCTCTGTCATGTCTTATGAGATAGCAATAAAATGGCCCAGGAGCGGGGCCTCTATAAGCGCGGGGCCTTAGGCGATCGCCTACATTCGCACCCCCCTTGGGCCGGCCCTGGCAGTAATATAGTCCTATTTGCACATACCAGATGCACCAGTCAGTTTCCGAATGAAATTTTCATTCGAAATATCACGTGTTATACTTTTACCCCTTTTACGCGCGGTGGTAGAGCCAACGCTTTCAGCCGATAATCGCAAAAAATAGGGTTAAAGGGTTCCAAAGCCGAAAATGTACACCCGTTGCCATCTCTCCAGTTAAACTAACAATTAGTTGTCCCATGGTAGTGTAAGTGTGCCAGTTCTTTTTAGTAGAGGAGACCGGGTCTAGTTGATACTGGGTCAAGTTGATACAGTACCTTTTTTATGAGTGCATGTACACTAAAAGATGGAGAGGCGGCGAAGAAAACTTTCATTTGGGGCTCATTCGTAGAACGTTTGCAAAAGAATCTGCTGTTCGTCGTTTCTGATTTATTTGTAAAAACTGCCTTTTTTGAGACCATAACTAAATTTTCAGGCTGTTCTTTGAGTTCCTCCGCTTGCTTGTAAGTCATTCTACAGCATAAGTCAAGATATCACTGCGTTCATTGAAAAGGTGGTACAGGGCCGGCCCAAGGGGGGGGTGCGAATGTAGGCGATCGCCTAAGGCCCCGCGCTTATAGAGGCCCCGCTCCTGGGCCATTTTATTGCTATCTCATAAGACATGATAGAGAAGAGGCCCCGCTCTTGCACTTCGCCTGGGGCCCCGCACGCCCCTCGGGCCGTCTCTGGGTGGCAAGATTTCTGCTAGCAAAATTTGTTTACATTCTTGGTTCTTCTGTCGTTGTTTTAGTGAAGGTCTCGAGTTCGGGTCCCATCGCGCGCCCGTCGACCTAACCGTTCGGAGTTTTCTCCGAAACTTAGCGTAAATACGGGTTAGGACCCCTTAGAAAGACCCCCACGGAGGGCACCCCACCCATCGGCCTAGAGCCCACGCGTAGCTAACCGGCCGTAATCCCACAAACAAACTGTCATTGTTTTAGGGTTAGCGAAGTGGTGTCATTTGGATCAAGTTGATACTTTTTGCTGGGGTCCGGTTGATACGGTGTATCAACATAACCCGCAAGTTCTTAATCATGTAATTTCATTTTTTTTTCTGTGATGCTAAAACATTACAAGAAAAAAACTGGAAGAGGAAAAATTCCTCTTGAAGCTCACATAAAAAAAATAAAATAAACCAAAGACATTCAGATTTGTAGGCTGATGAAGATAAATTTTGTTTGGTGTGTTTGAAAACTTATTCAACATCTAAAACTGGACAAGACTTAATTTAATATATTTAATGTAAAAAATGGGCTCACATATATATTGTGGTGAGGATAGCTTTACCTATACGTGTGTCAACTGTAAATCAGATTCATCTTTTGGTTCAAATTAAAAGTAAAACCTTTCGTGTCACTAACTTTTCTTTGTTTAAAGCAACTACTTAAAAACTGATTTAAGGGAATGATTATAACATAAAATTTGTTAATTTTTCATTTTTTACAGTACTAGTAAGCTGTTGTACTCGCTATGTTATCTAAGAATAATCCAGTGTTTAAACACCTTCCAAGTGTTATTTCAAATACTTTAGATTAATGTTACATTTAATGTTATGATTTCTAATTATATTTCTGAACTAATTTTTAATTTATAACTTCTTATCATTATTTGTTCTTCCGCCGTAGCATCGAACTCAAGTGCGTATCATTTGACCCATTCATATATCAACTAACCCCATGCTGGGTTCAGTTGATACAGTCGGAAAACATTTAAAACAAATTTTGAGTTGAGAAATTGCCTTTTTTTATGATGTTAAAGCATCAATTTATTATATAATAAGTGGAGTATAACATGAAATTTACATTTTACCTTTATCACTTAAATTTGAAAAATCAAAATATAAAAACTGTATCAACTAGACCCGGTCTTCCCTATAGCCAATTAAATGTTTTTATGCGACCGCAAAGGGTTAATAAATTTCAAGCGCATCATTTGAATTACCTACAGTTCAAATTTATGTCATTTGAATCCATGAAACGCTTTCTAGAGTACTCTGAAGTGGGCAGCTGATTTCTTGCTAGCTCTGAAAAATATCGAATCGGGAAAAGTATCTGTTTACCCTTTGAGGCGCAACCCTTTCCAAATGCTGAAAAAAGGGCAGCCGTTGCCATCGCTCGACTTAACTACCAGAAAGATGGAGGACGATCGAAACGTTCATCGCGTGCCACAGATCTAGAGACCCTTTTTTTGACGGCAGCTGGCTGTGCCTGCCCTTTTTTCAGCATTGGGCAATCTATCCAGCTGTTCTCGTTTTCTTCCATTTTTCAGCAAATGTCAGTGCTGTTAAAAATAATCGGGACAAATTCTTTACGGAAAATGACGTGCTAAGAAGTAAATGATTCTCGTGGAGCTGTGTCACCCGTAACTATTTTTATAGAAATCAATCTTCGTGACTGGCAACAGTCAAAACGTCAGGGTTTGGTGTTCCCAGAGCGGGAAAACTGCGCCTTAAAGGGTTAATAAAAGCATAAGATAAAAAAGTATCTATTTAATATTTACTAGTATTCAATACTTGACGCTTTAGGGGGCTTCTTTAAAAAGCTGATTTATTGTAAGAAAGAAAACCAGTTCAAAACTTAATTTGAAAATATTTTATCCAATGTAACATTAAAACTGCAGACAAATTAAGAAAGCAGTTCAAGCGAAACATGGAAAATTAATTTTTATCTTGAACAGGAATTCCAAATATTATTTTTTGTCTTGGATAGCAGATAAGTTTGAATTATAATGTATTAATTAAAAATAAAAATGAATAACGAGATTTGGAGGCTCGAAACATCTTATTTTATTTAAAATATGAATAATTTATTTTTAATGCTTCATGCTTAGGTAAAAATCATGGAAGGTAAAATTGAAGTCATAAATCATTTTCATATTAAGCCATAAGCTTAAAGGAAAATTTACATATAAATACACGGAAGAAAATGAAGTACTTTTCAGATTTAAAATACCGAACTATTTTCCCATTAGCAGTCTTTAAAATTTCTTATTCTCAGATGATATTTTATCTAAAAAAAATATTTTGACTAAAACATTTCTTTTTCAATGTACTTAAGGTTAAAATTGAAAAAAAAATTGAGAATTGAGATACATTTAAGGTAAAAATTGAGATATATTGGAGCAGAGCAATAGTTCTGTTTTTGCTTTTCAACTACTCGTCATATGAATTTATAATTGTTGAAAAAATGAAATCAGAGACTTGAAAAAATTCAGACTATTTCATCACAAGCTTTAACATGCTCTCTCTCAAACGAAAAACACATACAAGCTGTGAAACTCGGAAATTCTCCACAAAATTCATCAAAATGTGACAATCACAAGTATCAAATTATTGAATGTTTAAGACTTTATTTTGACATGTCCGATTATTTTCACGTAGTTTAACCCTTTAACTAACTATGAGAACACAAAAATTTGACATTTTGACTGCCGCTCGCAAAAAATACTCAAGAATTAGTTAAGTTAGATTTCAGTAAACTACTTAACGGTGACATAGTTAAACGCGGATCACTGGACACACTGGACAAAAACTGGACACACCGCACAAATGTCCCCTACGTGATTAGCGATACGATATACCACCATGTTGCTGATAGTAAAATCAAGCGATGGAAACGGCTGCACTTTTTCAGTATTTTTTTTGGGTGGTTTTATAGGAAAGCTACGCATGGTCTATGTGCCTAGGATGGGAGGGGCCTTGGTCGTAGAACTTTCTAAGGGGCCCTAACGCCTAATCAGATTTCATCTGGTGAAAACCGACCAAAACTCCAGACCGCTAGATCGACAGCCGCGTGACAGGACCTTCACACTTATGTCCTGTTGTTCTTCTGTATCGATATGAAAATGGTTGCGCTTCAAGGGGGAACTGTTTGCGAAAATGCTCATTCAAGTTGTTAAAGAGACATTTTGAACTGTTTTGCGTACTTTTTTCTTTTTCAAACTGTATAAAAGCTGCTTTGTTTTCAAACTGCCTCAATACAAACTAGTGAACTAGTGAACTAGTGCATAAAAAAAAAAAAAAAAAAAAAAAAAAAAAAGAAAAGATAAAACTTAACAAAAAAATCCACGCAAGAATTACAAAAAAAAAAAAAAAAAAAATCTTGTACATACGTTTCTTGAGACACAAAAGATTCATTCCTCTTCAGGAGCAGGAAATTCCCTATATCACGCTAGGAAAGCCTGCAAGTAAAGACAAAACATAAATAAAACTGAGAGGAGAAATAATGGTGCCACTTCTTTGTAAGAAAAAGTGATAACAATGGGGTTTTTTCTCTCTGGAGGACAGGTTAATTATAGTGTGGGATACGTACAATTCCAACGAATGATTTTTATTTATTTTGTACAGTTTATCTCTCTTGTGTATTTTCTTTCCTTTTGAAAAGTATAGTTCTTCTTTTTAAATTGCATTAGCAAGGAAAAAAGTTTTTGCCAATCTTAACCAATCACTATTCAAGAAAACATTAAAAATTTTGTGTTCCAAGTTCTTTGTGAAAATATCTGTTGATTATTCTCAAAGCAAACGACACCTCTAAAGTTAATGTTTCCTCCCTTAACCCTTTAACGCGCAGTGTTCCCGCTCTGGGAACACCAAACTCTGACGTTTTGACTGTTGCCAGTCACGAAGAATAGATTTGATTTCTATAAAAATAGTTGCGGGTGTCATAGCTCCACGAGAATCCTTTACTTTTTTAGCTCGTCATTTCCCGTTAAAAAATTGTCACGATTATTTATAACAGCACTGACATCTGCTGAAAAATGGAAGAATGCGAGAACAGCCGGATAGATTGCCCAATTTTTGACGGCAGCTGGCTGTTGGCACAGCCGGCTGCGGTCAAAAAGGGTCTCTAGATCTGTGGCACGCGATGAACGTTTCGATCGTCGCCATCTTGCTGGTAGTTAAGTCGAGCGATGGAAACGGCTGCCCGTTTTTCAGTATTGGGAAAGGGTTGCGCCTCAAAGATTTAAAAACAAGTAATTAGCCTTTGTCTTTAATTTCTTCTATCGATATAAGTGTATCTGAAATAGAACATAAAACTATAGATACAAAATTATATTAATTAGAATTGCCAATACTGGCAATCCACAATTAAACTCTTGAAATTTAGTTGAATAGATTTAAAAAAAAAATTGATCTAGAAAATGCTTTATTCTTTCTTTTTACGAAAAGCATTCTTTTAAATGCATGATGGTAAAGTTAAAAATAAATAAAATGTAAATAAAAACTAGTTAGAAATACAATGAAAATTCATTTAATTAGTATAGTATTAATATAAACTGCTAATAAAATTTAGGTAGTAGGTATAGTTACAAATAAGTGTTATTGCAGAAGCTCTGCTGAACTGATGGGCTCGTGAGTACTTGTTAATTAGAGTGACTAGAAAATTCCAGGAATCAGTCGAGCTGCCAGAGAATAAACACGACATTCATTACTTCTTGGAACTCGTTGAAAATCTTGAATGCGCGATTAATGATTGGACAGGATTTCACAAACATTAATTCAGTGAATAACAGTCAATAGCATGTCTTATTTAACGTGTAAAACATTAGTTTTAGGCTAAGATTAACCTTAGAAAAGGGGATACTCTCCTAAGTCCATAATATTACTTCCTTGCTAAACAACTGTTCCATACAGTTCAATTCTCGATTAACAGGTAAGATTTATCGAAGATGATAAATTGGAAATGAATTGAAAATTTACACAGCATATATTGTGTACATAGAGGTGCATGAAAAAAACATATCCGTTAAGCAATTTTTTGAAATTTTTAATTTTGAAACTGATTCTTTTATACCAAAGAGTTGAAAATTTTGCACAAATAGTCAGGAAAAAAAAAATATATAAATAGAATCTTTATAAATCGGAAAACTTATTCGTTCACTGATTTTTAGTGATTTTCTTGCAACTTTTGTCTATATAGACTACATTGTCTACATAGACAATGTTAGAACAACCCATTTAAAATGCTCAGTCATAAATAGAAAAATATCTGGTATTTATACATTTTTTCGTAGAATTTTCCGCATTTCTGTTGATTTTGAAAACAAGCCCCATTACCTTGCGAAGGAAGGGTACTTGCGCTAATGTGACATATGATGCTATAATGTGAAGTGAAATAATATCCGAGTGCAGTAAATGCAATTACATCCTAAAATCTTCCCGAGTTACTAATTAGCATTTTACTTTCAACAAAGCTGAAGTTATTTTAGGATAAAAATCGATACTTATGAAAAGACACCTTAATGGACTGTCGCATTGAATTATTATGAAGCAAAAAAAATTTTTTTTATTGATTAAGTTATTTGCTTAGATTTAAATGAAATGTCGCATTTCTTAAAGAATAAATGTATGAATTCCAAATATTTTTAATTCATTTGTGGCCCACGTCTTGAACGGATGCCAGCTAGAGCGAGTCAAATTTAGACAATTTATCTTACAAATTACTTCTCATGACAACTACGATTATTGCATCATTTATTCATCGTACAAAATAAACAACCAGATAATCCAAATTCAATTTTATTTATGTGAAATTCATAATTATAAATTACGTATAACTGAAGAACACCCCGTTCTGTTATCAATATAAAAGATCAATATAAAAGATCAACAGAATGGACTACCCAAAGCTGAAAAAGCGCAGCCGTTGCCATATATCCATTTAACTACCAACAGCATGGCGGTCGATAAATAGCTCATCTGGTTCACTGCTGAACAGATAGCTATTCAATTTACCTCCATGCTGTTGGTACTTAAATAAATCGATGGAGATTCATGGCAGAACCACCGCGCGTCAAAGATTTAATATTAGTGGGACCAGAAAGTAATTTTGTTTTTTTCGAATGTCAATATTTTCCCTGGGGGGAACTACTGAAAGCTATAATGCGGAATTTGGTATATATATGTGAGGTTCGTAATGTAGGTACTCGATAAGATAAGATTTTCCGAAATCCGTAATATATGGTGAGTAGGGAGCTGGAACGTTCTCTGTATGGTTAAGAGATTGAGTGCAGAGTTAAATTTTAAAAGGCGTTTAAGATTAAAAGGCGTTGCGTGATAATGCAGGTTCGATGCACTTAGTTGCAGTAAGAAAAAGACATTGAATGCTTAAAACTATTTATTAAAAAGATACTATTGAACATTATTACAGCGGGCGGCGGTGGTGGTGGCTCAGCGAATTAAAAATAAACGTCCTATATGGACAGTGAAATTAAGATGGAATGAATTAAAAATTACGCCAGCAGAGAATTACACATTGGCGAGAACAACAATTTGGCTGAGATAAATAACGCCAATTCCAGAGCAATCCTAAAAGTTAATCCAATAAAATTAAAATGACGTATTCACGAGCCAATAATTTAAAGATGTCGCAGGACAACAAAAATAAAAACGCCAACACCAAGCCAAAGAAGGGGGCAAACAAAAGGCCGTTGATTTTGCAAACGGAAGCAACGTAATCTATTTTTAGCACAACGACGCCACCATGTCTGAAGAGACAAATAAACAATTAAGAATAATGTATACGGGAAAAGCGAATATACAGATTTAAAAGCCGAAATGGCAGAAAAATGAGAACAGGAAAGATTTAGAATGCTTGATTTTGGATCGATTAAATTTAAAGAAAGTCAAAGTAAATGATTATTAAATTAGATATGTGATCTCCATCACACTCTGCACAAATCCCTCTTTTTCTCAAAGGAAGAAAAAAGAGATGGCTAAAATTCTAGCTGTAAAATGTAACACACACGAATATCTAAAAATCATTTTCAGGACATTTTGAAATTTGCCTTCCAAGGAGGGTGGGAACTCGCCCTTTTCTTTTTTTTCGCAGTTTTTCATGAAATTATTGCTTGAAAATGTGTCAAATACAAAGCTATTGTTTAGGTACACCTGCATTATCATTGAAAACTTGTTGAAAAACTTATTTGTTTGAATTTAACAAATTAAAAAATGACATTACTTTCCAGTACACCTAGTACTATTAAAACAGTTGGTATGTGGTCTGCAATGAATAATTAATAATGAATAATTAATAATGAATAATTAATAATGAATTTCCATTCAAAATGAAAATTTTTAAATGCATTTTTGGTAGAAAATGTCCACTTGTGCAGCTTTGACACCGATTTTTTTTTCTATGGACGCCTTTAATATGTGAATTTGAGTCAAGAAAAAATAAAGCATCTTTAATTTGTATAAGAGCCCTACATTAGAGAATTTTAATAGAAATTTTTCTTAACAAATAAAGCAAACATTTGCTAAATAAGTTAGAAAACTTTTTGCAATTGGAAGTATAATACTTATGTCGATAGTTTAAAAGTCAAACACATTGACGAACAATATTTTGAAGAGAAATTTAGATCTCAAAAGATGAATGCCAGTTTTATAGTAAAATTTTGTTGGTTAACCCTTTAACGAGTGATCCCGCTCTGGGAACACCAAACTCTGACGTTTTGACTGTTGCCAGTCACGAAGAATAGATTTGATTTCTATAAAAATAGTTGCGGGTGACATAGCTCCGTGAGAATCCTTTACTTTTCAGCACGTCCTTTCCCGTCAAAAAATGATCACGATTATTTTTAACAGCAGTGACAGCATCTGCTGAAAAATGGAAGAATGCGAGAACAGCAGGATAGATTGCCCAATGCTGAAAAAAGGGCAGCCATTGCCATCGCTCGAATTTACTACCAGCAAGATGGCGGACGATCGAAACGTTCATCGCGTGCCACAGATCTAGAGACTCTTTTTTGACGACAGCTGGCTGTGCTCCGCGAACAGCTAGCTGTCGTATATTCGAGCGATGGCAACGGTTGCCCTTTTTTCAGCATTAGGAAAGGGTTGCGCCTCAAAGGGTTAAGTTGTTTAGGGATCGAACTCTAATAATGTAAAGAGAAAAAATATAAAGATGTCTTTGGACTGACATGAAATTCACAAGAAATTTATATCAAACGTAAAAAAATATTTTGTTTTAATGAATTCTTTTTTGGACTTTGAGAGATTAAACGGGCTATCTTCGAGAGTATTTGAAAAAGAAAATGAATATCTTCTCATCGTAAAATATTTGGAAAACAGACAGTAAATATCGAAGTTTCTATCGTCAACGTTGAAAATTACGATAATTGTCTAAATACTGATTAGCTATTTTTTCTAAGTCACCAAACGAGTAAGAGGGAAACATTTATTTGTGTACTAAGTCACTGTACGTTAAAAGGATCGAAGTAACTTTAATTTGATTATTTAAAAACAAAGCAATAATTAAAAATGTGAAAGCATTTCTTACATGCTGTTATTTAGTAGCTCTTTAATATTAGTTTATTTATTATATTTATCCTATCAATACTTAGAATTTATCTCCACGAATATTCTGTAAATAGGAAAATAAGATGAATTCAGATTGAAACGAACTTTACATCGTTTCGGTTATTTACTATAGAAATTTATCTCGTATCTCTCTCTCTTTCATAAATTTATTAAATAAATGTCTCAAAATGTTCGTATATGTGCTTATAAACAGCATCAGATAATTTCTGTTTAAAACTATGAGTTATTTCAAAAACATTTATAATGCAATATGGATACCATTTAAAGAGCATAGTGTTAGAGTAATGCAGGAAACTGGCATATATTGTAATGAGATTAAACTCTTTGAAATTTGAGTCTGAATAAAAAAAAAGGGAAGTCATTTACAAATGAATATTTGAAAAATTATCCAGGTCAGGATTTACCAAGTTTTGGACTAAAGTCTTCAGACTTCTTTTTTTGAGACAATTAAATTGTCAGAGAATTCCTAATTCTCCAAATTCTCTCTAACCACAGCGGTAACCACATATTGGTATGATTTACAAGCAATTTTTAAAAAACTAAATCCATAGTTTGTACAGAATCGACATAGTGCTCTTTAAAAATTATTATATGGTATTCAGCATCAGTTTTACTGTGGCAATAATTTACAGATATTCTGTTACGTGCTCTTGTATTAATAAAAAAAGTAGCAAAAAGTATTAATATGGATGAATTTAACCACGCATGGTATTTAATGAGGATCTATTATTTATAATTAGGAAAATACTTTTGAGTTTTGATTAGAATAATCACAGATTGTCTCAATAGAATAATTTTACAGAACATTCCTTTACCTATTTTGCACTGCGATTTTAGGAAAAAATGGAATCTAGGGATGAATATTTGAAAATATGGTAAATAAAATGCATTTATATAATAGATAAATAAATAAGTAATCTTGTAACTATTTGGATGAAATGTATAGAAATTTGCAAATGTTCTTAATTCATGTCATTTCATTTTAAAAGACGCATTTTAGTTAGTTTGTTACTGATATTTTATTTAGCTTAATGTTTTGTGGTAATAAAAATTAATATTTATATGCCATCACACAAAATCATACTTTCTGGGATATTGACATTGTTGTTTAAAAATAATACACAAATTGGCAATAGAATGTGAAAAAGAAACTGTGATCCATATTTTGTAAGAAAATTTGCTCTGCCAGAAAATGGATGTCGCAATCAATGTTTTAAAATAATCATGCACGATTAGTTCATAAATGAATGTTTTAAATTATAGATTTTAATATTCAAAAAGGCGTTTTTCGAGAAATGCTTCATATTGATACGATTTTAAAACTTAAATGAACACGAAGCCTTCGTAACTAAAATATTAATTCTTATAAATGGGACACTTCATCGCAATGTTTTAATTCTTCAAAATGAACATATCATCACTTAAAAAGCATACAAAAACGATGAAAACATGTACAGCATATACGATGGATTTGTAATTATCACGATGTTTAATTTTAAAACTTCACATTTCAAGCACACAGTCTAAGTTCATTTCCTTAACGAATAACAGAGAAAAAAAAAAAAGAAAAACCTCTTCACTAAAACCACTTATTTTCCACTAAATTACTATAAAGAAAATAAATGATCCCGCGAAGTAGGAGAGAGAGTTTAATTTTTCTGTCAGTCCCACAAGATCATTTATAAAGAACTCATAACGGAAGAAACTGAAAGCATCACAGTGACTGATAGTGTATTTAACAGGACTGATATTTAGAACTAAGTTCATAAAAATTTCAAATTATAGTTACAGAAGATTTACTTCCTTTTTATTCATAAAAATATTGTTTGAATACAAAATCTTTTCATACTTATTTGGAGGAGTTCTGAAAGTGCTTCAACTGGAATGCGAGAAAGTTTGTTTTTAGATCCCCCTATTTCCTCTTGGAAAGAGGGTAAATTTTGAGTAAATCGTTGGCTAAATTAAATTTTATAGTTTGGCACTTTACTTTTTCTTTGTTTCGGAAGTTAAAGGAATTGGAGTATTTCTTAATTATATGTCTTGGGACATTCCATGGTGACGGGTGTGACATTCTGACTCATTTCAAGATGTTATAATAATTTTTTAAATGCAGAATTTATTGAATAATCATTTTCAAAAAAAATTAGTACAATAAATTAGCTTAGAAGATTCAAAAGCAGCAGCAAGAATTTTAAGCTGTTCAATTTTCTAAAATAAATTTTTAAAATTGCATGACGGGTGCGACAGTTTAGTGACATGACTTTTCACTAGCATTTAGTTTTGTAAAAATACCTGTGAACTTTACTATGATAAGGACTTGATTTTTTTTTTCATAGCTATAGCACGTTCAACTAAATAAAATAATACCATTTTCAAAATTTCATTTATTTAAACTGAAAAAAATTCCATATAATGGGTGTGACATCGTGCAATTTTTTTCATAATTAGTCACTTAAACAGCTGAAATAAAATGTAAAATGGATGACAGTAGCTTTTCCATTAAAAAAAGATATTTGTAACTAAGGACAGATATTCAGTAGTCAAAATTTATAATAATAGTCGCTATTATTAACAAGGGATGGAGGTGAAACTTCTTTCATTATCACAGATTGATTTTCCAGAGATGTCTTCTATTTCTGGCCAATACCAAAAAGTGCGTTTGCATGCATAGATTTCAAGGTAATTTCAAATTTTTCATTATTTTTAGGAAGTACAGTAGTATACTATCTTGATTTTTTTTCTACTGTTAGCAACAGCTAATAAAGTCAAAACCAAATTCCTTAAAAAGAATTTTTTTGCTTAATTTCTCTTTGAGCACTAATACACATTTCTTCACAATTTTCTTGGGAGTCAATCATTACTTCATCATTTTGAGGAACTATAATTTTTTTCTAATGTTGATCTTGAAGTTGTTCCCTTTAAGAGGGAATTTGAGGTTGTTTTTTTTTTAACATTTTAAGAACAAGTTTCACATATTTGGAGTAATATTAGGAAAACATTAAAATTGTAACAGTGCATTTACTGAGAAATAATATTAAAAAGAAAAAAAAAAGAAAAAACTTGCCTTTACTTTTGAAAAAACTTCAAAATACTTACTTCATTAAAAGTTTAAAGATTTTTCATTCATCACCGAGTGTTAATGAAAATGATTTTCATGAAAAGCACTGGCAGGAAAAGCTTGTAATTGTTGAAAGAGGTTACAGTTAATGCACACAATTAAGAACAATATGATTATAGTTAAGAAATAAAGATTGCCAAAACATATGTGTATGTTATACACACACACACACACACACACACACACACACATATATATATACATTTACTGAAGCATTAGTTTTGAATACGAAAAAAACACTCAAAATACTGGGGTTAAGAGATAAAATAAATAAAACTTTGTGAAAAAAACACACATGAAATGTTACTTATAAGATGTAAATCTTATAAGTAACATTTTATGTGTGTTTATTTTTCACAAAGTTTTTAATTATTTTATTAGTTTTGAATATTTCACATTCATATTTAATTTAGAAATACATTTTTATTTTTAAAAACATTAAATGGGAAAACTTATTCAATTTGTCACACCCGTAACACACATTTTGTCACACCCGTCACTATAAAATTTGGCTATTAAAATTTTTTTTTTCCCTCTTTATAATTTTATACTTACTTTGGTCAATTATAAGTTCATCCATAGAAAATTTCAAGTTTCTCCAATAAAGGGTTTGTTGTGTATACAGTTAAAAGCATCTTTACGCGACAGATGTAATAAAAATATATATTTATTTTTAAAATTAATAATACATAGTTTAACTTTGTTTTTTAGCAATATGGGACTACATATGTTAATTTTTATTACCTACATACAATATTTACACTCACAATTTAAAAAGAGACTATTTAAATACTATTTCTGAGTAAATGTATGTACCCTGTTTTTTCAAACTTAATGATTACCAGATTTCTCCAAAGTTAGAGGTCAAATTTCAAGAAATTTTTACAAAGATTATTATTATTTGAAATTCATACTCTACATTAAAATAGCTTTAATTTGATATATCACAAGTTATTATACAAAAAAATTGAAAAGTTGATATCTTTGTCCACTTTTACATGGAATGGATCTCTTGCGTATTGAAATCACATACTGGAAATCGTTCAGTTTAAGTAAGTTCTTTCTGCTATATAATGCATGTTACCGCTTAATCTTCTGTAATAATTCGATACACTTCCGACGTTTAAAAAGATAATGGAACAGCAATATTCTTTAATTAAGGTATGAGACTACCCAAAAAATCCTTGTTCTGTGACAATTTTCGAAATTTTTCTATTTGTTTATTTTATAGGTTACACGATTAGGATTCCAAAATCATTTTACTTTTGTTTCTACAATAACTAGAAATACAGTTGTACAAGAAACAATGAACCAGAAGGATAGTATTTTACACAGTATTAAAATCTTTTTACGCGTTTTCTGGAGAAGTGTGTTTCTCGTAAATTTTCTTAAAGGTAAATATCATATCTCATGAGATGTTCCTGACTTGAAATTTTGACAGAATATTTTGATCATTACTAGATGTGTTATGAACCAAAATATTATATTTCTGTGCTTATTTATTGATTTCATGACCATTTTGTTCTTCAAAAACACCCCCTTTTTAAGAAAAAACACTGAGCTTTTATATTAATATTGAGATATTTTTATAACTATTTGAACTTTTGCAAATCTCTTGGTTCATAACACAGACAAATATGTTAGTCTGTGTATGTTAGTCTAAATATGTTAGTATATACTGTATAAATATTACTGAAAATATTCATTAGAATATTTTACAGGGCGTGTGACGTAAACACAATTTATTACCAAAATTTCACTTAAATTTGCCAATATTTCAAAGCTTATATTGAATTTCACTAAAACGGTATCTAAATT
Source organism: Cheiracanthium punctorium (assembly GCA_038373885.1). Classification (NCBI taxonomy): domain Eukaryota; kingdom Metazoa; phylum Arthropoda; class Arachnida; order Araneae; family Cheiracanthiidae; genus Cheiracanthium; species Cheiracanthium punctorium. Next base: position 17,890 of record JAWZYV010000935.1, on the reverse strand, counting down.
TTTACTTTCCGAACATGTACCATGTAAGGAAAATGTAATCATGAAATGTAATCATGAAAAAATTCGACTTCGAGATTTTGGTGTTTTTACACGTTTTGAGGGCTTCTGAATCCATTTATGCTATTTTTACGAGATGTATGTATGTATGTGTGTATGTGTGTGTGTGTGTGTGTGTGTATGTGTGTGTGTGTATGTGTGTGTGTGTGTGTGTGTGTGTGTGTGTGTGTGTGTGTGTGTGTGTGTGTGTGTGTGTGTGTGTATGTGTGTTTGTGTGTATGTGAGTGAACACGATAGCTCCTGAACGGAGCATTCGATTGAGCTCAAATTGGATATATATGTCATAAACCACCGTCGCAAGACCGGTATTGATTTGGGTGTATATAGGACTTAATAGTTTTTCTACAGGGCTACGACAAAGATTTCTTTTACATTATGGCCTATGGGGGGAATTTCTTGAAAGTGCGCTAGCATTTAAACGGTAGATTCGATTGAGCTCAAATTGGGTATACATGTTATAAACCACCGTTGCAAGACCGGTATTGATTTTGGTGTGTATAGGACTTATAGTTTTTCTACAGGGCTACGACAAAGATTTCTTTTACATTATGGCCTATGGGGGGAATTTCTTGAAAGTGCTCTAGCGTTTAAACGATACATTCGGTTGAGCTCAAATTCGGTATACATGTTATAAACCACCATCCTAAGACCGGTATTGATTTTGGTGTGTATAGGACTTATAGTTCAAACTTTCTTTCATGTTATGGCATAATGGCATATGGGGAGAAATTCTTGAAAGTGCGCAAGCGTTTAAACGGTGCATTCGATTGAGTTTCAATTTGGTATATATGTTTGAATTATTCATCGATTAAAATTTATTTAAGTGCTTGGTAATGATCTTAATCGTAAGTGTTCGGAAAGTCGAGTGGAGTCACTCCAGATTTTTAGTTTTGTACTCCATTTTATTTAGAAACACGATTTTCTATTAAAAATGTACTTTTTTGAAAGAAAGTGCCTCGAAGGTAGGCTGATACTATCTTCTGCACCAAAATCACAAAACAAAAGAATTCGTTCATTTTAAACAAGTTCATTACGATATAGTTCATTTCCCCTCTTGGATTTCACAAGAATTCGATACACTTAATCTTTTCTTTACTTTCATGTAAAATAAAAATCCAATGCAATCAGTGTTGAAACGCTGAAGGAGAAAAAGTGGCTAAAATCAAAAGGTGAAAATTACCTCACTACCACTAACCTAACATTACCTCACTAGCGTAGACAAAAATAAACGGTTAAATGTTTCCTATATTAACATAACTTTGGTATCAATGCTGTCCATTGCCGTGAATTGGCATGTAACATTAGGAGGCAAAATATGTGCTATTGTAAAAAATATTTTCAACGTTAGCAGTGTTCCCTGGTATGTAGAAGTAACCATTGCCAAAGCGGATATCAGGGTTCCACTAATTGATAAGCTCCTCCATCGACAGGGACGCATATAATGCGATGTTTAGGGGGGGCGGTCAAAACAACAACCCCCTTAGTCACTCAAAAGCGCAAATTTTGGCCGCATATCCATCCATGCCTCAAAATAGTGCACGGTAAAAAAATTTAAATTTCGTATTCATTTAAAAAATTTATATTCATTTTGTAAAGTACATACTCTAACCCTTTGAGGCGCAACCCTTTCCCAATGCTGAAAAGCCGCACAGCCAGCTGCGTCGAAAAAGGGGTCCCTAGATCTGTGGCACGTGATGAACGTTTCGATCGTCCGCCCTCTTGCTGGTCGTTAAGTTGAGCGATGGCAACGGCTGCCCTTTTTTCAGCACTGGGCAATCTATCCAGCTGTTCTCGCATTCTTCCATTTTCCAGCAGATGTCAGTGCTGTTAAAAATAATCTTTTTACGGGAAATGACGTGCTAAAAAGTAAAGGATTCTCGTGGAGCCATGTCACCCGCAACTATTTTTATAGAAATCAAATCTATTCTTCGTGACTGGCAACAGTCAAAACGTCAGAGTTGGGTGTTCCCAGAGCGAGAACGCTGCGCGTTAAAGGGTTAATGAGTAATAACGGAAATTTGCAACAAAGAAGATTAAAAAATTTGTAGTGTAATTGAAAATTTTTACAAAATATTCATAGTAAACTTTACTGTAAATCAAATTTTATAGTAAGAATGGACCTCCCCCATAATAATTGGACACCTATCATGTCAAAGCTGTAGCCCGTGTCTACCGCCATATATATCGAACCGCTAGAAAATTGCGTACAAATAAACTTGCTCTCTTTACCAATCAATGACCTCGTTAAAATATTGAGTTTTAGAGAACTTCCATATCTAAAAAGTAACGAAAGGCATCTAATGTCTGTTCCTTGAAGCTGCATTGGGCGACATACATATATTCATTCACAATGTGCAGGTATTCTAAAGTTTTTCAAATAACAAAATATCCCGTCTTCAGAAAGACTGAAAAATTTTCCTGGAACAAAGGTGTAGCCGCAACAGACAGACAGAAAATAAAGAAAAGCCGAACGTAAATGTACCAGGAGTGCATCGAAAATACAGTATAAAATTTAAGAAACAAATAGAAAAGAAATGATCGCGTTTTGAGACTTTAGAATAAAGGCTATTCTCTGTTTGTTCAATGGCCAAGGTTGATTTATGAATGCAGTTGAAATAAATGTGCCGATAAATCTTGCAGACATTCTTAGGTTACGAAAAATAGTTTGTCTGACGGCTTATTTATTATCCATCTCTATCTATTAGTGCATTATTTGAAAGAGAATATAGTTCATATGTGTAGAGAATACGAACTACTAGTATATTTAATTTTACTGTATAATAAAATTAAATTGATAACATTTTTGTATACATATGTACGAAAACTTGTTTATAAACAAAACATATTTTTTTGTCTGCTTGGGATCTTATCCCATTTAAATTGTTATTAGACTTCAATGCCGTTACAACTTGGTTTAACGTTTATTCTTAACGTTTTTCGTGTCTACATTTCTCGAAAAAGGATTACGTAAAGTCTTTCTTTAAAAAAAAAAATACTAATGCACCCATTGCTGCTGATATCACTCAGCAATTGCTCTATCTCAGCAAACTTCAGTTTTGGTAACCGCCCAAATTGTCATTTGCTGCACAACGGAATGAAATAACCTAACCAAAGACTTTTTAAGAGGAATTCGGTTTGCGCTCAAAATACGCACTCATCTGAAGAAAACCAAGATAATTCTGTTCATCTTCACCAATAATCTTTAAATTATTGCCTCTACGATATCACAGATTTTGTACCGGGCAGAACCATTATACAGGGTTGCTACTGGTCAGGGAATTTCATTTTAGCAAAAAAAAAAAAAAAAAAAAAAAAAAAAAAAAAAGAAGGCAGGGAGAAGTCAGGGAAAATCGTAAATTTTAGCCCAAAACCTGGAAATCGCATAATGTGACCTGGAAAATTACCAGAAATCTGTGTTTGTAAACAATATCAATGTTTAAACCTTTCTTTGGGAAGCTGGAAATATTTAAGAAGGCTCCAAAGTTGATGTCCTAAACGTAAAAAAAAGTCTGGATTTTTATCGCGAAAAAGTATGGAAAACCTGGAAAAGTCAGGGAATTTATTTTCAGAAATTGAGTAGGAACCCTAATTATATCACTGTCGAGCTTTTTGTTGAAAAGAACAAAAGGCTGTATTTTAAGCCATTCTCTACTGCTGTAACAATATGCCTCATGAAACAATTTGATTAACTTCGTCAAAATATATGAATTATCTACCAAATATACCTTGGTTTTGTACCAAACTCTTAAATAATATCATAAGGAGACTCATAACTATTGAGTATTCCTTTAAATCAAGTTATAACTGATTTAATTAATAAATAAATAACTAAATGTAAATTCATGTAATTTTAACTATAACTGCTACAGAATATAACATGGCTCTCTGGTCACATCACAGAGATTATCCGACATGGATTTTTAGGAAAAAGCAGAATAAAATTTTTTAAACTATATTTCATCTTCAAAATGTAATTTTGTAAGTTTTTTAACGCTATAGTCTTTAAAAAATGATACAAATATCAAAAATAAGAATTTATTATTTTTTACGCGAAAAATTATGAACAATCTAGTCATTTTAACAGTTGCCTAACCAATAAATACACCAAAGCTTAATGCTTTGTTTAATTAAGCAGCGACGAAGCGCTGATTATACCGAACGCATTCCTTACTTATTATGGTTTGTCAAGTTACACAACTAATTACATTTTAAATTTATACGTTCGTAACATATTATACCAAGATAAAGCTCGGTTAAGAATTTAATTTCCACTTTATCAGAGTTACGCAAGCTATTTGGGCGTTCCATTTGTCACAAAAGGGAAGAAAGCATCATTTTTAAGAAGATAAGGAATTAGTAGAAATTCTTTTAAATTGGAACTTGATTTTCCATTCTTGCTTTCAATTCATTTTCTGGATATCAAATACCCCAAAAGAAATATAGTTAAATCTGAATGTATTTTTAAAACTTTTTAAGTAAGCCTTGAAACTTGATGAAAGGAAACAATAAAAAAGACATAAATTGCAAAATCAATCCAGATTTTCACAGCGTAATTACTTCGCTTAAATAATTGATTGGTACTGAATAATCTCTGCAGATTAAGGAAAATTACAAAACTGCGTTTTCACAGAAAGCGATAAAAGTCAGCTTAATGCTTTGAAGTAATTGAGAGGATACTGTTTAAAGTGTTGAATTGAACGAATAAAATGGAAAATAATTGAACACCAGCTTTATATAATTAAATTTAGGCTAAGCTATCATTTGGGAAGTAACTGAACTACAAATGTAGCAGAAATTAACAATGAAATTTAACCGATCATGTTAAAAGTTCTGCAGCCCTATAAAAATTTAGATTATAGAATGTGTTTTTTACAAATTCGATCAAAATAACTCTAAATAATAATAATAGGTTCAGTTTTAAAAGAAGCTGAGGAAGGGGGGGGGATGCGAAAAAATTATATAGGGCTCTATTTGATTTCATTTGTTCGCTCATTACGTTACAAAGATGCTGTAGCAAGCAGGTCAACTAATAATTTAGAAGTATGTACAGGTTCTTCATAATTAAAGTACCCCTATTCAGAGCGATGTACAGCAAAAACAACTGGTCAGAATTCTACAAAATTTGCAAAAATCTTTAATGAGACTACAAGAAAGAGATTTTCGTGGAAGCAAATTCGTTTAAAAAATCTACATCGGGTGGCGTTCCACAACGTTTTAGTGCGAATAAAACAAGCAAATTACCATTCTAAATCAAAGGAAACAATAAAGAGGTGTTGAAGGATAAGTTTTATACCTGTGTGCAATAGAAGCATTTGCGTATCTGTAACTATGACACTGTAAAACGCAATTTAGTGGTGACTTTTTTGAACTAATTTTATTCCACGCAAATCTCTCACGATGTCTCATTAACCCTTTAAAGCGCAGTGTTCCCGCTCTGTGAACACCAAACTCTGACGTTTTGACTGTTGCTAGTCACGAAGAATAGATTGGATTTCTATAAAAATAGTTGCGGGTGACATAGCTCCACGAGAATCCTTTACTTTTTAGCACGTCATTTCCCGTACAAAAAATTGTCACGATTATTTTTAACAGCACTGACATCTGCTGAAAAATGGAAGAATGCGAAAACAGCTGGATAGACTGCCCAATGCTGAAAAAAGGGCAGCCGCCATCTCTCAACTTAACGACCATCAAGATGGCGGACGATCGAAACGTTCATCACGTGCCACAGATCAAGAGACCCTTTTTTGACGACAGCTGGCTGTACCGGCGCAGCCAGCTGAGTCAAAAAAATTGGTCTGTAGATCTGTGGCACGCGATGAATGTTTCGATCGTCCGCCATCTTGCTGGTAGTTAAGTCGAGCGATGGGAACGGCTGCCCTTTTTTATGCATTGAGAAAGGGCTGCGTCTCAAAGAGTTAAGGTTTCTTGCAAATTTGGTAGCAGTCTGACAAATAGTTTCCGCCGTACACCACTCTGAATAGAGGAACTTTAATTATGAACACCCTGTATATACTACTGCATAATTAATAGTTAACCTGCATAATTAGTCGTTGTAAAGACGCAACATATATCTATCATCTTCTTTGAATTTTGTATTTCTTTATACTATAATATAAATTCTTTGTATTTATAACGCGCTTATCGTTATAAACACTTTGAATATGTGTAAGAAAAGTTCTGTTGGAAAGTGTTTTATATCGGATGCTTCGGAATGATTTTTTTACTTAACTATTGATCAAGTGGCCAGTCCGCTGAACGATGCTCTGATTCATGCTAATGTGAACAATTTAATTTTTCTCATGAACATCTAAAAACTGAGATTTAATTAGATTATAAGTTTTTGAATTATCACATGTTTTTTACGAATTTATTTGATTAAAGTAATTCATTTTCAGACATTTCTTATATTTATTTCACTACAGGTCCTTCCGGGATTGTACCTAGGCAGTTTTCGCGACGGTAAAGATTCTGATCAACTACGAGAAAACAAAATTACACACATCGTTTCGATACACGACACGGCAAAAGTTGTCGCAGAGGTGAGAAATTTTTATACTTGTATTCCTTTATGCAACTTTAAAAATATAATTATAGTATCAACACAAATTCCAATGTTTTGTTACATTCATTCACATAGTATAACATATCAAAATACTAAAAAAGAAAGACTGCATTCAATTTTTTTTTTTTACTTTCTGCCTTAAATTTACCTTATAAGTAAGTAACTGAAAGGGAAATTTTTATAACTTTATTTTTATTTACTTCGACCACAAAACTTTACTTTCTCAAATAAATAAATATAAAAAATTTACACTCATGTCCATAAATTAAGGATAATGAAGTTCGGGCAAAGAAAGAGAAAGAAGCAAAACAAATTTGAATTATTTGTAAAGTCTATTTATTAAACAAAAAGTAAAGAGCAAAAAAGATGCTATATGTTTGACATAATTAATAAAAATTGCAAGTTTTACTCCCTTGACCAAATTTCAAAAAAGAATCTATTTACAAAAAACAGTATAACATGGTTAGTAGGATGGTTAATACGGAGTATGTCTCTCGGACGATGCAATACAGGCCTGACAACGCCTAGGCATGCTGAGTATCAAATGATCAATCTGATCTTGGGGAATATTACACCACTCATCAAGCAATGCACCCCGAAGTTCCGGTAGACAGGTGGGAGGGGGTTGACGGGCTGCAATTCGTCGGCCAAGCATATCCCACACATGCTCTATTGGATTCAAGTCCGGTGAGTATGCTGGCCAATGCATACGGGTGATATCCTCCGATTGAAGGCATTCGTCTACAATGTTTGCACGGTGAGGACGGGCGCTGTCATCCATAAACACAAATTCAGCACCCATGGCGCCCCGAAACAAACGTACATGTTGTTCCAGAATGACATCCCGATAGATGTGGCCTGTCATCGTTACACTCTGAGCATGCAGGTCAGTTCTGGAACCTAGAATAATTCCTCCCCAAACGAGCCATCCTGCACCACCGTAACGGTGTCTTTCAATGGTGTTCTCTTGGTGGTAACGGGTACCTGGCGCTCTCCAGATGCATGTCCGGCGAGAATCAGACTCCAAACTAAACCTGGACTCGTCGGAAAACATCACACAAGACCACTGTTGCGGTGTCCACAATGCATGCTCTCTACTCCAGGTTAATCGCAGGCGACAGTGAGTTGCGGTAAGTGGAACACATCTGACAGGCCTACGAGCATATAGACCAATGTGCCCTAAGCGTCTGTACACGGTCTGCCTTGAAACTGTTGTACCGGTAGCTGAAGAGAGCTGACGAGACAGGTCTGATGCTGTACTCCGTCTGTTTCTTTTGGCAGTAACTGCCAAATAGCGGTCCTCATTCGGCGTTGTAACTCGGGGGCGACCTGTGCTGTAACGTCTACTCACATTACCATCATCTTGGAATCGTTGCCAAAGCCTGGAGATGGACACTCTGGGCGATTCCAAGTTCCTCGGATACTTCCAGCTGGTTACGTCCACATTCCAGTCGTCCGATAATTCTGCCACGTAAAACATCATCCAAATGCCTCCTTTGTGCCATAATTATGCGGTTTTTGCACTGAAAGGCTTTCACAGCGCTTGTGAACAATTTTACTTCTTTGCCACCATTCCTTATATACCCGCTCTTACACTCTCGTCATTGTGACGTTACCATCCACGCCATCTGGTGGTTTCCTGTAATTTGCATATTCTTCTTCAAGATGTGTGTGATCATTCCACAGGTGAAATTTTTATTTTAGAGATCAATTTCTGTGTGATTCTGAATTATCCTTAATTTATGGACATGAGTGTATAACTGAATTTATTTTGCAAAATGACACTTCCCGGTAAGAATGGTTTTTCCAGCGAGTGTTTACGCAATGTGAAAAATCTATTTTTCACGGTTTTTAGATTATATGGATTAGAGAATATTTATAAAATAATTCACCTTGGAATTAAAAAGTTTAATTTTTATAGTGTCTCAAAAAATGAAGAGAATTGTTTTTATATTGTTACTTTAAATTGAAGGATACTGAAAAAAAAAACAGCAAAAACACACACACACACACACAGAAATTTGATGTTTTTACAGCGATTACTAGTTAAAATTTATTTTTATGCAGCGTTTTCTACGTTCTACCTTTCATTTTGAAGCGTTAAATGTGTAAAATTCTGAAATGGCAAAGCTATAATATATTCTTTGTGGTAAAGTTAAGTATTTTATGTTCGAGATAAAAAACATAAAAAAGAATTTATCTGCCATGGTTCTTTATTTAGTTTTTATGAAAGTGTCTTCATAAATTTTGACAAAAATTAAAAAAATCTTCATAAATTCTGAGCGAAAATTTTACAGTCGCAGTGAAAACGTTTATTCAAAATGCTGATTTTGCAATTGTAAATTTATTGTAATCAATAAAATTTAAAAATTGTAACTTTATGTCTCTTTACATAAAAAATGTAAAAGTGTATGTAAAAAATATCTATGAAGTTCTTAAAAAAATATATCTAATGCTGATAGTTTATACACTTAATTTCATGAAATAAACCTTTTTCATATACTAGTACATAAATTTTAAATCTGTAAAATGTTTTTCATACTAATTGACTTTTGAAATAGAAACATTTAAAATTTAAGAGGCTGTGTCCTAAATCACACAGAGTACAAAGAAAAAAACCATTATAAAGTACACACTATTTGAGACTGAATAATGAAATTATGTTTTATTTTCATACAGGATAAAGAATATTTATGTATAAGAGTTCCTGATAATCCCGATGAAAATTTGACCAAATATTTCGCTAAGTGCAACGATTTCATCCACGGTGCAAGAATGGGCGGTGGAAATGTTCTTGTACATTGGTAAGCTAAAATTAATTTCCAAACTATTACGGCTATAAAAATTTCGAACACTGGAAAAGAGAAAAGTGTTTGATTTCTATTTATGTGTCTGTTCTTGTCCCAAGTTTCTAAATATAATTTCAATACTTCAGTGATATATATATATATATATATATATTAATATATTATATATACTATAATATATATCACTAAATTGTTATATATCTTCTAATATACTTGGGTTATTACTAGATTTGGGTTATTGTTAAAAGCCGCAGTCACTGTTCACTGAAAGTTTATGCATTTTCCTCGTCTTAACTTGCACAATGTACGCGCATCTGGTTGCTACTGTATTGTAGTTTATTATTGTGTATTGTGTACAGACATCAGTGCCGTACGACTTCTGAGTTACTTTACGAGTGTACACGTGTCCCCACGCCTGTTGTAGACCGGTAGTGCGGGTACATGTGTGGTAAAATGTGTTGTGGTTCGATTAGAGATAAGAGAGTAGTTACGGAGTTATGTCTCGACTTATAGAGTACCACGTGTTAGTGGTTTGACGTTAAACTTTTACAACCCGAAACACTCGAAAATCGAGAGACTTCTGCCACTGGAAACTGCTGTAATGAGTCCACGCTTGGGATTTTTGTACCCATCTCCCCTCTCCTCTTCTACACTCTATATTGTAAATGTTTTAAAAAAACCGTTTTTTACCTGCCTTAAACTTCTGGAACTTTACTGAAATATCTGACGCCTTATATATATAATATAATATAAAACAGCTAAACTTATGTAGTATGGAATCCCAAGTCAAGATATACATAAGCAAAATACAAAGTAAATTGTGTACTTTTTGCGAGAAAAATAAGAAAGACTTAAGGTGACTTATTGTTTAGTTATTGTTTAGACGCAAAACATTTTTGTATATTTAAAATGAACAAAAATTTATCTTTCACATGCTAAAAAATGTCCATTACCGTGCCCATTACCGGAAATTAGAAATTTTTTAATAAGGTAACGGATGTGTGTTTTTTTTAACCAATCATCCAAACATGATAAATAAGATTTAAAACCATCTAAATTGCTAAGTAAAACTGATATCATGTACAGTATTTTTAATGTTGCAAATGTGCAAGTTTACAAATATGAATGCCACACATAGATATAAATTTGAACCTTTGCACCAAAAACTACTTATCCCTTTCAGACTCTACATATACAACTAAGGATTACAAAATTACAAATATTACTTATACTGTCGTACAGGATGAATGTGCTAATTTGTGCACATGAAGGAAAACTAATATCCCTCGAACATTTAATAATGAGGAACGCTTATTTAATTATTTTAATTGCCATTTTAATCCCTATTATTATGTAAAAAATTATTGAATTCATTCATATCTTAAATTATTAATTTTTTATTATTATTTAAATTATTTTTTAATTTCAATTTTCTCCGAATATTTAATAATGAGGAACGCTTATTTAATTCTTTTAGTTGCCATTTTAATCCCTATTATTATGTAAAAAATTATTGAAATTAAGAAATTTTTTAATCAGGTCTGAAAGGGTTCAAAGTACAAAATATTTAAAAATCTGAAAACCATAAACGTTAAAGTCAGGTATCAAATACGTCTGTGACGAAACTTTCAGTCTTTGAAAAAAATTGTATCATGTGACTTTAGCCAAACACAGATATGTTTTAATTTAACAGAACGCATTATTGAAAACAGTTTGGCATCTGGCTAAAATAGTGGACGGAGAATAACATGGGCGTGGGCAAAATATTTTCCAAGAAGGGGAGGGGGGGGGAGGAGTACTTCAACATATGGTTACCATGCTGCAAATGACATAAAAGCAGGGAGAAAAACGGCTTACAAAAATCAAGAGGCGGAAATTCTCTCCTCCCTTTGCCCTATGCTGCCGACGCCCATGGAGAATAATGAAATAAAGTTCGACGTTGTAATATTTATTTAAAAAGTGTGTTATTTTTCTCTGATTGCTGGAGCTAGATTCAATGGATACATTTTCCCATTTAACCCTTTGAGGCGCAACCCTTTCCCAATGCTGAAAAAAGGGCAGTCGTTGCCATCGCTCGACTTAACAACCAGCAAGATGGCGGACGATCGAAACGTTCATCACGTGCCACAGATCTAGAGACCCCTTTTTGACGACAGCTGGCCGAAGATGGTGGGCGATCGAAACGTTCATCGTGTGCCACAGATCCAGAGACCCTTTTTTGACGCAGCTGGCTGTGCGGCACAGCCAGCTGTCGTCAAAAAAAGGGTCTCTGGATCTGTGGCACGCGATGAACGTTTCGATCGTCCGCCATCTTGCTGGTAGTAAATTCGAGCGATGGCAATGGCTGCACTTTTTTCAGCATTGGGAAATCTATCCAGCTGTTCTCGCGTTCTTCCGTTTTTCAGCAGATGTCAGTGCTGTTAAAAATGATCGTGACAATTTTTTTTCACGGGAAAGGACGTGCTAAAAAGTAAAGGATTCTCGTGGAGCTATGTCACCCGCAACTATTTTTATAGAAATCCAATCTATTCTTCGTGACTGGCAACAGTCAAGACGTCAGAGTTTGGTGCTCCCAGAGCGGGAACACTGCGAGTTAAAGGGTTAAATAGATTTATGAAATTTACACGAGAAATCCAGTATTTTGATTTACGACCAAAAACTGCTGTCATTTGTTAAATTGCCTTTCGAAAACAAACTTTCCTAAAATATCCAACGAAGATGACATTCCTCGGTAATGCAATGCTGCACAGTCTGTAAAAAAAAATTTCCTTATCCGATTCCATGTTTTATTTAGCTTTGCAACATTTGGAAACATATTTTCTAAACATTTTGTTTTTTGTTTCTCTCAAACATTCCTGTTCACTTGATATGCATCGGAAGAAATATGGTTTTTAACAGTGGCAAAGTTCTGAAAGCCAAACCAATACATCATCGTTATTTGTAGAAAGTTCCTTTTCTAATAGGGTTCATAATTTAGAAGCATAAATTATTATTTATTATTTTCACATGCGGTTTGTGATTAATAGTTTCCAAATACGAAGAATTACGTTTATTTGGGCGATGAATGAGCATGAGTGATTTTTTTTTTTTTTTTTTTTAAATTGACGACTGGAAAGTTTCTGGGTTGTTCTGTAATTGTGTCTTTTAATACTAATGGGGATGTATTAATATTTATTTTTAGGGTTTATAGTAAATGAATTTTATTTTTAGGTTTCTTGTAACGTAAATTTCAATATAAAAAGGCATATTCCACCTACAAGAAGAATGAAATGTTTCCTTCTAGCATCAAATAGTAACCAGAATTCATTTTCGTATCTTTTGAGGCTCATGAACTGAAATTTATTATGTATCATTAAAATTACCAACTCTTATTAAAAATTAATAATTTTAATAGTATACAGGGTGCCCTAAAAAGGTGCTAAACAAGCTTTAATTCTTTATCTACTAGAGATAAGTAGGCAGTGTAAATCGAAAAAAAAGTGTTCAAAATAAGGTCGGAAATAAGACCACCTCCAGAAAATAAAAACTCTTCCGTTAATTTGCAAAAATTTACATATCTTATATTTTAATATGATCACCGTACAAAGAAATTCCCAAAGAGTTAAATGCTCCCCATACACTAAACAGGTAATGTGCTAAATTTGAGAATTATATCCTAAAAGTATCAGAGATATGGCTATAAGAGCATGCTGACTTAAACCACTTTTCAATGGCCCTCTAAGGGATATTGGATGATCGCGTTTCAGGGCTCGTACGGTAATTACGGAAGAAAAGAATTTTTTCCACCCTAGCAGTAAACGCTTACATTTAAATTCATGTATAGCCCCATGGCATCTTTTTCTAAAAGATAATCCTCAGACGTTTTATGATGAAAGGCTGGAATTTTGTACATAATCTCATGAGTGTACGGGGTAAATTTTAGTAACTTGGAATTTTTTTGTACGGGGGGGTTGTATACATATATAAAAAGTTTAACTTCCTGAAAATTAACAAGAGGAATTTTTTCTTAACGTTCAATTTACATTGTGCACTTATCTCTAATAAAGAATTAAAGCCTGTTACCACATTTCTGGGACAACCTGTATAATTATATATTTGCAGAAAGCACATTCAATGCAGTTATTTAATTTCAAACATACCATTTACTTTAAAAGCTTGAAAAAATTTGAATCTTTCGTTAAATTTACAGTTTTTAATTTATTACTATGCTTTTTTTTTAACTTTTATTTTTTCATTTTTAGTTACTATTTGCAGTTTACAAAAATAGATATCTTTTTTCTCCCACGTTTCATAACATTTGTTTCATATTTTTTTCATACAGTTCAATGTATTACTCAATGAATTCCTTTAATGAATTAATGAATATTCACAGTATCATTTTGAAGCAAATATTATCACTAACTTAAATTAGAAACGGATTAACAGTTTTCATTTAAAAAGAAATAATTTCTCATTATTTAAGTTCCGGAAATTAACTCTTAAAAAACTGTGTTAATTGCTTTTAAGAAAGCCATTACTTATAGAGTAATAGATCTAATTTTGAAAAGCTTAAATGTCAGTTCAGTTTCAATTTTATATCTAAATAATTTAGCCGTTAAAACTCTTTAGTGTTTTGAAGCAAATTTTGTTAATTTGTTGTAACATTTTAAGTCTGCTATTTGCGAAGTAAGACGGCACTTGATACTGGAATTGATTTTATATTCACTCATTCATTGATCTTAAAACTTTTGAAATAAAATATATTAAACAAAATGTGACGCTTATAAGTATTTCAAACTAATGAATAAGGGTATGCTTGAGTTTCTATAATGTGTATGCGATTTTCTTTCGCTTTAATTTTAATGCATCTTAAAAATTAATATTTTAAATTGGGCGTTATGTTAAACTATTATGCATTTTATCTCGAAATTATTATTATCAATTTGTGTGAAAAGTTAATTAGCTTTAAGACTTAAATTTAATTTAGCACTAGAAAATTTAATATATTCCGGATAACTTGAACATAACGATGAATTATAAATTTGTTGTATGTGACAGGTTTTCATTTAAAGCTTTTTTATTTAAAATAAAGGAAAATTTATCGTCTTTATTACAACTTTTATAGCTTTTACTTTACAGGTAGAAAGGAAGGAAATGATTAATTTTCAACTAAAATTCCTTCAAAGTAATCCAACTTAATTTTTTAAACCATCAATTATAAACACAAATTAATGTTCCCAGACTGCTAATAAATAGTGAAAGAAAAATTACTTACTTTTAGCATACTTAACTATTTAAATTTTCGCCTTTTTTTAACATACTAAATTTTTCATAGCAGAAAAAAAAAGAAAAGAAAAGAAAACTTGAAAATACTTCTTTGAAACTTTTTTTATGACCATCCTTCAATTGAAGAATTTATTTTCTGAACTTCTATAAAATGCATTTTTATAGTAATCGGAAACTTTTACTGCCAATTTAGAAGAAATTTCCGGGAAATAGTTGAAAATAAGTTTCATAGTAATGATAAATATATATAACACCATTTTATAAAAATTGAACTTGTAATATAGTTTCATCGGACGACTAGTTTTATTACAAAATTCCATTCGCCTGTAGCGTTTTTTATTTTTTAGTGCTACTAGCCTGAAACTGGCCTAAATTTTCGCACTTTCAGATGTCATTTGCATCCTGCTTGTTTTTAAAATTCTTGTTTGAAAACTGAAGTCGAACTAGTGCCATTTTAAACAGCTCTCAAAAAACTGCAATAAAATCCCACTCGGTTTAATAATTCGGTTGCTCGCAGCATATCAGCTGAATATAATTTGGCTTGGACATAAACTATTTTTGCTCCTGCAGAAGTGAAATGATGCATTCCGAAGCTACATAAAGCATGTTTGCTATCTTACTCAATTTGATACTCGTCGCAGAGATGTGTTGACTTTTAATACTTTATATGACGTTAAAAAGTTTTTATAAGTTTGTTCGTTTGAATGTCTGCCTATCATCACCACTCAAGTATTCGGAGTAAATTTTATTTATTAGGGAAGATAAAAATACATCATTGGAATGTTTTGCTTCTTTTACATTGCACAAAATTTTGATTATGAAGTATTTTACATTTATGCGTAAAGTTTTCAAAATTATTGGGGGGGCCCGGCCCCACAACCACATATATTCACGTCAGTGGCGTAGCCAAGGGGGGGGGTGTTAGGGGGGTCATAACTGCCCATGAGGAGTTTTTTGCCATACAAAATGTATATTCTTCACTCCCTTATCATACACACGTATACATATATGTGAGTTGCAGAAGTCGTAACCCCCCTCCCCTTCCATGAAAAATTTCAGGCTACGCCACGGATTCACGTACATATAACTTAATCATAGCTGCCAACTACTACAGAATATAATTATCCACTTTTTCTACATGATTTTTCGGCTTAAAATATATACTGTTTACAAAAAGTGGTTAATTATTATTTTCCGTAGTAGTTGGCAGCTATGACTTAAGTGTAAATTATTGGAGGCGCTCGAGCTCTATGGATCCATAGAATTCTACACCTGTGTAAGGTAAGTATCCATGTTAGTATCTTCCTACCATGTTATAAGTTAAAAAAAAAGCAAAGTAAAAAATCCAAAGGAGGGGAAAAAAACATTTTCGATGAGATAGTGCATTTTAGACACATCTGAACTTTTCTTCATTTCATACTTTACATTGCATAATCTGATTTTAATGAACCAGAGCCTGGCGAGGGCAGCTTATAGTAACATTGTGTGTTACGTGGCGTCACAATGAATACTAAATCATGATTGAAATCAAAAGAAGAAATTTTTTAAAAGTACAAGTAAAGGTTTTTTTAAAACGTTTGTAAATGGCGTGAAATACTTTCTTTTTATGTTAGTATAAATTAGTTTTCTGTATTGAGTGGTAAATTATTGGGTGGGCTCAGCCCCCAAATTCATCAATGCCCGGGCCTTTGTTAGTCATAACCAAGCTCTGCACACACATGTATATATATGCATATGTATTATTTCCAACATATTAATATTTTTCTAATGTGTTATTAGAAATGTGTTATTAGAAATGTGTTAATTCACTTATTTCAATTTCATTTTTTATGAGGTTGCATTACTAACACTTTACAAACTATTAGAAATTAGTACACACACACACACACACACACACGCACAGAGCACTATTATCGCATGGGCAAATCGGGACTTCGCCCAGGGCCCCCGGCTTGAAAGGGCCCCAACTTTAAAAACGTTGTTCCAAAATATTCTTTTTTATATCAAAATTTTATAAAAAATAAGACAAAAATCATAGGTGGGGGCCCCCAAATTCATCAATGCCCGGGCCTTTGTTGGTCATAACCAAGCTCTGCACACACATGTATATATATGCATATGTATTATTTCCAACATATTAATATTTTTCTAATGTGTTATAACGGTTGATAAGATCGATTGAATATTACAGGAAAAGCACGGAGGAAGTGTTAAACTCTCGTAAGAGTTACGAAAGATTTTGTTTAAATGTATGAATGCGATAAATGCAAACTCAAGTAAAGAAAGTACAAAATAAATATTTTTAATATAAAAATGTAGTTCCAGTTAGATGTTTCATTTCTGTGAAAATCATAGAAGTGTTCTTTACTTATCAAAGAAACTTTTGAACAGTTTACAGACAAACGTGATATTTCTAATTAATGAAATAACAATACACAGAAAATGTGAAATTCTACAACTAAGCCTTTTGTACTGATTCAAACGCTGTTGTAGGTGAATGTTGTCTCCTCTGTAGTAAGCAGATGTTATAAGTCTGCGCCATTAATTTCAACTCAAAAGTTATTGCCGTTCGATCGCTACAACTAATTTGAAACCGGGACACATAATTATGGTTCATTTACACTATTCTACATTAGATCAGAGTTGCATTAATTTCTCATTCAGTTTTTGTATTTCTTATCTTATATTTTCGTTATTTTCATGGTATTATATTTATTATAATTTAAAAGCACCAAGTTAAAAGAGTTTTAAGTGTGGCAAGTTCTGAAATACATCTTTATTTTTTATTATGACTATGTTCACCTTTGTTTTATCACTTGCATGACAACAAACCAGAAAAGAATAAAAATTTTGTGTGAAAAAAAAAATCCAGTATATGTATACATTACCATCTTAGTATTGCAGCATTAAATAAACCATGGACTAATACAAAATACAGAACAAAAAACAAAAGACAAAAACCTCTCCATGTGTTTTTGTCACGAGAATGCTCATAAAAAATACAAAAATAAACACAAAATTATAATAACCAAACCTCATAAGAGGGTAAATGGCACAGTAAATTAATAAAAAATATTGTTTCTGGTAGGCGACGTGAAATTAAATGTATAATTTTAATTTCGAATGTACAGTTTTACCAATTTATTAAAACAATACATTTAGCAAATGTTCTTTGCCAGACACAAGATTTTTTATT